>JARQOC010000007.1:120393715-120779113 GCA_033576535.1 Allobates femoralis
CGCTTGTACGCCAGGATTTCCCCGCCCGCTCGCTGAGCTACTTGCTAGCGAGCACCTCTTTAAGACACTCGTATTGGTTCAATGTATCCCCACTCACCTTCATGGTTTTCTGGAAGTGAGATCAGGTGCCAAACTCAGGCCACACCATTCCCAAAAGTATTTAAGGCCACTAACCATGCACACATGCAGTGCCTATCTCCTGCAGCTTTTTCCATACGCTATAGTGCCATTACTGTTGCCCTGCCTACATACATGTCATCCTGTAAGTATCATGTCAAGACTATTCTTCCACCATTCCTTTGTATTCACAGATTTCCAGAGAATGGTGCCGACACATGAATTAGCATATCAATATTTAGCGATTTCATTCTTCTATTATACATTTATTGGAGATGTAGTCGATGTCACTCTGTAGCATTACTTGCGCTATTGGTACACACGATTGTAGCAATTCTTTGCCCTTTCAACTATATAGTACTTCATGTATACTTGACATGCTTGTGCATTTGTTCCTATTTTCTAAGCGATAATACTCATGTATGCTTTGTGATGCATTGATATTGTTCTGATGTATGATTAGACCTTTGTGTCTTCAATACCTCTTTCATTTATATCTTATACTTGTAATGAAGGCCTAATGACGGAAACATCTATTTTTGTTTGGATGCTTTCCTAACTTAATAAATATCTTAATATTATTTGGAGCGCCAATGTGTTTTAAATTCTTTACAAAATCCTGTCCTCGTAGCACAGTGATGTAGCAGGGAAGGCAGTTCTCCGCCTTTTGTACGCAAAATTCAGGCTTGCTGTCTCCGATGTCAGCTGTAATTAACAGTCGACACCAGGGGTCCTTAGCTTCAATGAAGACTCTTTCCTTAATTTATTTTTCTCACCTCAACGTTTGCAAATGATCCCATGTCCTCAGTGTAAGGGTGAATGGATGTTTGCCCCTCCAGAGAGATATCTCCTGGATTTATGATTTATGATTTTCTTCCATGACAATGGTGACAGCCAGACGACAAACCAACCAAGTGTGCTCAGATCCATCTTGTGTTCTTCTTTGCTCTGTCTGCCATTCTACTGTCTAAAAATCAGCAAAAAAAGAGCAGAAAAAGTAACGCAAGATCTGACTACAAGGGTTTGGTATGTAGTCTGTAACCATGGAGACACACAGGTCTGCAGAGAAGCTGTGTGCACAAAGTCCTATGAGATTTTCAGGAAAATCTAAAAAAATTATACAATATGTGACTTGATCCTGTAGAGATGTGAGTTTTGTTTACTTTTTCTTGCCAACAAATATCTGTAAAAAATATCCTACTGTTCTATGTATACAGCTCCTAGAGAAAAGTATGCATCTATATGGTTACAGACAAACTCCAAGTAATCTGATCCCTCAGTTATTAGAGTTTTCTGAGCAAACTGGGAAATCTATTCACTACATATGGAAGCACAGAGTGTTTCCGTGTGTCTCTGTCATTCCTTGGGATTCGAGTGGGTGAATCTGTGTTGTGTGATTTACTTCTTTCTCCTCTGAATCACAATGTCTTCTGTTTCTTTCCAGGTTCTTATTATCTGTCTTCCTGGTTTCATTCCTTCTTTAGACAACAGGTGTTTTCATTTGTTAGCTTAGTCTGTCCTATCACCTTCTGGATGCGGCTATTTAAACCTTCCCCTGGCTGATCTTTTCTGCTGGTGATATTCTTTGTGGATTGTACTTGGAGTTTCGGCCTTTGGATTTCTGTCAGTCAGATAGGGATCAGCTCAGTTATTCATCTCCTCTGTTTCTTCAATCTGTCCTACTCCTCTCTGCTTTCTGTAACTGGGAGGTAGGAGCCATTTCTTTCTAGCAGTTGTACTTTACTTTCTCCCTTTGTTTTTGTGGTTTATGTTTTCTCACACAGGGATTTTTTCTATCTCAGCACACTTTCCTGATTCAGGGTTATAGTGCTCTTCTCGTTGCCCCCAGTTCCTAAGGAGGTATGAGGAACACTTGACAGCCGATTAGGAAGCCACTCGGATGACACACGGATGACAGTCAGATGACACGTGAATGACACGCAGATGTCAGATGGATGACACGTGGATGACACACGGATAACAAATGGATGATAGAATGACACACGGATGACACTCGGAAGACATGTGAATGACAAGGATTATATGTGGATGACAGGAAAATGACACGTGGATGGCGTAAGTGACAGGTGGATTACACACTGATGACATGTGGATGACACACGGATGACATATGGATGACACATGGATGACACGCTGATACTGGGCTGCCAAAAGGAATTTTCGGGGCCTTTACTGGCTACTGGCAAAACTTTGGGGCCCCCCCGAGACTCCACTCAGCCTCCACCTCTGGTCTGCCTCCACCCAAACATACATACTATACATATATAAACACACATACATACTGTATACGTATACATACACACACACTTGAGAAACTGCTTTGGGTGAATACACAATAGCTGTATATACAATAGAGAATACACAATATAGACTGCTGCTGGATATACACACAATAAAGAATACATAATAGAAACTGCTGCTGGCTGTACACAATAGAGAATATACAATAGAGACTGCAGCTGGCTGCATATACAATGGAGACAGCTGCAGACTGTATACACAATGGTGACAGCTGCAGACCGTATACACAATGGAGACAGCTGCAGGACGTATATATAATAGAGACTGCTGCTTGGTACACGCACAATAGAAAATACACCATAGAGATGGCTGCAGGCCGTATGCACAATGGAGACGACTGCAGGACAAATGCCCAATGGAGACGGCTGCGGGACGTATGCACATTAAAGACTGCCGTGGGATGTACGCACAGAGACCGCCGGCTGTATGCATAGACACTGCTGGCTGTATGCAGGGACTGCTGGCTGTATATCTTGTATACATAGCACTATACTCTATTTACAGGTCCACAGTATATACATACAATATATAGATACACTAATACAGCAAGTAGTGTTGACCTGTATATAGAGTATAGTGCTGTGCAGAGACAGACACACAGACATACACACAGACAGCTGAGCATACTTACCAACTGCAGCTCAGTCCTGACTCCTTTGCATCCATGACTTCCAGTTTGTGGTCTGCAGTAGTGAGTTGAGAGGGCTGAGCTCGCTCAAGAGGTGAGGGTGCAGAGCCCGGCAGTGAAGGAACATGAGACGGGGCCCGCTCAAGAAGTGAGGGGCATGGCCCGCTGAAGAGGTGAGGGGTGGGGCCCGGTGGTGATTGACAGGTGAGGTTGCCATACAAGAGGTGAGGGGTGGGGCCCGAAGGAGATCATGGCCCGCCCCCTCACCTCTCCTCTGGGCCCCCTCTCCTGTCAATCACCACTGGGCCCCTGACAGCTGTCACATTAGTCAGGCCCAGTCGGCAGCTCTACGCGGATGACATGCAGATGACCTTCGGATGGCACTCTGATTACACGGATGACATGCGGATCACACGCGGATGACACATGGATGAAACGCAGATGACGCACGGATAAAACTGATACTTTTCTTCTCATTTGAGTTTAAAAACCAAAGTGTGAATGAAGCCTAATGGGTGGAATGTTCTCCATTGCTCGCAGTCGACGGGGACAATTAGGGAGACTTCAGTGCTGGCGATGGTGACGGCTGATTATAAGTGCGGCAGAATGACAGGAAGATGTAAAACAAGCAGACGACACAGGTGAGGTTGTGTGCGGCGGGAAGAATTGATTATACCATGACTTATAAGTAAGTTTCATCAAACAGTAATGGGACTGAAGTCTGCTCAAATCAAAGGAAATGAAGCCGGAGCGCGGCTCTGCAGACACATGAAACATTCACACCAGAACAGATGCATTTTTTATGGGTTTTACTCTTTCTAAAACTGCGAAAATTCAAAGGAAACCGGGAGCGATAGAAAAGTGAAGGAACGTCTGATCCGCGGGTGGATGATGGGGGTCGGAGTCTCAGCAGATGATTCGCAGCAGGTCCGAGGACCAAAAAGATGCAAGAGGAAGCCGGAACGGTCAGGAAACGTTCCCGCGATGAGGTTCTAGGAGGCGCTGGTCCGTCTTTTGCTTCTTTGTACCATTCATAGGAGGTGGGCAG
Organism: Allobates femoralis; assembly: GCA_033576535.1. Taxonomy (NCBI): domain Eukaryota; kingdom Metazoa; phylum Chordata; class Amphibia; order Anura; family Aromobatidae; genus Allobates; species Allobates femoralis. The sequence goes on from JARQOC010000007.1 coordinate 120,397,831, forward strand.
AGATTGCACTCACACCCGGGCCCTGGAGCCTAGGGGGCCCCAAAAGTCTGTTTGGCCTATACAAAAAGTCTAATGCTATTAAAGATTTGCAATAATTGGGGGCCCCATTGGAGTCCATCAGCTTCAAGTTACGCCACTTCATATTATTATCACTTCTGTAGCGCCATTGACTACTCCGCACTTACAGACATCATCATGTTTGCCTGAGCTCCTGCCATCAGCTTGTTTTTAGCACTGAATCCTACCCGACCTTTATATGTTAGAGTTATGGTCCCATTGGAGGAATATGTCGTCAGGTTTTTGCTACCTCATCTTAAAGCAGCATAATGTAGGCCCAGAGACCCTGATTCCAGCGATGTATCACTTAGTTTATTTGGTGCATCGGTTGTGATACCATCAGAGTTCTTAGATGTAACATGAAGCAGAGCTGAGAAAGCTAAGCACAGGGAGACATGGTCAGACAACTGCTCACGTGCACTGTAGTCCAAGCAGTAATAATCACCTAGTGATAAAACCTTCATTGTAAGTAAACAGCAGCACACAGCCTGATAAGTGGCACATCTCTGAAATCAGTGTTTCAGGCCTTATCTACTAATGTAGTCAGATTACATATAAAAGCCTACTAAGGCTGGCTTCACACCATGGCGCTGTTCGGTCCGGGGCTGTCAGGCATGTCCCTTACTCCCCCTTCCTTCATCGCTCCTTCCTTTCTTTCTTTCCTTCATTTCTTCTTCTTTCCACCATTCCTCCCTTATTCCTCTTTCTTTCCTCCTTATCTCCTCCCCATACTCTGTCCCTCACTTCCCCTTTCTTTGTCCCTTCCTTCCTTCCTTCCCTCCCTCCTTCCTTCCTCCCTTCCTCCCTTACTTCCTTCCCTCCCTCCTTCCTTCCTCCCTTCCCTCCCTCCTTCCTTCCTTCCTTCCTTCCTTCCCTCCTTCCCTCCCTCCCTCCCTCCTTCCGTCCTCCCTTCCCTCCTTCTTTCCTTCCCTCCTTCCTCCCCTCCCTCTTTCCTTCCTCCCTTCCCTCCCACCTTCCTTCCTCCCTTCCTTCCCTCCCTCCTTCCTTCCTTCCTTCCTTCCTTCCTTCCTTCCTTCCTTCCCTCCTTCCTTTTTTCCTTCCTTTCTTCCTTCCTCCCTTCCTTCTTCCCTCCCTCCTTCCTTCCTTCCTTCCTTCCTTCCCTCCCTCCTTCCTTCCCTCCCTCCTTCTTTCCCTCCCTCCTTCCTTCTTCCCTTCCCTCCCTCCTTCCTTCCCTCCCTCCTTTCTTCCTTCCTTCCTCTCTTCCTTCCTCCCTCCCTTCCTCCCTTCCTTCCTTCCTCCCTCCCTCCCTCCTTCCTCCCTTCCCTCCCTCCTTCCTTCCTCCCTTCCTCCCTTCCCTCCTTCCCTCCCTCCCTCCATCCTTCCGTCCTCCCTTCCCTCCCTTCCTCCCTTCCTTCCTTCCTCCCTCCCTCCTTCCTCCCTTCCCTCCCCTCCTTCCTCTTCCCTCCCCCTTCCCTCCCTTCCTCCCTTCCTCCTTCCCTCCCTCCCTCCTTCCTCCCTTCCCTCCCTCCTTCCTTCCTCCCTTCCTCCTTCCCTCCTTCCCCTCCCTTCCCTCCTTCCTTCCTTCCTTCCTCCTCCCTTCCCTCCCTTCCTTCCTTCCTCCTCCTCCCCTCCTCCCTCCTTCCTCCCTTCCTTCCTTCCTTCCTTCCTTCCTTCCCTCCTCTCCCTTCCTTCCTTCCTCCTCCTCCTCTCCTTCCTTCCTCCCTTTCCCTTCCTTCTTCTTACATTTAGAAGTAGTATTTAAATACTATTTATTTGGTCTGGACGGCGGTAATAACCCTGTGACGCCAAAGCGGCAGCATCGGAGATTTCTGGGGAAAGCAATTATCTTTACCAAGTCTGGCATGTTATAAAATCTTTACATTTCACTAACTTCTATTACTGACATAATGCCGGTATTTAATCTGAATTTCAGCCGGGAAGCTTGTGGGTGCGCTGGTTGTTTATAGCTGTCTGGTCACATTGCACATAAAGATAAGAGTTTATATAATTCACATTTTCGGGAAGCGACACTAAAATACGTTATCTACAGAGGGAGGGGGATTTATTGCGGAGCGGCCAGAAACCGCAAAATATTGTTTTTTTTTTTTCTTCGATTGCTAAATTGAATATCCGACGCCGTCCATGCCGTAGATCTGTTACCGGATAGCCGAGAAAAGTCACAGAAAGTGTTATATCCTGTGCCGGGATGTCGGCGGGGTCAGACTCAACCAACGTTAATTTGCCACAAATTGTTTTTCTCAAAGTAGCGTGAATTTCAGCAAAACGGCGTCTGGATTCTGAGAGTGGGGAAGGGGTTAAAAAAAAGTATCCCCTCCTCGACCCCCAGACTTCTCCCGCTCCTCTGATCAGCTCCTCTGCCCCAGACTTCTCCCACTCCTCTGATCAGCTCCTCTGCCCCCAGACTTCTCCCGCTCCTCTGATCAGCTCCTCTGCCCCAAGACTTCTCCCACTCCTCTGATCGGCTCCTCTGCCCCCCAGACTTCTCCCACTCCTCTGATCGGCTCCTCTGATCGGCTCCTCTGCCCCCAGACTTCTTCCGCTCCTCTGATCGGCTCCTCTGCCCCCAGACTTCTCCCACTCCTCTGATCGGCTCCTCTGATCGGCTCCTCGACCCCCAGACTTCTCCCGCTTCTCTGATCAGCTCCTCTACCCCCAGACTTCTCCCGCTCCTCTGATCGGCTCTTCTGCCCCCAGACTTCTCCCACTCCTCTGATCGGCTCCTCTGATCGGCTCCTCGACCCCCAGACTTCTCCCGCTTCTCTGATCAGCTCCTCTGCCCCCAGACGTCTCCGACTCCTCTGATCGGCTCTTCTGCCCCCAGACTTCTCCCGCTCCTCTGATTGGCTCTTCTGCCCCCAGACTTCTCCCACTCCTCTGATCAGCTCCTCTGCCCCCAGACTTCTCCCACTCCTCTGATCGGCTCCTCTGATCGGCTCCTCGACCCCCCAGACTTCTCCCGCTCCTCTGATCAGCTCCTCTGCCCCCAGACTTCTCCCGCTTCTCTGATCAGCTCCTCTGCCCCCAGACTTCTCCCGCTTCTCTGATCAGCTCCTCTGCCCCCAGACTTCTCCGACTCCTCTGATCGGCTCTTCTGCCCCCAGACTTCTCCCGCTCCTCTGATCAGCTCCTCTGCCCCCAGACTTCTCCCACTCCTCTGATCGGCTCTTCTGCCCCCAGACTTCTCCCGCTCCTCTGATCAGCTCCTCTGCCCCCAGACTTCTCCCGCTCCTCTGATAAGCTCCTCTGCCCCCAGACTTCTCCCACTCCTCTGATCGGCTTCTCTGATCAGCTCCTCTGCCCCCAGACTTCTCCCGCTTCTCTGATCAGCTCCTCTGCCCCCAGACTTCTCCGACTCCTCTGATCGGCTCTTCTGCCCCCAGACTTCTCCCGCTCCTCTGATCGGCTCCTCTGCCCCCAGACTTCTCCCACTCCTCTGATCAGCTCCTCTGCCCCAGACTTCTCCCATTCCTCTGATCGGCTCCTCTGATCGGCTCCTCGACCCCCAGACTTCACAGGCAGGCTCAAAGGCAGGCTCACAGGCAGGCACACAGGCAGGCTCACAGGCAGGCACACAGGCAGGCTCACAGGCAGGCACACAGGCAGGCAGGCACACAGGCAGGCAGGCTAACAGGGGTCAGGCCACAGGCACCTCACAGGCAGGCTCACAGGCAGGCACATAGGCAGGCACATAGGCCGGCACACAGGCAGGCTCACAAGCAGGCAGGCAGGCTCACAGGCAGACTCACAGGCAGGCACACAGGCAGGCACACAGGCAGGCAGGCTCACAGGCACTCTCACAGGCAGGCACACAGGCAGGCTCACAGGCAGGCACACAGGCACTCTCACAGGTAGGCACACAGGCAGGCACACAGGCAGGCACACAGACAGGCAGGCTAACAGGCAGGCACACAGGCACTCTCACAGGCAGGCACACAGGCAGGCTCACAGGCAGGCACACAGGCACTCACTTTAACACACACATTAACACACATATTAACACACACATTAACACTCACATTAACACTCACATTAACACTCACATTAACACACACATTAACACACATTACACCACATTAACACACACACACTTTTGCTATGCTAACCATGCTGGCGGCGGTCCCGTGCATGGGACGGCCGCGGTCTCTGCTATAATCTTACTTCCGGCCGCTTCACTCTGCCGCTCGCTCTGGTGATGTGCCAGTTCAATGCAAGCCGCAGTCAACCAATGAGAGGCCCGCAGGTGACCTTGGTGTATGACGTCACCTGCGGGCCTCTCATTGGCTGACGGCTTGCATTGAACTTACAGAGGGGCAGAGCGAGCGTCGGAGTGAAGCGGGCAACGGCCGGAAGTAATATTATAGCAGAGACCGCGGCGGCCCCATGCACTGGACCACCGTCAGCATGGTCAATTGTCCAAGGTGCCGGGGGCCGCACAGGGAAGTCCCAGGGGCCGCGAGTTTGAGACCCCTGCTTTAGCCATAATAACTGCGATCAACCGCTTCCGGTAACCATCAATGAGTTTCTTACAATGCTCTGCTGGAATTTTAGACCATTCTTCTCTGGCAAACTGCTCCAGGTCCCTGATATATGAAGGCTGCCTTCTCCATCTGCCATTGTTAGATCTCTCCACAGGTGTTCTATGGGAGTCAGGTCTGGACTCATTGCTGCCACCTTAGAAGTCTCCAGTGCTTTCTCTCACACCATTTTCTAGAGCTTTTTGAAGTGTGTTTTGGGTCATTGTCCTGCTGGAAGACCCATGACCTCTGAGGGAGACCCAGCTTTCTCACACTGGGCCCTACATTATGCTGCACAATATGTTAGTAGTCTTCAGACTTCATAATGCCATGCACACGGTCAAGCAGTCCAGTGCCAGAGGCAGCAAAGCAACCCCAAAACATCAGGGAGCCTCCGCCATGTCTGACTGTAGGGAGCGTGTTCTTTTCTTTGAATGCCTCTTTTTTTTCTCCTGTAAACTCTATGTTGATGCCTTTGCCCAGAAAGCTCTACTTTTGTCTCATCTGACCAGAGAACATTCTTCCAGAACGTTGTAGGCTTTCTCAGGTAAGTTTTGGCAAACTCCAACCTGGCTTTTTTATGTCTCGGGGTAAGAAGTGGGGTCTTCCTGGGTCTCCTACCATACAGTCCCTTTTCATTCAGACGCCGGTGGATAGTACGGGTTGACACTGTTGTACCCTCGGACTGCAGAGCAGCTTGAACTTGTTTGGATGTTAGTCGAGGTTCTTTATCCACCATCCGCACAATCTTGTGTTGAAATCTCTCATCAATTTTTCTTTTCCGTCCACATCTAGGGAGGTTAGCCACAGTGCCATGGGCTTTACACTTCTTGATGACACTGCGCACGGTAGACACAGGAACATTCAGGTCTTTGGAGATGGACTTGTAGCCTTGAGATTGCTCGTGCTTCCTCACAATTTGGTTTCTCAAGTCCTCAGACAGTTCTTTGGTCTTCTTTCTTTTCTCCATGCTCAATGTGGTACACACAAGGACACAGGACAGAGGTGGAGTCAACTTTAATCCATGTCAACTGGCTGCAAGTGTGATTTAGTTATTGCCAACACCTGTTAGGTGCCACAGGTAAGTTACAGGTGCTGTTAATTACACTAATTACAGAAGCATCACATGATTTTTCTAACAGTGACAATACTTTTGTCCACCCCCTTTTTTATGTTTGGTGGAATTAGATCCAATTTGGCTTTAGGACAATTCTTTTGTGTTTTTTCATTGAAGACAAATTAAATGAAGATAATAATAGCAAAGAATTTGTGATTGCAATCATTTTCAGGAAGAAACTGAGGATTATCTGACAGAATTGCAGGGGGTTCTATACTTTTGGCCAACACCGTATATATGATGTGAGGTTCATGCAGGTTACTGTCCAAAGGGTTCAGCGACATCCAAGTTATTCCCTAGTAAAGGAAATACATTTGCTTCCCCCAAAAAAGCTTTTTTCTTGATAATATATCTATATAACCAAGTTACACTCCCCTAGTAAAGGGAAGGAAAGTGCTGACGTGTCTAATCCTGGTTTACTGTAAAGTGACGGCTGCATCCATTTAAGGGTTTTCCTATCTGCAGATAACTTTAATGTATAGTTTAATCCCCGTAATCCGGCACTCAACAATCTGACAAACCTGACAAACTGGCAAATGTATGTTTTTCTATCGGAATTGCTGGAATGATATAAAATCACAAGCAACAGCTAAAATGAGATAACAATAAGAGGAGACCGCTGATTACAAGGAAAACTCCAACAAAGCTGCTGCTGGTGAGTTTTCTTATCTTTAGCCGGTTAAGATTATTTCTGAAGAATCAATGCCCTGAAAATGTTATTCTCTCTTTCTGTATAAAACTGATTACTGGTGGTATTGCTCCTATGTGCAAGAATATAACTACTATAATACTGCTCCTATGTGCAAGAATATAACTACTATAATACTGCCCCTATATACAAGAATATAACTACTATAATACTGCCCCTATGTACAAGAATATAACTACTATAATACTGCTCCTATATACAAGAATATAACTACTATAATACTGCCCCTATATACAAGAATATAACTACTATAATACTGCTCCTATATACAAGAATATAACTACTATAATACCGCCCCTATATACAAGAATATAACTACTATAATACTGCTCCTATATACAAGAATATAACTACTATAATGCTGCCCCTATATACAAGAATATAACTACTATAATACTGCCCCTATATACAAGAATATAACTACTATAATACTGCTCCTATGTGCAAGAATATAACTACTATAATACTGCTCCTATATACAAGAATATAACTACTATAATACTGCCCCTATATACAAGAATATAACTACTATAATACTGCCCCTATATACAAGAATTATAACTTACTATAATACTGCTCCTATATACAAGAATATAACTACTATAATACTGCTCCTATGTGCAAGAATATAACTACTATAATACTTCCCCTATATACAAGAATATAACTACTATAATACTGCTCCTATATACAAGAATATAACTACTATAATACTGCTCCAATACACAAGAATATAACTACTATAATACTGCTCCTATATACAAGAATATAACTACTATAATACTGCCCATTAAATATACAAGATATAGATAAACTACTATAATACTGCTCCTATGTACAGAATATAACTACTATAATACTGCCCCTATATACAAGAATATAACTACTATAATACTGCTCCCTATATACAGGAATATAACTACTATAATACTGCCCCTATGTACAAGAATATAACTACTATAATACTGCCCCTATATACAAGAATATAACTACTATAATACTGCCCCTATGTACAAGAATATAACTACTATAATACTGCCCCTATATACAAGAATATAACTACTATAATACTGCTCCTATATACAAGAATATAACTACTATAATACTGCCCCTATGTACAAGAATATAACTACTATAATACTGCCCCTATATACAAGAATATAACTACTATAATACTGCCCTATGTACAAGAATATAACTACTATAATACTGCTCCTATATACAAGAATATAACTACTATAATACTGCTCCTATGTACAAGAATATAACTACTATAATACTGCTCCTATGTACAAGAATATAATTACTATAATACTGCTCCTATGTACAAGAATATAACTACTATAATACTGCCCCTATATACAAGAATATAACTACTATAATACTGCTCCTATATGCAAGAATATAACTACTATAATACTGCCTCTATGTACAAGAATATAACTACTATAATACTGCTCCTATATACAAGAATATAACTACTATAATACTGCCTCTATGTACAAGAATATAACTACTATAATACTGCTCCTATATACAAGAATATAACTACTATAATACTGCCCCTATATACAAGAATATAACTACTATAATACTGCCTCTATGTACAAGAATATAACTACTATAATACTGCTCCTATATGCAAGAATATAACTACTATAATACTGCTCCTATATACAAGAATATAACTACTATAATACTGCCTCTATGTACAAGAATATAACTACTATAATACTGCTCCTATATACAAGAATATAACTACTATAATACTGCCCCTATATACAAGAATATAACTACTATAATACTGCTCCTATATACAAGAATATAACTACTATAATACTGCTGCTATGTACAAGAATATAACTACTATAATACTGCCCCTATATATAAGAATATAACTACTATAATACTGCTCCTATATACAAGAATATAACTACTATAATACTGCTCCTATATACAAGAATATACCTACTATAATACTGCTCCTATATACAAGAATATAACTACTATAATACTGCCTCTATATACAAGATTATAACTACTATAATACTGCTCCTATATACAAGAACATAACTACTATAATACTGCTCCTATATACAAGAATATAACTACTATAATACTGCCCCTATATACAAGAATATAACTACTATAATACTGCCTCTATATACAAGAATATAACTACTATAATACTGCCTTATATTGAAGTATTGTCTCTCTTTTTATTATTATTGAAGGGTTGGTTCCCGGATCCTCTGCGATTTTTACGCTTGTTATATTTGACCACGAAAAAGACAAAGGAGTTTCTTTTCTGTTTATAAGTGTATAAATTTATTTGCAAAAAGTGTCACCTCATAAAATTGGTGCATTTGCACAAAGGTGCAGTGGGTACAAAGGCATATATATATTTACAGCAGCACAATAAATAAATTGGTATCACCACATGTTGCAGCTCTTGTACATTGCTCTCCTATGAGGCTGATGATGCTGAACACGGCATCATCCATCTGGAGGGAACTTCAAACAGGCCAGGATTGGGTGATCAGCCTGCAAGCAGCTGCTGCGCTGGCCGCGGGCAAAGCACAGCGTCAGCGTGTGCTGGCCAGGGGGGTGGACTTCCTTGGTCCAAACAGCCATGGCCCCCAGCGGCACAGCCGGGCCCCCCTGCCCCTGTTCCAATGGCCATACCCCATCCAATGACGGGCGGGCCCGTGACTCTAGGCATACCTGTCAGGCCCTAGAGGCGGCCCTGGAGCTCTGTACGCCCAGAGGTGAGAGGGTTACAGCCATGCACATAACACCAAATTAAAAACAAATTATAAACAATATCAATATGTACAATCCAAATACAAAACTAGAAGGGAGGGAGGAAGGGGGACAGGGGGGTTAGAGAGTAAAGGAATATGGCAAAATTAATTGCCAAGGAAAGAAGGGTGAAGGAAGTTGAGGAGAAAGTAGTCAAGTCCCTATAAAAAAGAGGAAAAGCTCCTGGTCTCATTTAACCCCCTTGGCACCAGGGTCTCCAAAATGGTGATCCACCTGGTTTCTTTTTGGGCCAAATCTGTTTTAAATTTCCCCTCCTGATGCCACAATGGACAATATCAATTCCACGTATCTTAAGTGTTTTGCTACTACTGCCATAGCATAGTTTAAAGAGATGTGAGGTCCTTGCGCTCTTTGGAACCCTCAATATCTCGCACTTGTTCGCGTGTCCTCATACGCAACTCACGTGTAGTTAACCCAATATAACTCTTGGGGCAGCCACACGTGGCCTAATACACCACGTGCCTCCTGCCACAAGATATGTACTGGCTGATGGTAAAACGTCTTTTACTGTCGCTTTATATCTGTGTCCAGACGGGGCCGCTCCGCCATAATACAAAGCGGTGACATAAACAATGGCTTCACTGTATCTATTTCTTGCAGAAAATCATAAAGGAAGTCGGAGCAATAAAGAAACGTATTAAGTAAAATCCTGAAAGATCACCCGTTCAGACCAATCAATAAGAATCATGAGAAAGCAGAAGTCGCCTTTACATGTCACTGATTGTTACATTAGAAGAATCTCGGCAATTTCTAAAGGGCTTTTGGAGCCTTTATGAATCGAGGAGCAAACTTGTTCCGTGAAGTATTGGAAACAAAATGACATTTTATTTCACTTCTGCGGAATCTTATTGTGACGCGTCCGGCGCTCGCTGAGCTCGGTCTTTTCAGAAGAGCTTTCTCTCCTTTTTAGATCTCAGTAAAGTCTCCTCTTAGAATCTATAATGCAATCTCAAAGACTTATTAAACCATTTGTACTATAGCGCTATAATCTCTCCCTCCAGCAAAATTAATGGCTTTTTTTTCCGTTGCATCCCGTAGAATAACACGTCTGGAAACGCACAAATGATGTTCTTTGTACTTCGCTCGAAATTCATAGGTTTAACATTTACATCTGAAAAGTTCAGTGATAAACAAGAGACGACGATGAACACAGGGAGGAAAATAGCGGCGTTTAGGGAGCGACGTCCTCGATTTGTGCGCTAAATGCAGACGGCAAAACAATAGCGATCTCATGAATGCGTCCGTCAGCGTTACGACTGGTTGTATAGAAAGTGGGGCCCTCAGCAACAAGCAAAGGAGTCGGGCCCCTGCTCGTCACTGCATATTAAATCGCTCTTATTACAATGTCAGAAGGTAAATACGTAATATCTCATTTAAAAGGAAATGGTCAGAGCACGTTCTTACACAAGAAGTGGTGGTATGACGGTGTAGATCTATAAACATGACAGATTCCTCATGATTGGCGGCAAATCATATTCCTGCAACCAAAGTAATGGAGAATATGAGAATCCTGCTGAATGTGCACTGGGCATGTGTCAGTGCACTGGGGGCATGTGTCATTGCACTGGGGGCGTGTGTCATTGCACTGGGGGCGTGCATCAGTGAACTGGGACCGCATTAGTGCATTTGGAAAGAGCAGTATGACTGCACTGACACGCCCCCATGGCACTTCCAAACTAATTTGCATATGGCTTTTGCACCTGATTTTTCATAACTAGCATGTTGTATATCTACAAGTAAAGTATAACTATTTTTAACAGTGCTCAAGTAGCGCTATAACTCTATGCCCCCTGGCCCTGCCATGTACTTACCTTGTACCGACGCCACTCTGGTCCCGTGTGCCATCTTGTGCTTGTAACTTCTGACTGGCCAGAAGTCAGAAGCTATGTTATAAGTTTTCAATGCATCTCTATGAGATCCAGAACAGGACCAGAATGAGGCCAGAGAGAGGTCAGAACAATACCAGAATGAGGCTAGGACAAGGCAAGAACGAGGTAAAAATGAGGCCAGAATGAAACCAGAGCGATGCAAGAGCAAGGCCAGAACGAGACGAGAACAAGGTCAGTGAGAAGCGAGAACAAGACCAGAATAAGGTCAGAACGAAGTCAGAACAAGGCCAGAGCAAGGCCACAACAAGGCGAGGACCAGGTCAGAGCGAGACCAGAACGAGGCCAGAATAAGGTCAGAATGAGGCCAGAATAAGGTCAGAACGAAACCAGAACAATGCCAGAGCGAGGCCAGAACAAGGTCAGAACGAGGACAGAATGAGACCTGGACAAGACCAGAAAAAAGCCAGGATGAGGTCACAACGAGGCCAGAACGAAACCAGGATAAGACCAGAATGAGGCCAGGACAAGGCTCTCATAGAGATGTATTTAGTTGTGACCTCCTGTTGCTCCATATATCTCTAGAGCTGCCAAACAGTTACAAATCACTGGAAACCGACCAGAGCGGCGCAGATTAGTTCCTTTAACATAAACACTAAATACATACTATTGCCGTTCAGTGACAAATATTAAAGCCATATACCATTATGCAGCATCTAAACATTAATGCCATATTGTGTCCACATTAATTATCTTCTCTACATGATTCTGTCGTCCAATTCCCAGCAAAACTGGAATTCAGTGTCCAAATAATTCTGCACTACAAAAGATCAATGATATTCCCATTTACAATCCATATATGACCGCCAGATGGTGTCATAATTATACTTCTATGTAAAGTTCACATAACACCACCAATGTCTTTATATATTATTGATCATTTTATTCAACTTCAATTTAAATAATATGGAGGCCTTTACTATTTTGGTTACCTAGTAAGTCAATCCAACAATGGAGGGTTCAGTAACTCCCTCCCACATTATTATAAAGAGATGACTCTGCTCAATCTGTCCCAGTCTGTACAACAAAGGTGATAAGTGAGCTGCAGAGATTAGGATGTATCAACCAATTGTGTCTCCTTATGTGTCACCTTGGACACCCATCAAAAATATTGTTCAAGCCAAGCTGGAGAATCCTGACATTGGATATCTACGTAACTCCTTTCCACTCTGATTATGAAGAGATGACTCTGCTCAAGCTGTCCCAGTCTACGTAGGAAAGATAAGTGAGCTACAGGAATAAGGAAGTGTCCACCAATTGTATCATGTCGTGTCATCTTGGACACCCATCATTAATATTGTCCAAGCCAAAGTGGAGAAGTCTGACAATGGAGCGCTCAATAACTCCCTCCCATGTTATTATAAAGAGATGCCTCTGCTCAACCTGTCCCAGTCTACACAGCAAAGATAAGTGAGCTACAGGAATGTGGAAGTGTCAACCAATTGTGTTATCTCTTGTGCCATGTTGAACACCCATCAGAAATATCGTCCGAGCCAAGCTGGAGAAGCCCGATAATGGAGCTGTCAGTAAATTAGAAAGAGATGACTCTGCTCAATCTGTCCCAGTCTACACAGCAATGGTGATAAGTGAGCTGCAGAAATTAGGATGTGTAAAGTCATGGTGTCACACATATCGGAAATACTGTCCAAGCCAAGCTGGAGAAGTTCATCAAAAGAGCTGTCAGAACCTATCTCCTACTTTATTATAAAGAGATGACTCTGCTCAACCTGTCCCAGTCTACACAGCAAAGGTTATAAGTGAGCTACAGAAATTAGGATGTGTAAACCCATGGTGTCATCTCCTGTGCCATCTTGGACACATATCGGAAATATTGTCCAAGCCAAACTGGAGAAGTTCATCAAAAGAGCTGTCAGTACCTATCTCCCACTTTGTTATAAAGAAATGACTCTGCTCAACCTGTCCCAGCCTACACAGCAAAGGTTATAAGTGAGCTACAGATATTAGGATGCATCAAGCAATCGTGTCATCTCTTGTGTCGTCTTGGACACCCATCGGAGATATTATCCAAGCCAAGCTGGAGATGAGATGGAGCCGCTGAGCGGACACCTACCTGAAGGCGAGATGTGTTTCCATAATATCGAAGGCTCTGGTTTTCCACTGGCCAAACATGTGAGTGATACATTCGTTCCTTCATTGACGACCATGTTGGGGGAGATGTCGAAGATCTTCGGAGAAACTGCAAAATAAAAAAATACAAAGGTTTAATACATTAGAGATTAATAGGTCACATGGGAGTTTGATCTTCTCAACTTTTTCACTTCTTTTATCTCTGCCTGAAAATAACTGGATTCTGAATGTGGAAAGTGATAAAATGTCCTTTCTCTTATATCTTTTTTATTGATTTATTTTGTTATATTATTTTCCCCGATCCAACAAAGACGTCTCTTCAGCCTACACAATCACCGTCTGCACCGTTCTCCTCGTTACAGGCGTTCAAAGCTCTGGACAATCCTTACTTGTTAGAGGCCATGGTTCTTAGTAACAGACAAATTCTTGTGCAATTAAAGCCACAGATTGCAAGAAAAAAAAAATATCTACAAAATTTTAACAACCCCCCACCCCCTCCCCTCCCCCAAGTAAACAATTCACCGAAACACTATGTCTGCAATCTGAGATTCCGATCTGGTATAAATCCTAAAGGCCCCGTTACACACTACGGTATCGTTCACGATATGGTTGCAACGTCACCGGTTTTCTGACGTTGCAGCGATGTCGAAACAACATCATTGCATGTGACATTTACCAACGACCAACGATGAGGTCGTTCATCATTGATCGTTGGTAAGTGGCCAGGACCATTTTTTGATCGTTGGTCTCCCAGGAAACCAACGATCAATGACCTCCCAATGCCGCACAGTACTCGCTGGGAGCTGGTAACCAGGGTAAACAGCGGGTAACTAAGTGCAGCACTGTGCTTAGTTACCCGATGTTTATCCTGTTTACCAGCGTTCTCGCTGATTACTGGTGAGTTTGCCTGTGTACCAGATAATGATGTCCCTGCGACTCAATCATGCAGACACCGGAAAGAAGACGGAGATGAGAGAAGAGGAAGCGCTCAGAGGAAAGACGAGGCGGAGGAAGACCACAGAGGTGGTGAGGAATGGATGGAGTGAGACGTCCCATCGGACCCGTAAGTATTACTTACATACAGGGCAGTTAAATGTATAAAGTTGTTTATTCGGTGTACCAAGAAGGTAGGAGGATAAGAGCCACCTTCATGAAATGCAGCCAAGGTTCTGCTGAAGGTGGCACTCTTACTGTAGTTTAATAAGTACATAAGAGGTGGCAGGTTCACTGTAAGAATCTAAGACCATGGACTATCAAACACCAGTATAAACTGTGTTCCAAATTATTATGCAAATTGGTTTTAAGTATCATAGGGTTTTATTTTTATTTTTTTTCAATGAAACCCATTGCTGTTCTTGTGTCTCAGGGTCTTTGGATCACTGAAATCAATCTCCGATATCTGTGATAATTAGTTTGGCAGGTGAGCCCAATAAAAGGAAAACTGGGTGTTCCACAATATTACGCAGGCCACAGTTTTCAAGTAACATGGGAAAGAAAAAGGATCTCTGCTGCCAAAAAGCAACAAATAGTGCAATGCCTTGGACAAGGGATGAAAACATTAGATATTTCATGAAAACGTAAGCGTGATCATCGTTTTGTGAAGAGATTTGTGGCTGATTCTGAGCACAGACGTGTTCGTGCAGATAAAGGCAGAATGAGGAAGGTTTTCTGCCAGGCAAGTTCATCAGATTAAGAGAGCAGCTGCTAAAAAGCCCTTACACACCAGCACAGATATGTGAAGCTGCTGGGGCCTCTGGAGTCCCTCCAACCTCAAGGTGTAGGATCCTTCAAAGGCTCAGTGTGGGGCATAAACCTACTATTCAGCCACCCCTAAACAGCGCTCACAAGCAGAAACAGTTGCAGTGGGTCCAGATATACATGAAAATCTGTGAAAGAAAGAATGCGCATATAGGGTCTTATCTCAATTAAAAACTCTCACTTGTCGATGTGGAATTGCTCACCTTAGTCAGTTGTGAAACCCACAACTGGTAGAATAGCGTACAGGCAGCTGCTGCAGGGACCGCACTCTCAACGGTGACCGTGGTCGTAATACAGAATCCTGGACAAAGTGCTTCGGTGTCCGCGCTGCTGCTCCAAAGCCAAAGACACACAGACACCGTGTCTGTGTGTCTTTGGCTTTGGAGCAGCAGCGCGGACACCGAAGCACTTTGTCCAGGATTCCAGATATACATGAAGACTAATTGTCAAACAGTCTTGTTTACTGATGAGTGCCGAGCAACCCTGGATGGTCCAGATGGATGGAGTAGTGGATGGTTGGTGGATGACACCATGTCCCAACAAGGCTGCGACATCAGCAAGGAGGTGGAGGAGTCATGTTTTGGGCTGGAATCATTGGGAAACAGCTGGTAGGCCCCTTAAAGATTCCTGAAGGTGTGAAAATGACCTCTGCAATGTATATAGAGTTTCTGACTGAGAACTTTCTTCCATGGTACAAAAAGCAAAAACGTGCCTTCAGGAACAAAATCATCTTCATGCATGTCAATGCACCATCTCATGCTGCAGAGAATACTGTGTGCCATTGGCTGCTATGGGCATAAAAGGAGATAAACTCATGGTGTGGCCACCATCTTCCCCTGACCTCAACCCTATAGAGAACCTTAGGAGTATAATCAAGCAAAAGATCTATGAGGGTGGGAGGCAGATCACATCAAAACAGCAGCTCTGGGAGGCGATTCTGACATCATGCAAAGAAATACAAGCAGAAACTCTCCAGAAACTCACAAGTTCAATGGATGCAAGAATTGTGAAGGTGATATCAAAGAAGGGTTCCTGTGTTACCATGTAACTTGGCCTGTTAGGAGGTTTTGGAGTTAAATAGCTTTTTATTTCAGTGAATGTGGCCTCCTAATGCTGCAAATTCAACAAATCACCATTTTTACTTCTTTCAAACATCAAATGTTTAGAAACTCTCCTGTGCCTAATAATTTGGAACAGTGCATTTAGAGTTTTCTTAATTTTTAAGATTATACTGTTATTATTGGGAAATTTCTTCAATAAAATTTGATGCAAACTCTAACGGGAGATGACTTTTATTACACTGACTGTCATCTGCACCGACCATTTAGGAAAATCAGACAAAAAGAACATTTGCATAATAATTTGGAACACAGTGTAAATGAGAGGACGTTTCTAAACCATTTTCTAATATTTTGGCACAAATGACCGGATCTGAAATTATCAAGAGTTGCCAAAATAAATACTGACAAATTGTAAAGTGCTCGGAGCCCCGACCTCCGAGCAAAAGTCTAAAAAGAGGATTGAAAGCGAGAACATGAAAGCAAATAAAAGCTCGCCTAAAGCCGCGATGCGGGAACTTCCCGAGCCATCGGCGTCTGAAACCTTAAAGGCAACGTTACTTGTCGGAAATTAAAACTCAATGATGGGAAAAATTCTAAAAATGACCGGTGTTTACTATTCTTGTGTTCGAAATTCTAAAACTGATACAATTTCCTTTATAGCTTATTTTATGTACATACAGAATTATACAGGTGTCAGAAGTCCAGCAAAAGGAAATCCTTTTCACACAGCGATATTTCATTATTGTAAAAGACTTCCATAAACAGGCAGACAAGTGCTAAGAACAAAATCCAACGCGTTTCCACGCATAAAACCTTTATGCCATGATTAAGACACTTGCATGGAAACGCGTTAGCATTTGTTCTTAGCACTTGTCTGTCTGTTTCTGGAAGTCTTTTACAATAAAGAAATATGGCTGTGTGAAAAGGATTTCCTTTTGCTGGACTTCTTACACCTGTATTGAATCAACAGCCTGGAACCAGGGCAGATCCTTGCAGAACCAGTCCTAGGAGCCGGGAGGATCAACATTGGTGAGCTGTAATCCCTCTCCCTTCTCCCACTCTATACAGAATTATATAGCACCGCAACCATAATAAATTCAACCAAAATGAGGATGTTTTTATTGATCTTTTCTTAGATTGACACAAAATAAACAGGAGGCATCAGATGGGAGCAAAGAGACGAGGAAATATCAAGGTCAAGACTTTTATCTCCATGGACCCCTGAGCTGTTATCTGCCCTTACATGAACATCCTAAAAATACAGCATTAGGCACTAAAATATTAACCACTCAACATGGTCACAGGGTTCTTCAAACTACATGATAAACACTGTGCTTGAGTAATATGAGGCATCTCTCTATATACAGTAGATAACACAGGATCCACCATTCACAATAGGTGATATCACAGCTCACCTCCTCCTGTACAATGACTGATAACACCTCTATATACAGTAGATAACACAGGATCCACCATTCACAATAGATGATATCACAGCTCACCTCCTCCTCCTGTACAATGACTGATAACACCTCTATATACAGTAGATAACACAGGATCCACCATTCACAATAGATGATATCACAGCTCACCTCCTCCTCCTGTACAATGACTGATAACACCTCTATATACAGTAGATAACACAGGATCCACCATTCACAATAGGTGATGTCACAGCTCACCTCCTCCTGTACAATGACTGATAACACCTCTATATACAGTAGATAACACATGATCCACTATTCACAATAGATGATATCACAGCTCACCTCCTCCTCCTGTACAATGACTGATAACACCTCTATATACAGTAGATAACACAGGATCCACCATTCACAATAGGTGATATCACAGCTCACCTCCTCCTGTATAATGACTGATAACACCTCTATATACAGTAGATAACACAGGATCCACCATTCACAATAGATGATATCACAGCTCACCTCCTCCTGTACAATGACTGATAACACCTCTATATACAGTAGATAACACAGGATCCACCATTCACAATAGGTGATATCACAGCTCACCTCCTCCTCCTGTACAATGACTGATAACACCTCTATATACAGTAGATAACACTGGATCCACCATTCACAATAGATGATGTCACAGCTCACCTCCTCCTGTACAATGACTGATAACACCTCTATATACAGTAGATAACACATGATCCACTATTCACAATAGATGATATCACAGCTCACCTCCTCCTCCTGTACAATGACTGATAACACCTCTATATACAGTAGATAACACAGGATCCACCATTCACAATAGATGATATCACAGCTCACCTCCTCCTGTACAATGACTGATAACACCTCTATATACAGTAGATAACTCAGGATCCACCATTCACAATAGGTGATATCACAGCTCACCTCCTCCTGTACAATGACTGATAACACCTCTATATACAGTAGATAACACAGGATCCACCATTCACAATAGATATCACAGCTCACCTCCTCCTCCTGTACAATGACTGATAACACCTCTATTCACAGTAGATAACACAGGATCCACCATTCACAATAGGTGATGTCACAGCTCACCTCCTCCTGTACAATGACTGATAACACCTCTATATACAGTAGATAACACAGGATCCACCATTCACAATAGATGATATCACAGCTCACCTCCTCCTGTACAATGACCGATAACATCTCTATATACAGTAGATAACACAGGATCCACCATTCACAATAGGGGATCTCACAGCTCAACTCCTCCTCCTGTACAATGACTGATAACACCTCTATATACAGTAGATAACACAGGATCCACCATTCACAATAGATGATCACAGCTCACCTCCTCCTGTACAATGACTGATAACATCTCTATATACAGTAGATAACATAGGATCCACCATTCACAATACGGGATCTCACAGCTCACCTCCTCCTGTACAATGACTGATAACATCTCTATATACAGTAGATAACACAGGATCCACCATTCACAATAGATGATATCACAGCTCACCTCCTCCTCCTGTACAATGACTGATACACCTCTATATACAGTAGATAACACAGGATCCACCATTCACAATAGATGATATCACAGCTCACCTCCTCCTGTACAATGACTGATAACTCCTCTATATACAGTAGATAACACAGGATCCACCATTCACAATAGGTGATATCACAGCTCACCTCCTCCTCCTGTACAATGACTGATAACACCTCTATATACAGTAGATAACTCAGGATCCACCATTCACAATAGGTGATATCACAGCTCACCTCCTCCTGTACAATGACTGATAACACCTCTATATACAGTAGATAACACAGGATCCACCATTCACAATAGATATCACAGCTCACCTCCTCCTCCTGTACAATGACTGATAACACCTCTATTCACAGTAGATAACACAGGATCCACCATTCACAATAGGTGATATCACAGCTCACCTCCTCCTCCTGTACAATGACTGATAACATCTCTATATACAGTAGATAACACAGGATCCACCATTCACAATAGATGATATCACAGCTCACCTCCTCCTGTACAATGACCGATAACATCTCTATATACAGTAGATAACACAGGATCCACCATTCCCAATAGGGGATCTCACAGCTCAACTCCTCCTGTACAATGACTGATAACATCTCTATATACAGTAGATAACACAGGATCCACCATTCACAATAGATGATATCACAGCTCACCTCCTCCTCCTGTACAATGACTAATAACACCTCTATTCACAGTAGATAACACAGGATCCACCATTCACAATAGGTGATATCACAGCTCACCTCCTCCTCCTGTACAATGACTGATAACACCTCTATATACAGTAGATAACACAGGATCCACCATTCACAATAGATGATCACAGCTCACCTCCTCCTGTACAATGACTGATAACACCTCTATATACAGTAGATAACACAGGATCCACCATTCACAATAGATGATCACAGCTCACCTCCTCCTGTACAATGACTGATAACATCTCTATATATAGTAGATAACACAGGATCCACCATTCACAATAGGTGATATCACAGCTCACCTCCTCCTCCTGTACAATGACTGATAACATCTCTATATACAGTAGATAACATAGGATCCACCATTCACAATACGGGATCTCACAGCTCACCTCATCCTGTACAATGACTGATAACATCTCTATATACAGTAGATAACACAGGATCCACCATTCACAATAGATGATATCACAGCTCACCTCCTCCTCCTGTACAATGACTGATAACACCTCTATATACAGTAGATAACACAGGATCCACCATTCACAATAGGTGATGTCACGGCTCACCTCCTCCTCCTGTACAATGACTGATTACACCTCTATATACAGTAGATAACACAGGATCCACCATTCACAATAGATGATATCACAGCTCACCTCCTCCTGTACAATGACTGATAACACCTCTATATACAGTAGATAACACAGGATCCACCATTCACAATAGGTGATATCACAGCTCACCTCCTCCTCCTGTACAATGACTGATAACACCTCTATATACAGTAGATAACACAGGATCCACCATTCACAATAGGTGATATCACAGCTCACCTCCTCCTGTACAATGACTGATAACACCTCTATATACAGTAGATAACACAGGATCCACCATTCACAATAGATGATATCACAGCTCACCTTCTCCTCCTGTACAATGACTGATAACACCTCTATATACAGTAGATCACACAGGATCCACCATTCACAATAGATGATATCACAGCTCACCTTCTCCTCCTGTACAATGACTGATAACACCTCTATATACAGTAGATCACACAGGATCCACATTCACAATAGATGATATCACAGCTCACCTCCTCCTGTACAATGACTGATAACACCTCTATATACAGTAGATAACACAGGATCCACCATTCACAATAGGTGATATCACAGCTCACCTCCTCCCCTTTCCTACACAATGACGTCTGCACTGACCACCAGCTTTCTTTTATGTAAGACAATTATTTATCTACAGATGATTGTTTTCCTAGTCCATAATTTAGCTCTATATTACATTTCTGAACGCTTTTAATATAAGCTTGAGAATAATTACAATTATTTGATAATAATATAAAATCCAATCTCAAAAGTGCACTGAGGTTGGGTCAATAAACATGGAAGAGCAGATTAGGTGCACTGCCACGCCCCCAGTGCACTTCCAGCCTGATTTGCATATAGTTTCCACACTACATGATTGGCACATTACATTATTGGGGTAACACTATGTAATAATGTGTGGACAGGTTCCCTTGTAAGGAGATTTTCCATCTCATAAAGTGTCGGCAGATAACAGGGAACATTTAACGATTCCGACCTCTGGGTCCTGCAAATATCCTAACAATGAGGGGCCCTAGACGCGCCTTCACTTAAAGGGATTTTCCCATGAACCAAGGTAATTTTAAATTTCATTTTAATCGATAGATCTTGCATTAATAATAAGTTTTTACAATTGGATGTGTTTAATAACAATGTTCCTGTCCCAAGATATTCTTATAAATGTGTATACAATCAATCGTGGAATTTATTATTATTCTAAGATCTATTGATAGGAATGAATTTTAAAATTAACTCTGTTCTTTCTCTCTTCCTTGTTTTTCTCTATCTTCTGCCCAGTGGGGTAACTTGAAGCCCCTGGACCCCAATGCGAAAGCTCCAATGGGGCCCCAAATTACTGCCAAGTTTTAATAGTCTTTGTCTTAAGGCCAATGAGACTTTTAGGGCCCCCCAGGCTCCAGAGCCCAGGTGCACTTGCGACTCCTTCACCTGTTGTAGTTGCGCCCCTGCTTCTGCCTCCCATAACTTCAAGAGCCTCCCGGACATTTCAGGAGATCAGGTAACAATGCCAAAAATTATTGCGGGATATATAGGAGACAAAAAGTGCAATAGGGCTATATCCAAGGAAAAGCTAAACAATAAATGAGCGGAGACTTGCTCACCTGGATGGATCGTGTAAGACACATCCACTATTGTAGCATAAACGGCTGCAGCAGCCACAGAGATACAAACGAGCTTCAGTGGAGAAAGAAAGATCTATGTGTTTCGCAGGCAAACTGCTTCCTCAGGAGCCATCACCATTGAATTGTGCAGGTGCGCTTTGTAATAAAAGCATTGCTGGTCCTCCAGTGGCCCTGAGAGGCCACCTGGACACCGGCCCGGGGGGCGAATGTGTAGCGCCCCTGAGGATCCAGTCACCACAGTAGTACTGCACCTCAGCCAGAGGTATGACACCCCACTCTCACTGACCAGTATCCAGACACCCATAGCCAACACTACACCACTCCAGGTGAAGGTTAGGGCGAGATTGCTCCTGAGGGAGCGCACAGTCCCTGATCCTGTCTGGAGGGGGGGACCAAGGTAGAGGGGTTGGGTGGAGAATGTAGTTTAAGGGAGCACCCAGGAAGGACTGAAGGGAGAGAAGAATGACGTACAGGTGTACATGACGTAACTCATAGTATAAAAGAACCGGTAGAAACAACTGGAAGGGGTGAGTTTGTGAGAGAGTGTGGAGTGACGAAGTGTGGCAGGAGTTTGCCACAGGACTGAGAGGGAGAAGTCCTGGGGACTGGAGCCGGTGAGAGCTTGACCCAAGACCGGAGAAGGAGATCAAAGTGACGGAGGAGTCAGAGTGGTGCTCCGAAGATCAAGAAGGGGTCCCAGGGGCACGGGACGTGTCGCCGGTATCCAAGCTGATCGTGACAGGAGATTGGGTGGAGGGACCAGGTCGCAGAAGGGGGGTGCTGGCCCGAGACTAGTGGAGGACTGCAGGACTCAGCTAGCTAACCGGAGACTGCGGTTAGCCACATCCACATACACCTGCTCAAAAGATGACCATATAGGACTAAGGGGACGGAGAGGACATCACCCAACAGGGCTCACGGCCACTGGCTCGGAGCACTGTGTGTGAGGCGGAGGGCAGGATAATGAGGCCAGCGCAAAAAAGCCGACCCGGAAAGGGGACATTAGAAGGGGATTCCGGTTAAGTGTCACCAAATTATCTGAGATTTGGCTGGATCCCTTCCCCGGAGGACTCACTGCTCAGTGGGCTGTTATGACCTCGCATGCCGCTGTAACCTGGAACTGGGAGTGGATTCTAAGACTGCACCCCGCGGTGTCCTCAATTTATTACTGCATCACCTGCCTTACCCTTCATAGATAACATCAGCACTTGACTTTGTAACTGCCCTGGGGCCACGCTCTACCCGTGGAAAGCGACAACAACCCTGCTGCGCCACCAACCGTCCCAGAGGATCTGCACCGCAGCGTCGGCCATCCATCCTTAATTGCTGAAAACCACGGGTGGCGTCACGATTCAATTCCCAATGTAAACTTACTCTTCCCTCAATTTCATTGGCACCGCCGGGGTCACGGAACCCGCTGAGCCAACGTGACATCCCCAAGAGAACTGAAGTTCCGGTTCCGAGTGGCGGGTGATCCAAATGCATTCCTGCCCCCCGGCCCAGCCCGGCCCTGATTGCTGACCATTATCTAATCTGTAAGTGGGTAAATACTTTTTGCCAGTACTTTTCATCCATTATTTCTTCCAGGCAGGAAAGTCTTTCCTATCATACATGTAACATACATTCCTGCCTCTATATATATCGCACCTCTTAGCTCTGGAGGAGCCTTTGTGCCACCATTGATTATCAAGGGAAAAGAGATGAATTTCACACCAGGAAAACAAGCTCCATCCAGTAATATTTTACATTACGGAGTTTAAAGCACATTCAGCCTTACCAGGCAATCAGTCCCCAGCTGGGAAATGTAGTGATATGTGAGATGTACATGATTAGGTCTCTCACTGTTTGATTGAAATGCATAACTCAAACCTTCCCTCTCCACCGCCTGCTATATGCGAGGGGCTTGTGTGGCCCCCAAAGCTCGCATTGTTGCTGCAAATCACAGATTTGTTTGTTCTTTGTCCTTAATATTTTGTGTTCTAAACAATGGTAAACCAGGCATGATACGACGAGGTGCACTCAGCGGGATCAGGAACGAATTAGCTGATATTATCAGGGGCCCCCAGTCAGCAGAACATCCATAAGAAAGCTTAATCTTGGCATGACAAGGCCACTTGAGTCATTGGCTCCCCCATGCCCCTAATAGATTGTGTTCAATGTACAGAGCCAAAGATGGGAAATCCACTCCTCCAAGAGTAGGTTACGGTTACGAGATAGCTGACCTCTTAACTCTAAGGCCCTGTGCACACAGTGATTATGATGCATTTTTAAAAGGGACTTTGTCAGGTCATTTTTCAGTAGGATACTAATAGTCCCCTCGAATAGTGCCGAGGCAGCCCATTCAGAATATGTAAAAATCATTACTGTACCCTTTGTAGTTCTCTTGCTATAAGCATCGTCACACCCAGCAGGTAGCTGCTTCTCTAGTCCGGTCAATTGCTTTCACTGCTGAATAGTCCGCAGTATGTAAATGTTCCCATCCCTCCCCCTGTCTCCTTCTAGTTACATTTTCGTGTCCTCAAGCTGCGTCTGATGGAGGAGGGAGGAGAGCGGCAGGCACAGATCTGATATCGGAAAGCTCAGCTGGGTAAGGCAACCTCCTCCATTTTCTCTGAGCACAAGCCAAGCTTGTCCTTGGTTTTCTGCTGAAACCGAAAACGCAGTTTATAATGTTTTTAGTGACTTTTTAAAAAATGAGAACACCCAGATCTGGGGCAATGCGAGTTTAATTACAATGATGCTCTATGGAACCCGGATCCGGCAGAATCCAGATCCCGCTACAAGATCCGGGTTTTTTGACTGAGCATGCCCAGAACCAAGTTTTTAATGACACCCACTAGGGGGCATGCCATTTTTCACCGGATACAGCTAAAAATAAGAACACAACCTGACGCAACTGGATGCTCCCGCACCGGTATTATCACTGATCCGTGAGACATCAGGTTTTGCAATTGCAGGGGGATCTGGGAGGGATGAAGGTTTTACCGGCAGTTCAAAAACCGGTAGTGTGAAAGCAGACTTACCTAATTACTCAAAATGGGGTCTGAAAAAACTATGATATAAACCAATGGCTTCTGGTATCGCATCTTTGATAGAAGGAGTAGCACTCACTGGTCAGGGGGTTTGCAGGGGGGAGGATGTAGGGGTCTCAAAAAATGTTTCACGCCACCTAGTGTCACTTCCACGGGTTACAATTGTAAACCATGGAAGCACCGCTAGGCGGCACAAAACGGCCGTCGTTTTTTGAGACCCCCCCATCCTCCCCCTTGCAAACCCCCGTGTTGTAAGCCTGATGACCGCTTCTGAATAAAGATTGATGTTTTAACCCCTGACTGGTGAGTCCTACTCTTTCTATCAAAGATGCAATACCGGAAGTGATGTTCTAAGCCGGAAGTGTGTACCAGTGAGACCTGACCGTGTCAGCATGGATGCAGTCAGGATGTTCCTGCTCTCCCTGACGAACCCTGTTGAATGTAAGGAGCAGAACGACCCACGGTGGTGCCGGGCAGCTACTAAACTGTGAGTCTCCATCTTAGCAAAGGTGACATGTTCCCTTAGATGGTTTCTTTCCACCTTGTCCGGCAATGTTGCTATGTCTAGATTTACAACATCCATGGTGAAAGCTACGGGACAACCCTTACAGGAGCTGGCTGACTCAGGGGGCCGGGGGTCAGATGCCCCCCAGGCCAGTGGTCAAGCAGCAGTTTTGGGGCCATCTGTCATGTTTACTGTTCTTCAATAGTCATCATCATCATCATCACTGGACCAGGTCCAATCATTATGAATGTTGATACTATTTAATTAAGCCGTTTTTCTCCTAAACCAATGTGTGATATTCATACACTTTGTACGTTCTAATGTCTCCCTGGGATGAAATTCGCTTTCCTTCTTAGAGATGTGATTTCTTGGACTTGGGAAATTAGATTGTCAGCTCCACTGGAGCAGGTAATCATGTGAATACCAATGTTTCCTGTAAACCATTATGCTGACACTACACATAAAATAATTATATGACCCAAGTAAGAATCACAGGGGAGCGGAGCCTTGTATAAACTGTAGGGGCTGGTAATATTGTTATTGCTTTTTCATCCACCGGGGGCAGTATAGCAGAAGTTTATAAGCATGTCTATAGTTCTCAATACTGTTACATCCCCACCAGAACTTGCTCCTGCAACATGTGATCTGTGTCCAGGCACCGCCATATTCACAATATAGTGGAGGTGTGTGTGCTGTCCAGCTGAAATCATTAACCTCTAGCTTCAGCCTTTGGAAAGCACCACACTCTACCTTCAGCTTTCTGCTGGAAGCTGCCAGAAATAGCTTTTGGTTTCCCTGAAGTGTCTCGTCTTGAATTGGCGATTTTCCTGTTCTACCCCGGCCTGTTTTTTGGATGCTTCTTCTGCCTGATGTTTTTGTACCTTTTTGCCATGTTGCCTTTAACCCAGCCTCCTGACCACACTATTGGATCCTGATATTGTCCTTTTTCCTGACTCCTGGCTTTGACCCTGTTTGGCTATTATTCCTCTCTCGGGACTGCAGCCCTTTAATAGGCAGCAATCTCCTGGACCCTGTATAGGGGGTACAGGGTGTCTAGGCTTCTTGGGGTTCTGCCTTATAGAGCAGCTTGTGCCTAGTTTGTCCAAGATATCCATTTTTTGCTTGTAGAATGTCACATATACTTGTTACAATGTAGGATAACCATGAGATATTCCATAATCTGACTATGCGGCATCCATCAAGCGCTGTTGCTTCACTTTGTGTCTTTGTACAAAGATAGTCCTATCAGGATAGGCTGCTTTAATTCAGCAGCTCCCCCACTGGCGAGGCAGAGGTATTACATGGCGCTCATCAATTATTCAAGTTCTGAGCGATGGCGGCTTTTTCCTTTGACTCTCAGCAGTCACCTTTATGAAGTCTATAGCTGGGATTTTCCCGATAGGACAAACCCGTTCATTTCCAAGCGATGCCTGCAATAACTGGTTTATATGCAATCGCTTCATGAAAATGTCTATTATCAGTATAAGAAAACTAATGAAAAGTGCTCATCCAGCAGAATATGATGATTAGTCTGCAATGTCCTCTTCTGCTCAGATGATATCAAATTAAATTAAAGAGCATTTCCTATAAGACGGGATGAAATCTAATGATGTCCTAAAAAAAAAATGTTCATAAAGCGGCCGCGGCTCAGGAGCGCACAGCAGAAGGTTCTGTGCGCCGCGGTCTTTTGACTTGAAGGTAATATGGCCGCAGGATGTGACACACGGCCGTAATGAGCGCGGATAATATGGCGCTGCCTCCGCACAAATGAAGCCTTGAACATTTCTACTCTCTCACTGTAACACGGGAGGGATAAAGCTCCAGGACAGGAAATTACACGGTTATAATCACATCGGCAGGCCGGGATGTAGACGTTTAGAGAGGTTTCAAAGTGTGAAATTATGTTATTTAGCATGTAACTCGAAATGTTGTCTTTTTTTTTCCTTAAATAAAGACATAATTTCCCCTTTGAGTAACTCTCCACTCTCATCCTTATATTTAGCTTCTTCCAAAACTTATAATAACAGTCATTTTTGCCCCCAAAAACATGTTTGGGTGCACCATTATGAGATGTCCAACATCATTTGTAGTTTCCAACATTCTAGGTTTGATTTCCCTAAAGACACCCCTGATTGTACGCCAAGGTACAGGTTGTTCTATAAAGAAGCACTTCCATCAAAGTTTTCTCCTCTTAATATATTGCAATTATATTATCTACCACTGTGTACTTACAATGGCTCATTTTGACTTTCTACCCAATTAATCCTTCCCTTTTCTCCACTCTATATAGAAACAGGAAGTCTCTTGTCTCTGTAAGAATCCCCCATTATGAGATTTTCAACATCATTTGTAGTTTCCAACATTCTGTGTTTGACTTCCCTAAAGACACCCCTGATTGTACGTCAAAGTACAGGTTGTTCTATAAAGAAACACTTCTATTAAAGTTTTCTCCTCTTAATATATTGCAATTATATTATCTACCACTGTGTACTTACAATGGCTCATTTTGACTTTCTACCCAATTAATCCTTCCCTTTTCTCCACTCTATATAGAAACAGGAAGTCTCTTGTCTCTGTAAGAATCCCCCATTATGAGATTTTCAACATCATTTGTAGTTTCCAACATTCTGTGTTTGACTTCCCTAAAGACACCCCTGATTGTACGTCAAAGTACAGGTTGTTCTATAAAGAAACACTTCTATTAAAGTTTTCTCCTCTTAATATATTGCAATTATATTATCTAGCACTGTGTACTTACAATGGCTCATTTTGACTTTCTACCCAATTAATCCTTCCATTTTCTCTGCTCTATATAGAACCAGGAAGTCTCATGTTTCTGGAAGAATCCACCATTATGATATTTTTAACATCATTTGTAGTCTCCACCATTCTAGGTCCCCTTTATTGACTTCCCTAAAGACACTCCTCATTGCATGCCTACTAGCTACAGGCTGTTTTAAAGAAGCATTTCCTTCAAAGTTTTCTCCTCTCAATATATTACAATTATATTATCTAGCACAGTGTACTTATAATGGCTCATTTTGACTTTCTACCCAGTTAATACTTCTCTTTTCTCTGCCCTATGTAGAAACAGGAAGTCTCTTGTCCCTGCATGAATCCACTATTATGAGATTTTCAATATCATTTGTAGTCTCCACCATTCTGGGTCCCCTCTATTGACTTCCCTAAAGACACTCCTCATTATATGCCAACTAAGTACAGGCTGTGTTTAAATAAGCATTTCCTTCAAAGTTTTCTCCTCTTAATATATTGCAATTATCATATTATCTAGCACAGTGTACTTATAATTACTTGTTTCGCTTTCTAATTCTTCTCTTTTCTTTGCTCTGCGTTGAAACAGGGAGTCAGTTTTCTCTGCACGAGTCCTCAGTCTTTAATTCCTGACCCAGCTGCTCCTCTCCTCCCCCCGCCATTGGTATGGGATGGCTGAGGATTGGTCTGGTATGGGATGGCTGAGAATTGGTCTGGTATGGGAAGGCTAAGGGCTGGTCTGGTATGGGATGGCTGAGGACTGGTCTGGAATGAGATGGCTGAGGATTGGGATGGCGGAGGACTAGTCTGGGATAGGAAGGCTGAGGATTGGTCTGGTATGGGATGGCTGAGAATTGGTCTGGTATGGGATAGCTGATGATTGGTCTAGTATGGGATGGCTGAGGACTGGTCTGGTATGGTATGGCTGAGGACTTGACTGGTATGGCTGAGGTCTAGTTTGGGATGGCTGAGGATTGGTCTGGTATGGGATGGATGAGGACTTGTCTGGTATGGGATGGCTGAGGATTAGTCTGGTATGGGTTGGCTGAGGACTAGTCTGGTATGGGATGGATGAGGACTGGTCTGGTATGGCTGAGGATTGGTCTGGTATGGCTGAGGATTGGTCTGGTATGAGATGGCTGAGGATTGGTCTGGTATGGGATGGCTGAGGATTGGTCTGGTATGGCTGAGGATTGGTCTGGTATGGCTGAGGATTGGTCTGGTATGGGATGGCTGAGGATTGGTCTGGTATGGGATGGCTGAGGATTGGTCTGGTATGGGATGGCTGAGGACTGGTCTGGGATAGCTGAGGATTGGTCTGGTATGGCATGGCTGGGGACTGGTCTGGTCTTGGATAACTGATGATTGGTCTGGTATGGGCTAGATGAGGATTGGTCTGGTCTGGGATAGCTATAGGATGGTTGAGGACAGGTCTGGTCTGGGATGGTTGTAGACTGGTCTGGGATGGTTGAGTAATGGTCTGCCCGGGAAGGCTGAGGACTGGCTAATGTTCACAATAACTTTTTTTATGAATCCCCCTTTGAAAAAATCCTATACAGTGTATCCCCAGGAATAACGTAAGTGATGGGATCCCTTAACGCTCGTAGGGTCTAGATGGAGAGACGTCTTAAGTTGGCAGAACATCTTTCCTTTCCAGACACCAGGTCTGGTGTGAACAATACGGCAAGTTTTTGTTTCTTTGAACCATGCATCTTCCATCACATCTCCGGATACGATGATCCACTCATTTCTTTGACTTATTTGCATCAATTCCATTAGTACTTTATGTCCGGTGCTCCCTTACGCTGCAATAAATTCAGACGGAGATTTTTTATTTTTTTTCGATGATCCAGAGACAGAAGAGACGACATATTGCAAGGTAGCTGGAATGATGAAAGAGAGGAAAGGCTGCAACAGACATGGAAATGCCTGGGGCATTTATCTTAGAAACAAGTTATCACATTCAAGATGTCAAAATTGACTAAATCTACACGAGCCGAGCGGTGTATTATTTATAAGATGAAACGCAGAACTGGGGCTGTTGACATTATTTCAAGATCAGTCCTATCTATATCAGAAAATAACACGTCCATGGAGAAAAGGTAATGAGATGAAAGAGACATAATTGCATGTGAAAAATTAGCAGGAAAATCTGAAATTACAGTATGTCTTTTATGAAATGGCTCGGAGCGATACGCTAGTTTTAGTTAAATTTGGATGTAATTTCCAGGATGGTCTGTGCGGTACAGACACATCAAAACCCATTACACCTCACAAGGGCATGCCCCGGAGCCGTGCCGGCATTATCAGAGCTGTCTGCAATTTGGACCCTATAAACCCTGCACCATATTTAAACAGAGACAGAGGGACAGGTTTATAAGCAGGTAGACGGACTGTGGAAGACCTGGATAATGTCAGCTTGGGTGAGGTCTTGGAAGGCGATCATGTGGGAAATGATTGTACCGTAACTTCCTCTTGAACCTTCAGACACCGTATTTTGCATAGAATTTGTCAAAAAGTTGCCACGCTACAAGAGGGATGCAAGTTGCAAACCAAAAAGAGGTTAACGGGTCCAAACATGAGCCGCCAATGATGAACAAGGAGTCAAGGCGTATTGAAGTGCGGTTTTAGGAAAATATTCTTCAGAGCACCCACTGACCCCCGTGTCTCCACAGAGGAGAGCCCCCACTGACCCCCGTGTCTCCACAGAGGAGAGCACCCACTGACCCCCGTGTCTCCACAGAGGAGAGCACCCACTGACCCCCGTGTCTCCACAGCGGAGAGCACCCACTGACCCCCGTGTCTTCATAGAGGAGAGCGCCCACTGACCTCGTGTCTCCACAGAGGAGAGCACCCACTGACCCCCGTGTCTCCACAGAGGAGAGCACCCACTGACCCCCGTGTCTCCACAGAGGAGAGCCCCCACTAACCCCCGTGTCTCCACAGAGGAGAGCACCCACTGACCCCCGTGTCTCCACAGAGGAGAGAGCCCACTGACCCCCGTGTCTCCACAGAGGAGAGCACCCACTGACCCCTGTGTCTCCACAGAGGAGAGCTCCCACTGACCCCTGTGTCTCCACAGAGGAGAGCACCCACTGACCCCCGTGTCTCCACAGAGGAGAGCACCCACTGACCCCGTGTCTCCACAGAGGAGAGCACCCACTGACCCCCGTGTCTCTACAGAGGAGAGCACCCACTGACCCCCGTGTCTCCACAGAGGAGAGCACCCACTGACCCCCGTGTCTCCACAGAGGAGAGCACCCACTGACCCCCGTGTCTCCACAGAGGAGAGCACCCACTGACCTCCGTGTCTCTACAGAGGAGAGCACCCACTGACCCCCGTGTCTACACAGAGGAGAGCACCCACTGACCCCCGTGTCTCCACAGAGGAGAGCACCCACTGACCACCGTGTCTCCACAGAGGAGAGCACCCACTGACCCCCGTGTCTCCACAGAGGAGAGCACCCACTGACCCCCGTGTCTCCACAGAGGAGAGCACCCACTGACCCCCGTGTCTCCACAGAGGAGAGCACCCACTGACCCCCCGTGTCTCCACAGAGGAGAGCACCCACTGACCCCCGTGTCTCCACAGAGAGCACCCACTGACCCCCGTGTCTCCACAGAGGAGAGCACCCACTGACCCCCGTGTCTCCACAGAGGAGAGCACCCACTGACCCCCGTGTCTTCATAGAGGAGAGCACCCACTGACCCCCGTGTCTCCACAGAGAGGAGAGCACCCACTGACCCCCGTGTCTCCACAGAGGAGAGCCCCCACTGACCCCCGTGTCTCCACAGAGGAGAGCGCCCACTGACCCCCGTGTCTCCACAGAGGAGAGCCCCCGCTGACCCCCGTGTCTCCACAGAGAGGAGAGCCCCCACTGACCCCCGTGTCTCCACAGAGGAGAGCACCCACTGACCCCCGTGTCTCCACAGAGGAGAGCACCCACTGACCCCCGTGTCTCCACAGAGGAGAGCCCCCGCTGACCCCCGTGTCTCCACAGAGAGGAGAGCCCCCACTGACCCCCGTGTCTCCACAGAGGAGAGCACCCACTGACCCCCGTGTCTCCACAGAGGAGAGCACCCACTGACCCCCGTGTCTCCACAGAGGAGAGCACCCACTGACCCCCGTGTCTCCACAGAGGAGAGCGCCCACTGACCCCCGTGTCTCCACAGAGGAGAGCACCCACTGACCCCCCGTGTCTCCACAGAGGAGATCACCCACTGACCCCCGTGTCTCCACAGAGGAGAGCACCCACTGACCCCCGTGTCTCCACAGAGGAAATCACCCACTGACCCCCGTGTCTCCACAGAGGAGAGCACCCGCTGACCCTCATGTCTCCACAGAGGAGAGCACCCACTGACCCCCGTGTCTCCACAGAGGAGGGCACCCACTGACTCCTGTGTCTCCACAGAGGAGAGCACCCACTGACCCCCGTGTCTCCACAGAGGAAATCACCCACTGACCCCCGTGTCTCCACAGAGGAGAGCACCCGCTGACCCTCATGTCTCCACAGAGGAGAGCACCCACTGACCCCCGTGTCTCCACAGAGGAGAGCACCCACTGACCCCCGTGTCTCCACAGAGGAGAGCACCCACTGACCCCCGTGTCACAATATGAATAAGAGTGGATGACTCTCGAAACACATAGGATAATTTTTACATGATTTTTTTTTTCAATGGATTAATAAAATGTTGGTTTTATAGATGATTTATTTTAATCTTTTTGCAGAATCTGGTGGATTCATCTCTTTATTTCCTTCAATTACTTTAAAGAATACATAAACCTTTTTCGCTATTTTTTTAGAGTGATCCAAAGCAAATAAACGCAATAAAATCAATGTCAGGTTTATGTCTACAACTGGTGCAAACAAAACCTCCATACTGCAGACAGTCGTGGGGTCACCCCGTCCCTCCGTCGCCTACTTAATTGTCTGTGCAGAAATGGTGCAGATCCACTCGGCTGCAGGTTCAGAGGACAAAGAGTTTATCTGATGTCTGTTCCCAAAGAAACAAAGTATTTGCTATTTCCGTCTTATTCAGAATGTGCTAATAAGCTGTATCATGAGTAGAGATGAATGTGATCTGTGCTCATCCCTGTGTGCTGCCACCTACAGGACAAAAAGTGCACAAAGGTAAAGAGCAAGGTGTCACCTGTCACTTGTTAACTACCAATAAGGACCTGCTGCACCTGTGCACTAGTGACAAAATCAGCGACCTACACTGCACCATACTGAGTTTTTACTGTCTAATGACTGGTCTGTAATTATTCCCATTTTAGTCACTTTTGTCGCCCTCCGTGGAGCCTTTATCACTTGTCACAACCTTGCTGAAGGATTTGCAAACTTCAGTCTCAATATTTATCAGTTCTCGTGCAGTCGTCAGTTCCTCTTTGTTCTCGTGAACAATCTGCCGAAAATAAAAGTGACGATGTCCCGCCAGGTGTGTCCTACAGTAATGGGTTTATAGGACGCACAAAGTGGAATGTGGGCCGCAGCGTAATCCTGGCACTACGATGTACCGCGTGCTCCTCCTGGGGGCGAGAAGAGATAAAAAGGAACCAAATAATAGCAAATACATCACTGACCGACTCGTTACATTGAAAAGAGTCAACTGCTAGGGAATTAAAGCTAAATTGTTGTATAATGCGCCATATTACCAATAGAAGTGAAAAAAAATGGCAAAAAAAATCGGGTCATGCTCCAACGATATAATTTATATGGGAAAGTTTATTGCAAGGTATCAGTGCAGCTGCAACCAGAAAGGGATCTGTGCTTTGGTTACTTAATTTGGGCCTGGGGGGGCAAGCACTCAGCAGTGGCCCATGAGCGGTGAGCTACAGGGGCAGAGCGGCCTCCCAGACCAACATGACAGATAGCCGGGAGGACCTCAAAACTGCTGCTTGACCACTGGCCTGGGGGGCATCTGTCAGCCAGTCCCTGCCTCCAAGTACTCATGGATCCCGAGTAGAACATAATAAAGCCACGTCCACACCTCCCGTTAGATAGGATCCAGCACAATCCGTTCTGCAAACACAACTTTTATGTTCTTGATTTCTGCAGGATCCGCTTTTGTAACATTGGAGTCTATGGAGAACGGATCCGGTAACTGATCACTGTTCATTCTCCGTTTTTCTGTCATTTGTAAAGGATCAGTTTTTTTCTTACTGGATCAGATTCATGATGGAGGATAAATAGTGATCACTTACCGGATCCGATCTCCATAGACTCCAAAGTTACAAAAACGGATCCTGCAGAGATCAATTTTTGCAAATCGGATTGTGCTGGATCCGATCTACCGGACGATCACTGGATGAGTGAACTTATTCGGTAAGTAACCCAATTGAATGTGTGTCTATCAAATATTGACAATTTTTAGAATAAGAACAATGATAACATTTTACTTTTAATATCACTTATTTAAAAGGAGATTTTCCTCCACATATAACCTCATATAGCTGGACGGAGCAGCCCTAGACACGGAAAAAACAAGGAAAACTAACCAAATGACATAAAAGCACAAAAGGTGTATATGTTCCCTCTATTATATAAAGTGACAGTGGTCACCTATTCATAGCAAATCAAGTTATAGAAAAAACATCAATAGAAGAAAATAAAACTGCTCCTGATCTGATTCACACAGTGACAGTGGTCACGACAATCATGCACATAGTACAGTTAATACAATTGCAGTAAATCATAGATTGATCTCACCAATCACTAGGCGGGAGCAGGGTGGGTGATATAGTAATCAGGGAGTCATGATAATGGCGCCAAAGGAGTAGGACTGACCCTAATTAAAACAAAAAAATCATTAACCCTAAACCCAAAGAGCTTCTGTCCCTACAAGGACAGTCCACATCTGCCCCTATGAGTTTTTGCCCTAGAAATAGTCCTCCTGTACGTTCCAATGCATTTCATCACCTTGATTCATCAAAATGGCAAAGGACATTGCCGTTTTTTGAAGCTGAAGTTATGTGACAGCTTCTCTGTTCATATCTTCTTTGGTACCTGGTCGCCTTTGGCCAGCAGTCTCTAATGTGCATACAGCCAGCAGTCTCTAATGTCCAAACAGCTAGCAGTCTCTAATGTGCATACGAACAGCAGTCTCTAATGTACATGCAGCCGGCAGTCTCTAACGTGCATACAGCCAGTAGTCTCTAACGTGCATACAGCCAGTAGTCTCTAATGTGAATACAGCCGTCAGTCTCTAATGTGCATACGGCCAGCAATCTCTAATGTGCATACTGTTGCCAGTCTCTAATGTGCATACAGCCAGCAGCCTCTATTGTGTATACAGCCAGCAGCAGTCTCTATTGTTTGTGTAGACAGCCAGCAGCAGTCTCTATGGTGTATTCTCTATTGTGTATACAGCCAGCAGCAGTCTCAATTGTGTATACAGCTATTGTGCATGCAGCTCAAAGCAGTCTCAATTGTGTGTGCACGTGTGTATGTATATTATCTATATATATATACAGTACAGACCAAAAGTTTGAATGCACCTTCTCATTCAAAGAGTTTTCTGTATTTTCATGACTATGAAGATTGTAGATTCACACTGAAGGCATCAAAACTATGAATTATCACATGTGGAATTATATACTGAACAAAAAAGTGTGAAACAGCTGAAAATAGGTCTTATATTCTAGGTTCTTCACAGTAGCCTCCTTTTGCTGTGATTACTGCTTTGCACACTCTTGGCATTCTCTGGATGAGCTTCAAGAGGTAGTCACCAGTCTTCAAGAGGTAGTCACCTGAAATGGCCTTCACTTCACAGGTGCCCTGTCAGGGTTAATAAGGGGGATTTCTTGCCTTATAAATGGGGTTGGGACCATCAGTTGTGTTGTGCAGAAGTCTGGTGGAGACACAGCTGATCGTCCTACTGAATAGACTGTTAGAATTTGTATTATGGCAAGAAAAAAGCAGCTGAGTAAAGAAAAACGAGTGGCCATCATTACTATAAGAAATGAAGGTCAGTCAGCCCTAAAAATGGGGAAAACTTTTAAAGTGTCCCCAAGTGCAGTTGCAAAAACCGTCAAGCGCTACAAAGAGACTGGCTCGCATGAGGACCGCCCCAAGAAAGGAAGACCAAGAGTCACCTCTGCTGCGGAGGATAAGTTCATCCGAGTCACCAGCCTCAGAAATCGCAGGTTAGAGACCAGATCAATGCCACACAGAGTTCTAGCAGCAGACACATCTCTCCAACAACTGTTAGGAGGAGACTTTGTGCAGCAGGCCTTCATGGTAAAATAGCTGCTAGGAAACCACTGCTAAGGACAGGCAACAAGCAGAAGAGACTTGTTTGGGCTAAAGAACACAAGGAATGGACATTAGACCAGTGGGAATCTGTGCTTTGGTCTGATGAATCCTAATGTGAGATCTTTGGTTCCAACCACCGAGTCTTTGTGAGACGCAGAAAAGGTGAACGGATGCCTGGTTCCCACTGTGAAGCATGGGTGCAGTCTCAGGAGGTCCCCAAACTTTTGCCAGTGAGGGGCCCTGAAATTCTTAGTGGGAACCCTAAAGGTCTGAAATGAAGAAGACCCTAATAGAGAGACTCTATATGAACTTTCTAAACGTTTCTAAAACCAGACACCCCCTTTAATTTGCAGTGAAGCCAGAATATTCCGCCATTGTCAGGTGACATTGATGTTTTTGCCTCCCCAGAATGCAGAATTCGGTGCAGATACACAATGCAGGGGCAGGCGATGCTGAACGTCCGTCCCACCGGCGGCCGATCCTGCGCACAATTCACTGTAAACCTGTTGTGTTTTCCTCTATTTTGATGGCTAATTAGTTTTTTTTTCGGCACCCACCGATAGCAGCGGGGAGATAAGCTGCCAGATAAATAGTAATAGCCAGCTGTGAGAATCCCACATTTCAGGGTTGCTGTAGCGAAACTGCTCAGTATTAGAATTAATTGTGTATTTCACAATCTCACCGAGATGTATTAAAATTGATTGCATTCGCCCCACAATAGAGACGCGGGAGCAGGCGGCTGCCATTGATTACCAGCGAGGTAGAGGAAGATCAGCAGGCAACAGCTGCTGGAGAACTACAAGTCACAGAGCGGCATCTATCCCAGCAGGGAAACAATGATGGAGTCACTTCACACCAAAAGTCTTTATTTGCACAACATTCCGATTCCCTCATACTCTGTCCTGATACAGTCCTGGATACCTGATTCACTCATACTCTCTCCTGTTACAGTCCTGGATACCTGATTCACTCATACTCTGTCCTGTTACAGTCCTGGATACCTGATTCACTCATACTCTGTCCTGTTACAGTCCTGGATACCTGATTCACTCATACTCTGTCCTGTCACAGTCCTGGATACCTGATTCACTCATACTCTGTCCTGTTACAGTCCTGGATACCTGATTCACTCATACTCTGTCCTGATACAGTCCTGGATACCTGATTCACTCATACTCTGTCCTGTCACAGTCCTGGATACCTGATTCACTCATACTCTGTCCTGTCACAGTCCTGGATACCTGATTCACTCATACTCTGTCCTGTTACAGTCCTGTTGACCCCTGTAGGACTCTCGGGTCCGCGTACAGTGTACGTCTGACTCTTGTCCCGGTTTCTAGTCTTTGTCTGTGTTGGGTTCACATAGAACCTGCTGCTCTGCGACCTTAATCACAACTGAGACAGATCCTGCCCTTTACTGCAGGATTACTTAGGAATGAGCCAGTTGCAAGACCCAGGCTGGAGGGAGAGATCCGTCCCACTACCATCCTGCACAGCTCTCCAGAAATAAAAGCCCCGATCAGGTTTTCTTACAGACTTGATGAGCTAGCTTGACCAAGTTCACACTTACTTTTATTTTGTGTTGCACCCAGAGGTGGTAGCTGTGAATACAACACACCCCAGTGAGTTCAGTATGTCTCCGAAAACATCCTGGGGTGTTATGTAGTGACCATCACATATGACAACTATCACTGCATCACGATATTCACACATATAAGCCACCAGCACTTGACTCTGCAGGAGACTTGTTCTTTGCAGCCGTACATCACCAAGCACAATGCCGAGCATCGGATGGAGCGGTGTAAAACCAGAAGCACTGAACTCTGGAGACTTGTTCTTTGCAGCCGTACATCACCAGGCACAATGCTGAGTGTTGGATGGAGCGGTGTAAAGTGGCCAGCACTGGACCCTGGAGGAGACGTGTTCTGTGCTGCTTTTGATGGAGGAGTCTGGGTTTGGTGAATGGAGGACACTCACCCCTGACTGCATTGTGCCGCTGTACAGATGGTGGAGGAGGATGATGCTCCGGGCTGTTATAATGGGTTTATATGTAAAGTGAAGCTGTAAATCCAGTCTAGATAAGGACCGGTCTGCTGAATGAAGTAACTCTAAATAACTATATAGGTTATATATTAAATCCTATCTCCCCTTAAAATATATAATTTCCCTGTTTAGTTCTGGGAGACAGAAGAACGTATCCGTGCTCCAACCTCAATCAGAGACTTGTAAGAATAATGAGGAATTGATCACATGGCAAATGCAATTACAATACTCCCAGCAAGTAAGTAAAAGCCGAGCGCATGGGATGATTGCCTCCAGCCCTACATTATCCTCATCAGACACCAGAGATGTAAATGGTATTTAAGCAGCCGAGGCCTCGTCCTAATAGAGCGGGATCCTTCATAACTTCTCTTACTGCAGATTGGAGAAATCTTCCCAGATCAGTGCCCATGAATACATTGACTGGATAGAGGAGGAAGAGCTGAAGGCGAGAATGACGGTGATGAAGCTTTACATGTGCCGTCACTCCGTGAACACTTGTATATACAGATTATTACTTCCCTTCCATAATCGCATCTACAATATGCTGAGAGCCTGTTCATTACTGCGGAGGAGCGCGTCTCCGGAACGATGGGATGGAGAGGAGGAACACGTCTCCGGAACGACAGGAGAGAGCGGAGGAACACGTCTCCGGAACGACAGGAGAGAGCGCAGGAACACGTCTCCGGAACGACAGGAGAGAGCGGAGGAACACGTCTCCGGAACGATGGGATGGAGAGGAGGAACACGTCTCCGGAACGATGGGATGGAGTGAAGGAACATGTCTCCGGAACAATGGGATGGAGAGGAGGAACACGTCTCCGGAACGACAGGAGAGAGCGGAGGAACACGTCTCCGGAACGACAGGAGAGCGCGGAGGAACATGTCTCCGGAACAATGGGATGGAGTGGAGGAACACGTCTCCGGAACGACAGGAGAGAGCGCAGGAACACGTCTCCGGAACGACAGGAGAGAGCGGAGGAACACGTCTCCGGAACGATGGGATGGAGAGGAGGAACACGTCTCCGGAACGATGGGATGGAGTGAAGGAACATGTCTCCGGAAACAATGGGATGGAGAGGAGGAACACGTCTCCGGAACGACAGGAGAGAGCGGAGGAACACGTCTCCGGAACGACAGGAGAGCGCGGAGGAACATGTCTCCGGAACAATGGGATGGAGTGGAGGAACACGTCTCCGGAACGACAGGACGGAGCGGAGAAGCGCGTCTCCGGAACGACAGGAAAGAGCGGAGGAACACGTCTCCGGAATGACAGGAAAGAGAGGAGGAACACGTCTCCTGAAAGACAGGATGGAGCGGAGGAACACGTCTCCGGAACGAGAGGACGGAGCGGAGGAACATGTCTCTAGAACGACAGGACGGAGCGGAGGAACACGTCTCCGGAACGATGGGATGGAGCAGAGGAACACGTCACTGAAACGATGGGATGGAGCGGAGGAACACATCTCCGGAACGATGGGATGGAGCGGAGGAACACGTCTCCTGAATGACAGGACGGAGCGGAGGAACATGTCTCCTGAACAACAGGACGGAGCGGAGGAACATGTCTCCTGAACGACAGGACGGAGCGGAGGAACATGTCTCCTGAACGACAGGACGGAGCGGAGGAACATGTCTCTGGAACGATGGGATGGAGAGGAGGAACATGTCTCCGGAATGACAGGATGGAGCGGAGGAACACGTCTCCGGAATGACAGGACGGAGCGGAGGAACATGTCTCCGGAACGACAGGAAAGAGCGGAGGAACACGTCTCCTGAACGGCAGGATGGAGCAAAGGAACATGTCTCCGGAACAATGGGATGGAGAGGAGGAACACATCTCTGGAACGATGGGATGGAGAGGAGGAACACATCTCTGGAACAATGGGATGGAGAGGAGGAACACGTCTCGGGAATGACAGGACGGAGAAGAGGAACATGTCTCCTGAATGCCAGGACGGAGTGGAGGAACATGTCTCCGGAACGATGGGATGGAGTGGAGGAACATGTCTCCTGAATGACAGGACGGAGTGGAGGAACATGTCTCCCGAATAATGGGATGGAGTGGAGGAACATATCTCCTGAACGATAGGAAAGAGCGGAGGAACATGTCTCCTGAATGACAGGATGGAGCGGAGGAACACATCT
Source organism: Allobates femoralis (assembly GCA_033576535.1). Lineage (NCBI taxonomy): Eukaryota > Metazoa > Chordata > Amphibia > Anura > Aromobatidae > Allobates > Allobates femoralis. Next base: position 120,438,575 of record JARQOC010000007.1, read on the forward strand.
CTGGAACGATGGGATGGAGAGGAGGAACATGTCTCCAGAACAACAGGAAAGAGCGGAGGAACATGTCTCCTGAACAATGGGATGGAGAGGAGGAACATGTCTCCTGAACGACAGGAAAGAGCGGAGGAACACATCTCTGGAACGACAGGAAAGAGTGGAGGAGTGCATCTCTTCAACAACAGGATGGAGCAAGGGAATATATCTCCAGAACAATGGGATGGCGAGGAGGAGCACAACCCCGGAATGATGGGATGGAGAGGAGGAACACGTCTCTGGAATGACAAAATGGAGTGTGGAGGAACACATCTTCTGAATGACAGGAAAGAGTGGAGGAACACGTCTCCGGAATGACAGGATTGAGCAGAGGAACACGTCTCCGGAACGACAGGAGAGAGCGGAGGAACACGTCTCTGGAGCGACGCAACAGAGCGGAAAAACACGTCTCCGGAGCGACAGGATGGAGTGGAAGAACATTCTGCCCTGAATTCTGTTACAGATGATAGGAATCGTTCATCCTGACCGTGGACGGGGACTCCATGTGGGAGATTTTAGCAGTAAGTGTCCAGTTTCCCAGCAGCGCCCCCGCAGGGGAAGTGAAGAGTTACTTCACCCATGAAAAATAGGAGTCAATACTAGCAACTCAGGACATGTAGTGTCCTCCCATCAGCCAATGAGGGACCGCCTCTGTCATTGAAGAATTCATTAACCCCACAGAATTATAGAATTAAAATTAAAATATCTACTATCAGAAAATAAGGTAAAATGACACGGATCCCTTCTTGGCATAAAAGAGCAAATTCATTTGGTGCAAGTCAAATTTTTGGAATCTGGATCTGGTAATTTGGAACAATTTACTTATCAACATACACAAAGTACAAAGAAAATGTGTCCTGTCGATTTACAGAAAGAAAAGGATTCCATGGACCAGAAAAGGCTCACATGACATCAGATGCATACACCATAATGCATTGCAGCTATCGTATCACATGGTAGAGTCCAGCCAATCAGGAAACACTATCAAAACCTGTATAAAAGCCTAGGCAGGGAATGCAGCAGCCAATTTGTAGTGAATTTGGATAGTGAGTGGACGTCACAGCTCACAGCTTAGCCATAGAGATAGGAAAAGATAGCTTTGCAACACTGAATAAACATTAGAGATGGTGTGTGACAGGACAGCAGTGAGGAACAGCTACGGTTAATTTTTCATAGACAGATATGTGGCAATCACATGGACATTACTGAAGCTGTGTTTGATTAAAGTACAATCCTACGAGACCTATTTGGTGCATTTGTGGTTGGGGGGGCTTGATTTTCTGCAATTCAATTTAAAAAAAGAAAGATTAGATGGATCTGGTTAATTTGCCAAATTTGAATTTCAAAATATTCCCTAATCTCTACTATTTGGTGTTAACTAAAAAATAATAAAAAACCCTTTAAGCCTGACATAGTGAACTTTACCAGTATTCAGGGCAAAGAAAGTGTGTGTATAACATAAGACAGAACAATTTAAGATGTAAGCAATACATTTTTATTTTTTACATTTACCAAAACCCTAATAATAATCCTAACCCTTGTAAAAACTTTAAATTTATTCACAGAAGAGTATACAGACATTACAGCCGGGGATCACAGAATATAAGAGTATACAGACATTACAGCCAGGGATCACAGAATATAAGAGTATACAGACATTACAGCAGGGGATCACAGAATATAAGAGTATATAGACATTACAGCCTGGGATCACAGAATATAAGAGTATACAGACATTACAGCCTGGGATCACAGAATATAAGAGTATACAGACATTACAGCTGGAGATCACAGAATATAAGAGTATACAGACATTACAGCTGGGGATCACAGAATAAGAGAGTATACAGACATTACAGCCGGGGATCACAGAATATAAGAGTATACAGACATTACAGCCGGGGATCACAGAATATAGGAGTATACAGACATTACAGCTGGGATCACAGAATATAAGAGTATACAGACATTACAGCCGGGGATCACAGAATATAAGAGTATACAGACATTACAGCCGGGGATCACACAATATGAGCCGCACACGGCACGCGGCTTCTAAGTGGTTCAGCATCTATGGAGCGATGGGACATAATGAATGCAGATGAAAAGGAAGAAACTGGTTGAAGACCAAAGTAATTCTGTGTTTTCCTGTCTTGATGGAGCAGAGTCTCCTCCTGTTGGGTTGCGGCGCCCCACGGTTGGCCATTAATTACCGACATATAATACATTCTTGGACGGAACATTTCAAATTAGTAAATTTCCCCAAACTGTTATTGTAGTAATTACCTAAATCATCAAAAGCAAGAAAAAGAGTATGAAGGTGGGGGAGGTGGAGGGGGCAATTAATCTTGTTATTCCCCTTTGGGCAATTGACTTCTGGACCTCGTACAACTTTGCATCAAGTTTCCTTTGTTTCACAGAAAAGGCAAAAAAAACATTAAAAAAAAAACCTCTCGGCTGATTGCGGCGCCCCCCCGAATGTTCCAGGAGCAGACGAGCGATTTCAGCATATGGCGAGAATATTAATAATTGTAATTAATGAGAATCATTTCAATAGAGGCTGATATTGGCCAACTGGCTCCGGGGCTGGATCCACTGACGGAGGCTTCTGGAATGGACACACTCGTGAGATGATGATAGGAAATGCAAATGGAGTTTTAATTAGTTTCTGTAAATTCTGAGTTTAAGAAGTCAATAAGCCAAAAACATACTTTGCAGAGTACGAATCCTGATATAAAGCTGAAAATCAAGTCTACAGGGGTGTAACGGCGGCCAAGAGGGTGGGCAACGGCCAAAGGGTCTTCACCAATCATATTGGATAATATTACGACCTCAGATAAGCAAAGTTTGCACCATGTGACGGTTTTATATATAGGTTAGGGATTATTTTTTATTTTTATAAGACTATTGTTCTAATGATGTGATAGTGTCCTCTATCATGGGCATACTCACCAACACCAAAGCTGATGCTCCAAAACCACCAGAGCTGACACTCCACCACCACCACCGGAGATGACGCTCCACCACCAGCAGAGCTGACACCTCACCAACACTGGAGCTGATGCTCCAAAACCACCAGAGCTGACACTCCACCACCACCAACGGAGATGACGCTCCACCACCAGCAGAGCTGACACCTCACCAACACTGGAGCTGATGCTCCAAAACCACCAGAGCTGACACTCCACCACCACCACCGGAGATGACGCTCCACCACCAGCAGAGCTGACACCTCACCACCACCGGAGATGACGCTCCACCACCAGCAGAGCTGACACCTCACCAACACTGGAGCTGATGCTCCAAAACCACCAGAGCTGACACCCACCACCACCACCGGAGATGACGCTCCACCACCAGCAGAGCTGACACCTCACCACCACCGGAGATGACGCTCCACCACCAGCAGAGCTGACAGCCACCACCACCGGAGCTGACGCTCCACCACCACCAGATCTGACACCTCACCAACACTGGAGCTGATGCTCCAAAACCACCAGAGCTGACACTCCACCACCACAACGGAGATGACACTCCACCACCACCGACCGGAGATGACGCTCCACCACCAGCAGAGCTTACGTCTCACCACCACCGGATCTGCTGCACCACTGACCTATTGCCTCCTCCCCATTACCCTGTAGAATATAAAAGGCCATGAGGGCGGGTCCTCTCTCCCCTCTGTACTGTATCGGTTCTGTCACTATTAAATTTTATTAATTTGTTCACTGTATCATTCACTTGTTTGTACAGTATGTGTCCCTTTCTCATGTACAGCACCATGGAATCAATGGTGATCTATAATTACTAATAATACCAGACGGCCAGGCACACTGCGCATGCGCCGCCGCACAGCACCTACCACTGAGGAATTATCGCACAGCTTTTCCAGTAGGGTCATAACCAAGAACTTTAGTATCAAAATTTTCCCCGTTATTTAATAACTTGCTCCTGGCGATACAATGACACAATCCCAGCCTGCAGCGGATACGTCCTCGGTGTCTCCACGGATGGATATTAGGCAAATGTGTGTCCTGCGCAGCGCGTATAATCTGCTTTCATTCTCATTCTTGGACAGAGTGATAACACGTCTCAGGGCGGAAAGTATAGGCGCCCTGCTCAAGTATCTGTGTACGGGAAGCGAAGCATTGTCACTTTTATCTACTAAGTATCCGTCCGTGTCCCACAAATCTCATACCTCATTTCAAGTGGAGAATTATCTTATATAGTTCCACATTCTAAACTTGTAAAACCGAACGGGGGAGAAACGAGCGGCCGCAGCCGGCGAAAAGCTGCGATGTTCACAATCCATGGTGGGGGTCATGTAAACCACCCAACGTGTACAGTATTAACCGTGTGAGGTCGAGAGGACGTCATGTATGAACGCTGAACGAGAATACTGTATCCAGACGTGTTCCCTGTATCCACACATTTATGGGCTGGGATACATGGATTTAGCCAATGTTTAACCTTAAAACCAAAGGCATAAGCCATACTTGGCATCGTTACAAGGTTGGGATTAGAAATGAGTAAATCCACAGAATTCTGAATTTATTTGATGCAAATGTAATATTTTATTTAAAGAGGATCTATCGTCATCTCAAAAGAAGACAGTTTTTTCTTTTCTTTTATTCTCGGTGTACCCCTGAGTATCCCACTTTATATTTTGTACTAAATCCTCCATATGATTGCAGAGATGTGGTCTTTTTTCATTTAGTGCTATTTACTTTAAGGGTGTGGTTTACAGTGCTCCTCAGGGGCGGGCCTTTAGGCTGCATTACAATATTACCTTGAAGGCCACGCCCACATTCTAAAGACCATAAAAATGAGCACTGAATAAAAAGGCCCATGTCTATGGAAACATGTGGGATATGGAAAGAGAATAAAAAAAAATAATATACTCAGGGGAGAAAACAGAAATAACATAACAGCAAAAGCGGGACCCTTCTCATCTAGTGACAGGGTCTCTTCTTTAAAGACATTTATTATGCTCTAAGATCTTTCCAAACCCAAAACAGAATAAACATAGGGTTAAAAATGTAATTCTGCCATCTGCCCGGTCCTTATATGTCCTGCCGCTAAGACTTCCTCCACCTCTGGTCGCTCTTCAGGGTCTTTGCTGACAAGTTCTTACAATGTTGTAACATGCCCCCACCCCCTGGCCCCCCACAACATCATCATGTTGTGGGGACAAGTCAATGTTTTGAAGCCAAGTCAATAGTGATGAGTGAGCACTTTAATGCTCGGGTGCTCAGTACTTGAAACAAGCCGGTTGGGCGCAACTCAAGTACCGAGTATAATGGAAGTCAATGGGGAACTCCAACATTTTTCTGGAAGATCTTCCCATTGACTTCCATTATACTCGGTACTCAAATTGCGCCCATCCAACCATCCGACCTGCTCATTTCGAGTACCGTGCACTGGGGGCATGGCAGTGCTTGCTCAATACTACTAGTCATATATATTTTTTACTTCTTCCTGGCCCTAAAATGAATTCAGAAAAATGGTGGCTTCCAATGTCAGGCCAATCAGTTTTTGTGAAAATACAACATATTTGATTTGCTTTGTTTCACTCATCTCTAGTTGGACGGCGTATAGGTGGGCAGCGCACTGCACACCCCCAAAGACCTTTTTTTTATGTAGTCACACCCCTTTCTAAGCATAAACTCCATCCAAATACCACTTTCCGCTTTCTCAAGACCGGAATAGCCGGATTCATGGAGGAGATTTGCCCGGAGGACTGAGATATGTTCCCGTCTTCCCAGGAGAGTGGGCAAGCACCCAGAGGCTGTGACTACTGCTCACTCAACCCCTAGCATCTAAGACTCCCAATAATCCCCCATCACAATTCTGATCTGTGAGATGTATGGGGACACTGTTACTGATGCACCTTCAATTCCAAAGAGCTTAAAATTTCTGATTAAATCCCTATCTATTTCTTCCACTTGGAGCTTATATGGAAGGGTCGCCTCACTGTACTCCACTCTACTGGGGAGTTACTATAAGCTCTAGGGCCGCTATATCCCCCAGTGATATCAGCTGTGGACCTGTTTGCAGAAGCCAGGTCCACTGTGGTCCTTAGCTGGTAAATGGGACATCTTCTTTCTCATAAAGGGTTATTAATAAAGTCTGCGTTCTAGAAGAGGCCAAGATTGTTCAAAATAAACAAAAAACTACTGATCATGTCGGGGGTAAGTGACTACTGTAAAGAGGCCCACCGGAGGAAACCCCGGCTATCCTGCCGGCCAGTCCGAGCCGGCACATGGTTACATAAAGAAGCACAAAGTATCAACTGGTGACATTTACAATGGAAGGAATCTAAGTTTAGCATCAGAAGGAACGAGGCGTGAAGTTCATCCCCAGTGACGCCATCGCTATGACTCAGTGATGACCGGATTCACCTCCTGATAGTAATCAGAAGACGAGTCCTGTAAGTCTCCAGAGATGACTGTGAACAGCAGGAGCAGCATTACTCATAGTGATCTGTGCACATGTATAGCGTGATCACACATTGCGTGTCACACCTGCTCCTCCATACTGCGGCTTATTAAATATGCAAACTGGCAATCGTCACACACGAGGAGGCGATTAATACACAGATTAATATACCAGGGAGATGAAGAACTGAAAATACATCTATTTATCTATCTTTCATGTGATTTTATGCACAATAATGAGTTAACAAAGAATCGGTCAGCGAGCTCCTTATGTCGGGGAGTTTATTACTTTTTTATGCCTGTAACCCAACTCCTCTCAGCAGATTTATGACGACATCTAAGTTCATCTCTTCTTTGTTGGGGTCTGTGGTTATAAATAATCTGTGAAGAGATCAGTAAATGTCAGATAAAAGAATTACAAAGTCTCATTAAACCCAGCGTCATTCAACAAATTCTCCCGCCAGCAATGAGCCGGCAAACAAGACTGTAAAAGCCAAACAAGGCGACATTTTTAATGAAAACCAATTGCAAAATTGTCTTTTTAGCACCAAATTATGTACTGGTCACGATTCCTCCACTCACTGTGTCTTGGACGCATTGAGTGAGTTTGCTGCTCTGTGGAATTAGGGCTGTGCTGAGCTGTCAGTTTTTGAGTGACAGCTCAGTCAACCAATCAGGTGCTAAGGTGAGCTGTATTGTCGGTGTGTTGATTGATTGTCCAATCTGAAACTGAGAGGTGATGGGCCTTTTCAGGTGTTGCTTGTTCTCTCTGATTGCCCAGCTACTTAGCTGAGCAGTTAGTCCCAGATTATTGCCAGTTGTAGCATTTGCTCATTGGTGCATGTTGGCCTTGCTTACATGTGCTCAGAGGTTTAATCTACTGCTGCCAGACCTTGGCCTTGGAGCTATTCTTATCATAAGGTTGCCTGGTCCCTTTGCTCTGATCCGCCACGCTCCTCATATTCTGACCCTCAATAGTGACCTGTGTACGCCTTTACCTATTCCCTTAGTCCACAATGTGATCTCTTGGTATCTGACCCCAGAACATTTGACTATCCTGCCTCATGACTTGTCTGTGAAGAGACTAGCATCTCAGTATTAAATGGAAGCAAAATTTACCCCATTAAATCAAAACCCATAAATGACAACTTAAGTGGTTCCCCTTTAAATTCAGGCATTTACAACTCTTGAAATATCAATCACTGGGATGCAATAAAACCTAATTTGGGATGAAGGTGACATCATGTTGTGCAGAGGACGCACCATAATAATAGATGCACTAATCTCATTTCCTATTGGCAAACAGCTCGTCTCATGTATGCAACATGACAGCGGTTTATTCATTATAAATCCGAGTCCAGCGCGGGTCTGGACAATCTCATTATAATAACCACAGAGGTTCAGATGGAGAGGAATCCTTCACTCTGCTCCCAAGCCAGAGGTCCCTGACTGGAGATACGAGCCAAGCGGACACTGAGCGGTGGAGGAAATATCCTCATCTCTGCTGGATTCTACAATACTAAATGTAATAACCCAATCTATAGATCAGTGGTATAAATCCTGGACACCTGGCCGTGAGCTTGGCTTGGTTACTTAGAGTTGATACAATGTAACAGCGGGCGTCCAATACTTGGTCATCATCAACCGGTTGAGGTTAGCAGTAGATGAGCTAAACCAGGACACCCCCAACCTTCATAGGCTAAGTATATCATTGTTACCCTTTATGTGACCAAGGGTCCATTCGCCTTCACTAAGTGCCAAAGTCCTCAAGAGTCAAGAACCTTCAATGCCAACTCATTAATGATGGAGCAGAACCTTACGTCTTAAGCCAACGTCTTCCCTCTGAGTTACTGGGAGGTCTCCCACTTCTTTGAAAGCCTCATTTTTGATAAATAAGCCATGGACACGTATCTTTAAGGTAAGTAAAATTCTCTTCATCAATATTTACAAGTTCTGGACCTCTATGACCTGGATCATGGGTCAATGTGCAAAGACATAACAGCGCGACACTTTAAATATGGATCAATTACATGTGTATATACAGTCATGGGCAAAAGTGTTGTCAGACTTAAAGTCGTTCCAAACAATGAAATATTTCTCATAGAAAATTATTGCAATCACACGTTTATTTCCATTGTGAGTATTGGAACAACACAAATAAAAATGACAAATTGGACATAATATCACACAAAGTTGCAAAAATGGACCAGACAAAATTGTTGGCACCTTTCCAAAATTGTGAGTAAACAACTTTGTTTCCAGCATGTGACGCTTGTTCACACTCACCTGTAGCAAGTACCAGGTGTGGGCAATATGAAAATCACAGCTGAAACCAGATAAAAAGGGGAGAAGTTGCATCAATCTTTGCATTGTGTGTCTGTGTGTGCTGCACTAAGCACAGAGGACAGAAAGAGGAGAACTGTCTGAGGACTTGAGAACCCAAACTGTTAAAAAATATCAACAATCTCAAGGTTACAAGTCCATCTCCAGAGATCTTGATGTTCCTTTGTCTACGGTGCGAAACATAATCAAGATGTTTACAACCCATGGCGCTGTAGCTAATCTCCCTGAACGTGGACAGCAGAGAAAAATTGATGAAAGGTTGTAACACAGGATAGTACAGATGGTGAATAAGCACTAACCAAGATCTAAGGAAATTCAAGCCATCCTGCAGGCTCAGGGGGCATCAGTGTCAGCAAGGACTATCTATCCACATGTGAAAGACATGAAACGCTATGGAAGAGACCCAGGAGGACCCACTGCCGGCACAGAGACAGAGAGAAGCCAAAATGTATGTGAGGAACCAAAGTCCTTCTGGGAAAACGTCTTGTGGACAGATGAGACAAGATAGAGCTGAAAACAGAATGATGCTGAAAAAAGAGCTCTTGATCTACAGTCTAAGGCTAAGGTCACACTTGCAGATTTTACATGAGTTTTTGGAGACCTGAGTTTCTAAAAACGCATGTAAAAACACACCCATACGCCCCCATGCAAAAAACAACGCATGCCCTAATAGCAAAAATGCATGCCTTATAGCAAAAACGCATGCCTAAAGTGCCATGCATTTTTGGCATGCATTTTTGCACTTATGTGAGTAGCTGCCTTCAAAAACGCATGCAAAAATGCATGGTACATTAGTACCATTTAGTACCATGCCAAAACGCATGCGTTTCCCATAGGGACCCATGTTAAAAAAACGCATGCGCTTTTGAAAAAGCACCAAAAAATACTGCTTTCTGCGTTTTTTGGTGCTTTTTTCAAAAAACTCATGCATTTTGCACTATTTTTTGGTGTGGAGGCAACAACGCAGGCAAAAACGCATGTGCCATTTAGACATGCGTTTTTGCTATTGGGGCATGCATTTTTGCATAGGGGCCTATGGATGCGTTTTTACATGTGTTTTCAGAAAACGCAGGTCTAAAAAAACTCATGCAAAATCTGCAAGTGTGACCCTAGCCTTATATAGGGGAGGTCAGAGAAAAGAAAACAGGACCTACAGTCACATATGGGGGAGGTCAGAGAAAAGAGGACAGGACCTACAGTCACATATGGGGGAGGTCAGAGAAAAGAGCACAGGACCTACAGTCACATATGGGGGAGGTCAGAGAAAAGAGCACAGGACCTACAGTCATATATGGTGGAGGTCAGAGAAAAAGAGCACAGGACCTACAGTCACATACTGGGAGGTCAGAGAAAACACACAGGAAATACAGTCACATATGGGGGAGGTCAGAGAAAAGAGCACAGGACCTACAGTCACATATGGGGGAGATCAGAGAAAAGAGCACAGGACCTACAGCCACATATGGGGGAGGGCAGAGAAAAGAGCGCAGGAAATACAGTCACATATGGGGGAGGTCAGAGAAAAGAGCACAGGACCTACAGTCACATATGGGGGACGTCAGAGAAAAGAGCACAGGACCTACAGTCACATATGGGGGAGGTCAGAGAAAAGAGCACAGGACCTACAGTCACATATGGGGGAGATCAGAGAAAAGAGCACAGGTCCTACCATCAGATTTAGAGGAGGTAAAGAAAAGAGCACAGGACCTACAGTCACTTATGGGGGAGGGCAGAGAGGTTTTGGGCTTTTTTGCTGTATATCTTTATAAAGCTAAAATAAATATGGTAATGAAATATTTCAGTATGTCCTAAAAAAAATCAAAATAAAAGTCATTGTCTGATCTTGAGGTTCAAGTCCGCAGTCACTCGTCGCCATAAGGATTCTCACAGCGGGCGGCCATGTGACATTTATGCTATGCAGAATGCATGCAACTTTGTAATAGTTCTTTCTTCCAGATACATTTTAACTAGACGTAGTCAGTCTCGCTCAATCAACAGCATGGAGTGAGGAAGAGCACTTCTAGTTGGCATGTGACCGCATGAATGCAAACCACAAACTCATGGTCACCACCCAGCGCCGGAGAATCCTCGCAGTGTGGAGTGTGCGCATTGTCAGGATTTACACGTCTGCAGTCTCATGAAGACATTTTCTTTAATGTTGGCAGCTCAACAAATACACACACGACATTTAATCATTAGCTCCTCCGTGAAGCATTGCACTGCTCACCAATCCAACATCCTTAGCTCCTCCGCGTAGCTCTGCTTCACCAGCAGCAGTGTGTGAGGAGGTCGCAGCGTGATGATCTTATCACACGCCGCTGCATGGCGGGTCGCCAGCAGGAACACGTGGTCACGCACTGCAAGTGCAGTTTATATTAAAATCACAGCTGCCTGGACACCGGCCTGGGGGGCAAATGAATTCCTGCCCCCCGGCCCAGTCAACCACTGAAGAAACAGTTGGAATGAGTATTTCAAATCAAAAACATTTGCAATAAGAAGAACTGATGATTTGTTTTGTATCAGGGGAAATTGCTCATTAAATATCTTTAAGAAACTCCTACTAAACCCATCTGACCTCCGATAGTCAGCAATATGTAAAATAATTTGTATCTAATTATACAGTCGTCAAAACCCAAAAAGTCTTACAGTTCAAAAGCCGGAAAGTTTGTAATCGTTCTCCTTTAATCCACAACCAAGAGGAATTTATCATCAAAGGAATCAGTAAAAGTTGTGTTTTTACTCTAACTGCCTCCTAGAATTAAATACTGCGTGTAATGGCAGACGGCACGCCGGGGCACAGCGGGACGCCGATTTACAACACAACCCACTAGAATGTGCCGGTCCTAAGTAGTCACCAGCATTGGAGCTTAGATTCTGTCACCTCATTAGATAATCTCCATAGATGCCGAACTTCAAGAACTGCAGGAAACTTCTAAAGTTTACAACATTCTCATAAAGATATCATAACTAATGGAGAAATCAATCATTAAACGTCTCGGCCCTTTAAGGAGGTTTATACCGAGGTCAGAATTCAAACATTCAAAACAAAAGCCAGAAATTAGATAAAATAAGATCATACACACAAGTCCCATAAATAAGTGACAGATTAGTCTCACACTGTTACATTATCATGCAAAGGCGACTTCTACCGTGGTTCTGATGTCTATGTATAGAGGATGTATTAGCCTCCTGTGCATTGAATATATAGGATGTGTCCTGTGTGGTGTAGTATATAGAGGATGTGTCCTGTGTGGTGTATTATATAGAGGATGTGTCCTGTGTGGTGTAGTATATAGGGGATGTGTCATGTGCGGTGTAGTATATAGAGGATGTGTCCTGGGTGGTGTAGTATATAGAGGATGTGTCCTGTGTGGTGGTAGTATATAGGGGATGTGTCCTGTGTGGTGTAGTATATAGAGGACGTGTCCTGTGTGGTGTAGTATATAGAAGATGTGTCCTGTGTGGTGTAGTATATATAGGATGTGTCCTGTGTGGTGTAGTATATAGAGGATGTGTCCTGTGTGGTGTAGTATAAGAGGATGTGTCCAGTGTGGTGTAGTATATAGAGGATGTGTCCTGTGTGGTGTAGTATATAGAGGAGGTGTCCTGTTTGGTGTAATATATAGAGTAGGTGTCCTGTGTGGTGTAGTATGTAGAGGAGGCGCCCTGTGCGGTGTAGTATATAGAGAATGTGTCCTGTGTGGTGTAGTGTATAGAGGATGTGTCCTGTGTAGTATATAGAGGATGTGTCCTGTGAGGTGCAGTATATAGAGAATGTGACCTGTTTGGTGTAATATATAGAGGATGTGCCCTGTGTGATGTAGTATATAGAGAATGTGTCCTGTTTGGTGTAATATATAGAGTAGATGTCCTGTGTGGTGTAGTATATAGAGGATGTGTCCTGTGTGGTGTATGATATAGAGGATGTGTCCAGTGTGGTGTAGTATATAGAGGATGTGTCCTGTGTGGTGTAGTATATAGAGGAAGTGTCCTGTGTGGTGTAGTATATAGAGTAGGTGTCCTGTGTGGTGTAGTATATAGAGGATGTGTCCTGTGTGGTGTAGTATATAGAGGATGTGTCCTGTGTGGTGTAGTATATAGAGGATGTGTCCTGTGTGGTGTAGTATATAGGGGATGTGTCATGTGCGGTGTAGTATATAGGGGATGTGTCCTGTGTGGTGTAGTATATATAGAGACGTGTCCTGTGTGGTGTAGTATATAGGAGATGTGTCCTGTGCGGTGTAGTATATAGAGGACGTGTCCTGTGTGGTGTAGTATATAGAAGATGTGTCCTGTGTGGTGTAGTATATATAGGATGTGTCCTGTGTGGTGTAGTATATAGAGGATGTGTCCTGTGTGGTGTAGTATATAGAGGAGGTGTCCTGTTAGGTGTAATATATAGAGTAGGTGTCCTGTGTGGTGTAGTATGTAGAGGAGGCGCCCTGTGCGGTGTAGTATATAGAGAATGTGTCCTGTGTGGTGTAGTGTATAGAGGATGTGTCCTGTGTAGTATATAGAGGATGTGTCCTGTGAGGTGCAGTATATAGAGAATGTGACCTGTTTGGTGTAATATATAGAGGATGTGCCCTGTGTGATGTAGTATATAGAGAATGTGTCCTGTTTGGTGTAATATATAGAGTAGATGTCCTGTGTGGTGTAGTATGTAGAGGATGTGTCTTGTGTGGTGTAGTATGTAGAAGAGGTGCCCTGTGTGGTGTAGTATATAGAGAATGTGTCTTGTGTGGTGTAGTGTATAGAGGATGTGTCCTGTGTAGTATATAGAGAATGTGTCCTGTGTGGTGTAGTATATAGAGGACGTGTCCTGTGTGGTGTAGTATATAGAGGTTGTGTCCTGTGTGGTGTAGTATATAGAGAATGTGCCCTGTGTGGTGTAGTATAGAGGATGTGTCCTGTGTGGTGTAGTATAGAGAATGTGTCCTGTGTAGTGTAGTATATAGAGAATGTGTCCTGTGTGGTGTAGTATATAGAGAATGTGTCCTGTGTGGTGTAGTATATAGAGAATGTGTCTTGTGTGGTGTAGTGTATAGAGGATGTGTCCTGTGTAGTATATAGAGAATGTGTCCTGTGTGGTGTAGTATATAGAGAATGTGTCCTGTGTGGTGTAGTATATAGAGAATGTGTCCTGTGTGGTGTAGTATATAGGGGATGTGTCCTGTTTGGTGTAGTTTATAGAGAATGTGTCCTGTGTGGTGTAGTATATAGGGGATGTGTCCTGTGTGGTGTAGTATATAGAGGATGTGTCCTGTGTGGTGTAGTATATAGAGGATGTGCCCTGTGTGGTATAGGATATAGAGGATGTTTCCCGTATGGTGTAGTATATAGAGGATGTGTCCTGTGTGGTGTAGTATATAGACGATGTGTCCTGTGTGGTGTAATATATAGGGGATGTGCCCTGTTTGGTGTAGTATATAGAGGATGTGCCCTGTGTGGTGTAGTATATAGAGGATGTGCCCTGTGTGGTATAGGATATAGAGGATGTTTCCTGTATGGTGTAGTGTATAGAGGTTGTGTTCTGTGTGGTGTAATATATAGGGGATGTGTCCTGTTTGGTGTAGTATAGAGGATGTCCCCTGTTTGGTGTAGTATAGAGGTTGTGTCCTGTGTGGTGTAATATATAGGGGATGTGTCCTGTTTGGTGTAGTATAGAGGATGTCCCCTGTTTGGTGTAGTATATACAGGATCTGTTAGCTCTCCTGCACTCCCGCTCTGCACAGTTGTACAATGTATCTCTTACTTACCCTGGACAGTGAGATGGACTTGCATTGATCTCGGGCTGTGTTCAGTCTGTACTGAGCAGGTATATGTGCCATCATCAAAGATATCCACCTTTTGTATCCGCAGGCTGTACTCCTTTTTGTTTGATGTTGCTATTGAAACTCTGGGGTCCACGGACCACTTGTCATTTCCCGCAAAAATAATACTGGAGCGATTCAACCAGGCTCCCTTTGACGCACCTTCTTCCAAGAAGCACCTGGAGATATAGGAAAAAGATATTATATTATTAACATTGTCCAAAGTATCAAGAAGACTTACATACAGCAATGGTGGCCGGCGGTTCAAGTCATGTGACATAAATCAATGTAACAAGTGGATAGAAGAATCGTTGTTATACGTCTGATCCAAAAGATTTGCTTCTTTCTCCACTTATGAGCCCCTTCTCCTCCTATTCCAAGAACCTACGGTTGTGTTAGGCTACTACAGCTTTACTTATCCCTTCCAATCACTTTTCTGACAGTAACGGACTCATTCCCATCTTATTCTTTGATATTTACATTTGATTCCATCATTGTCATTCTACATTGGACCTTTTGTGTCTGTTTTTCACTTTTTGCATGTTTTCATGTCTTTGGATCCTCACCGCCAGGTCCATTTTGTGCCTTTTTGTCGTGATATCTTACATGTGTTAAATTGTGTTTTATAAAGGATTTACATATTTTATTTTGTCCTGCCCATTTCTCCGGTTGGTTGCAGTAAAGATGGCGGACAATGGGGTCACTGAGGGGTTAATCACAGCTGCCTATGTACTGCACAAAATTAGGGTGTAGGGGATGAGACGTAATGAGAGAACTATAGAGCGGGGGCTGCTTTCTTTTAAGTGTTTTATCTTTCCCCAGTGTTGGATTCACAGCTACATTGCTTAGTATTGCTGTATATTGTCATCCTTGGTATTTCTCATTGCATTATCTCTATTATATCTCACTGTATACTCTCAGACATTCCTGGACCAAGTAGCGCCCCTCACCCTCAGAATCTCCAATCACAGCGTAAAACAGCCCTGGCTCACATCACAAACTCGATTCCTCTAGCGATGCTCCAGGAGTGCTGAACGTCTATGGAGGAAAAGCCGCACTCCAGAAGACATTATCCATTATAAATTAATGCTCAAAACCCTACAACTCTGCCCTTCACCTCACCAAACAGACCTACTTCACCACCCTGATCTCATTATCCAACAATCCAAAAAAACTCTTTGACACCTTTCACTCTCTCCTCAGTCCGAAAGTGCAGGCCACCATCACTGACCTCTGTGCTGATGATCTGCCCCCATCACTGACCTCTGTGCTGATGATCTGCCCCTACAAACAATGTAAAGTGGAAAACCACCGGTGCTTGTCTTCATAAAATTTTGTTCTTTATTGTTAAATGAAATTTATAAAATCATTCAGCGTGCTAGCTAGGCGCTAGACGCGTTTCGGAAGACACAACTTCCTTAATCATTAGCAATACAAAATACAAAAGTTTATACATTTATAAAAAAGAAACCTCCACCCACAGCTGAACCTAATTAACAATGGTGATAATAAAGAAACTAAAATTTAACTCTTTCACATGTTATGGAGTTGAAATTTGCACAAGAGGGAGCATTGCACTATTTTCTGACACACCAAAATATTACAATACATACAGTATATATTTAATAGCTTCATGGATCTCCACCTTTAATGTTTTTATTTTTACTTCCTTTTCCTTATCCTTATATGATGGAAAACCAATACATTGTAATACAAAAAAAAAAAAAAAAAAAAAAAATTTCAGTGCGTTCTAATATATTTATGATGATTATCACATATTAATAGATTTCATTATTACACTCCCAATGTGCGGTTGTTTTATTGTTCAAGCAGATTCTGAGTTTAATCATCCCGGTAACTTTATAGCTAGTCTTGTTTTTTATTTTTTATTTTCATATGTAGATACATTACTCCATTACCTCAATTTAGTTATATTATGGGGGGGGAGGGGGAAGAGAGGAAAAAAAAAAAAAAAAAAAAAACTTTTTAAAATTTCCAAACTTTTTTTGGGCATTAATTTCACTGATTTATTTTTTAAGTTTTAATATTGCAATCTTTGCTAAAACAAATGTCAAAGTAAAAGGATATGTATTAGAAATTCTATATTTTGAACTATTTCATAGGCATGCACATTTTCTGTGTCTAAACTTGTAAGCTTATTTCGGTCCTTATTGTCAATGGCTTTTTACATATATGTTGATTTCCTTATTCTAGCCTACAATGCAGGTATAGAATGGTCTAGCTCTGCCATGTTTAATGCCCATTACATAGTTAGCTTTTTGTAATAAAAAAAAAAAAAAAAAAAATATTTTAAATTTCCAAACTTTTTTTTTGGGGAGATTAATTTCACTGATTTATTTGTTAAAGGTTTAGTATTACAATCTTTTCCAAAACAAATGTTAAAGCAAAAGAATATGTGTTAGAACTTCTATTTTGATCTATTTCATAGACATGCACATTTTCTGTGTCTAAACTTGTAAGCTTATTTCGGTCCTTATTGTCAACGGTTTTTTACATATATGTTGATTTCCTACTTTAGCCTACAATACAGGTTTAGAATGATCTAGCACTACCATATTTGATGCCCATTACATGATCCGCTTTTGAAAATCTTATAACCCAAAAAAAAAAAAAAAAAAAAAAAAAAAAAAAATTTTTTTTTTTATTAATAGGAAAAGAAAGAAAGGAAAAAAAAAAAAGGAAAAAAGGGGAAAAAAAGGGGGGTCCCAACCCATTGAATATTTATTTATTTCCTAATAGAAGTCATCATAAATATATTAGAACGCACTGAAATTTTTTTTTTTTTTTTTTTTTTTTTTTTTTTTGTATTACAATGTATTGGTTTTCCATCATATAAGGATAAGGAAAAGGAAGTAAAAATAAAAACATTAAAGGTGGAGATCCATGAAGCTATTAAATATATACTGTATGTATTGTAATATTTTGGTGTGTCAGAAAATAGTGCAATGCTCCCTCTTGTGCAAATTTCAACTCCATAACATGTGAAAGAGTTAAATTTTAGTTTCTTTATTATCACCATTGTTAATTAGGTTCAGCTGTGGGTGGAGGTTTCTTTTTTATAAATGTATAAACTTTTGTATTTTGTATTGCTAATGATTAAGGAAGTTGTGTCTTCCGAAACGCGTCTAGCGCCTAGCTAGCACGCTGAATGATTTTATAAATTTCATTTAACAATAAAGAACAAAATTTTATGAAGACAAGCACCGGTGGTTTTCCACTTTACATTGTTTCCTGGGCAGTTGCCAAAGCTGCCACACCAGGTGCAGGAATCCAGGAGGATATGGGCGGTGGAGCGGCCTTTTCCCTTTCCCTTTCCCAGTGAATGCATGATCTGCCCCTATCACTGACCTCTGTGCTGATGATCTGCCCCCATCACTGACCTCTGTGCTGATGATCTGCCCCCATTACTGACCTCTGTGCTCATGATCTGCCCCCATCACTGACCTCTGTGCTGATGATGTGCCCCATCACTGACCTCTGTGCTGATGATCTGCCCCCATCACTGACCTCTGTGCTCATGATCTGCCCCCATCACTGACCTCTGTGCTGATGATCTACCCCCATCACTGACCTCTGTGCTCATGATCTGCCCCCATCACTGACCTCTGTGCTGATGTCTGCCCCCATCACTGACCTCTGTGCTGATGATCTGCCCCCATCACTGACCTCTGTGCTGATGATCTGCCCCATCACTGACCTCTGTGCTGATGATCTACCCCCATCACTGACCTCTGTGCTGATGATCTACCCCCATCACTGACCTCTGTGCTGATGATCTACCCCATCACTGACCTCTGTGCTGATGATCTGCCCCCATCACTGACCTCTGTGCTCATGATCTGCCCCCATCACTGACCTCTGTGCTGATGATGTGCCCCATCACTGACCTCTGTGCTGATGATCTGCCCCCATCACTGACCTCTGTGCTCATGATCTGCCCCATCACTGACCTCTGTGCTGATGATCTGCCCCATCACTGACCTCTGTGCTGATGATCTACCCCCATCACTGACCTCTGTGCTGATGATCTACCCCCATCACTGACCTCTGTGCTGATGATCTACCCCCATCACTGACCTCTGTGCTGATGATCTGCCCCCATCACTGACCTCTGTGCTCATGATCTGCCCCCATCACTGACCTCTGTGCTGATGATGTGCCCCATCACTGACCTCTGTGCTCATGATCTGCCCCCATCACTGACCTCTGTGCTGATGATCTACCCCCATCACTGACCTCTGTGCTCATGATCTGCCCCATCACTGACCTCTGTGCTGATGATCTGCCCCATCACTGACCTCTGTGCTGATGATCTGCCCCATCACTGACCTCTGTGCCCCATCACTGACCTCTGTGCTGATGATCTGCCCCCATCACTGACCCTCTGTGTGCCCCATCACTGACCTCTGTGCTGATGACTGCCCCCATCACTGACCTCTGTGCTGATGATCTGCCCCATCACTGACCTCTGTGCTGATGATCTGCCCCCATCACTGACCTCTGTGCTGATGATCTGCCCCCATCACTGACCTCTGTGCTGATGATCTGCCCCCATCACTGACCTCTGTGCTGATGAATCGCTGCCCCATCACTGACCTCTGTGCTGATGATCTGCCCCCATCACTGACCTCTGTGCTGATGATCTGCCCCCATCACTGACCTCTGTGCTCATGATCTGCCCCCATCACTGACCTCTGTGCTGATGATCTGCCCCCATCACTGACCTCTGTGCTGATGATCTGCCCCATCACTGACCTCTGTGCTCATGATCTGCCCCCATCACTGACCTCTGTGTGATGATTGCCCCATCACTGACCTCTGTGCTGATGATCTGCCCCCATCACTGACCTCCTGTGCTCATGATCTGCCCCCATCACTGACCTCTGTGCTGATCTGCCCCATCACTGACCTCTGTGCTGATGATCTGCCCCCATCACTGACCTCTGTGCTGATGATCTGCCCATCACTGACCTCTGTGCTGATGATCTGCCCCATCACTGACCTCTGTGCTGATGATCTGCCCCATCACTCATGGAACCTCTGTCTGCTGATGATCTCCCCATCACTGACCTCTGTGCTGATGATCTGCCCCCATCACTGACCTCTGTGCTGATGATCTGCCCCCATCACTGACCTCTGTGCTGATGATCTGCACCCCATCACTGACCTCTGTGCTGATGATCTGCCCCATCACTGACCTCTGTGCTGATGATCTGCCCCCATCACTGCTCTCTGATGCTGATGATCTGCCCCATCACTGACTCTGTGCTGATGATCTGCCCCATCACTGACCTCTGTGCTGATGATCTGCCCCCATCACTGACCTCTGTGCTGATGATCTGCCCCCATCACTGACCTCTGTGCTGATGACTCTGCCCCCATCACTGACCTCTGTGCTGATGATCTGCCCCCATCACTGACCTCTGTGCTGATGATCTGCCCCATCACTGACCTCTGTGCTGATGATCTGCCCCATCACTGACCTCTGTGCTGATGATCTGCCCCATCACTGACCTCTGTGCTGATGATCTGCCCCATCACTGACCTCTGTGCTGATGATCTGCCCCCATCACTGACCTCTGTGCTGATGATCTGCCCCATCACTGACCTCTGTGCTGATGATCTGCCCCCATCACTGACCTCTGTGCTGATGATCTGCCCCCATCACTGACCTCTGTGCTGATGATCTGCCCCCATCACTGACCTCTGTGCTGATGATCTGCCCCCATCACTGACCTCTGTGCTGATGATCTGCCCATCATGACCTCTGTGCCCCATCACTGACCTCTGTGCCCCCATCACTGACCTCTGTGCTGATGATCTGCCCCATCACTGACCTCTGTGCTGATGATCTGCCCCATCACTGACCTCTGTGCTGATGATCTGCCTCCATCACTGACCTCTGATTGCCCCATCACTGACCTCTGTGCCCCCATCACTGACCTCTGTGCTGATGATCTGCCCCCATCACTGACCTCTGTGCTGTGATGATCTGCCCCATCACTGACCTCTGTGCTGATGATCTGCCCCCATCACTGACCTCTGTGCTGTGATCTGCCCCATCACTGACCTCTGTGCTGATGATCTGCTCCATCACTGACCTCTGTGCTGATGATCTGCCCCCATCACTGACCTCTGTGCTGATGATCTGCCCCATCACTGACCTCTTGCTGATGATCTCCCCATCACTGACCTCTGTGCTGATGATCCCCCATCACTGACCTCTGTGCTGATGATCTGCTCCATCACTGACCTCTGTGCTGATGATCTGCCCCATCACTGACCTCTGTGCTGATGATCTGCCCCATCACTGACCTCTGTGCTGATACCCCATCACTGACCTCTGTGCTGATGATCTGCCCCATCACTGACCTCTGTGCTGATGATCTGCCCCATCACTGACCTCTGTGCTGATGATCTGCCCCCATCACTGACCTCTGTGCTGATGATCTGCCCCCATCACTGACCTCTGTGCTGATGATCTGCCCCCATCACTGACCTCTGTGCTGATGATCTACCCCCATCACTGACCTCTGTGCTGATGATCTGCCCCATCACTGACCTCTGTGCTGATGATCTGCCCCCATCACTGACCTCTGTGCCCCCATCACTGACCTCTGTGCTGATGATCTGCCCCCATCACTGACCTCTGTGCCCCCATCACTGACCTCTGTGCTGATGATCTGCCCCATCACTGACCTCTGTGCTGATGATCTGCCCCCATCACTGACCTCTGTGCTGATCATCTGCCCCATCACTGACCTCTGTGCTGATGATCTGCCCCCATCACTGACCTGTGTGCTGATGAACTGCAGCAGAGCAATTCACGTGGACCGCGGGGCAGTCAACATATGACACTACCATTGTGCAAAGCCTCCTATGCTACTGCCGTAACCGTTATTGGTCCCATCGGAAGCCTCCTTTCCCAGAATGGGATTCTTCAGCTAAGCAATTCCCAAACATTCTCTTACTCTGAGAAGTATCTATAAAAGTAGAGTTTCCATTTCTTCTTTCCGATCGACTCCTTGACTCCTCCTTTGTGTGAATCCTGAGTGCAGCCATCATTCCTGTATAATTGCCTTGTGTATTATGCTCCTATTCCTCCGATTTATTACAGAACTTTTATTACTTTGCAGGAAAAATCAAAGCTTCCATTTTAAATAAACACGAAGAACATAATAAAACACAAACACCGAGGTATCGGAATGAATGAGGACCGCCGCCGAAGATTCAATGACTTTAGACAAACTGAAGCAAATTGAGAGAAAATCATTCCCCACATTGAATTATTCATGTCTGCTCGGCGCTCCCGTAATGAATGATCATTCTCAAATAAGAAGTCTTTAATTTACAATATGTAGCGAGGAGCCCAATGAAATCTATCAATTGTTCTCATTGTCTTACAATCAAGCAAAGAAAGATACATTGTAACAAAGGAGGCAATGCTGAGCGCTAGCACAGAGGAGTCTTCACCAGGGGAGTAACTACAGCAGGTGCAGGGGTTGTAATCCCACCCGGGCCCTGGAGCCTAGGGGGGCCCAAAAAGCCCGTTTTCGCCTATAGAACAACATTAATGCTGTTATAGACTTGCAATAATTGAGGGCCGCGTTGGGGACTATGAGCTTCAGGTCACGCTGCAGGTCTTCACTGTACTTAGAGAGAAAATTCCAACTTCACCAACTAATAATCCAGTTATCTATATGGAAAATTAATACACAGAGTTACAATCAGGACACTATGGAAAAACAATGGATCTACGCATTTCAGGTCAGATCAGGTGAAGATCATTTACTACATTGAAACATGCTTCTGTTCTCCGGACCATGGAAACTCATAGGAGGGTGAGCTGGATATATATATATACTTTCTAGTATTCTTCACTGCATAAATGTATCTGTGTCTTAAGGGCCTGGAGACCCCAAATTGTCAATTTGAAAATAGCTGAAAATTGAAGAATCATATATGCTTAAATTTGGCAATAGGAAAGTGTTCAGCTGAACTTTTGGACAACTTTTCCAGCAGTTCTCAGTCATAGGACTTTGGATCCATTGACTTTCTGTGCATCTTGCCCCTTTTCAAGGTGGTGTCCCTGCTTCCTCCTGATCATGTGATCCTCCCTCTGCCTTTATAAACCTCAGCCTACCTTCTAGCTATCTTGAGTATTCAGTGTGAATCCCCGGCTTCCTGTGCTGTACGGTTGTTCCACCTCCTGCTGATCCGCTCCGGCTTCTCCAGCAATTACCTCGGACTCCAGCAGATCTCCCCTGTCTTCTGCTACTCTCCTGCTTTCATCTGTCTGTGCTTTCCCCGTGACTCTGCTGCTGTTTTCACCTGGCTCTGTGTCACTTAAGCCTCATGTGCCTTGCTAGCACTTACCAAATGTTTGTGTGCAGCTCTCTGGACATTAAGACTCTTTTAAAGTTGTATAAATAGTGTCTGGACTTGTTTTTCTGTGGATTCCCATTCCCAGGCCACGGGGAAATTTATTATTTGTGAGAACTATTTCTTGAGGACTTTCATTAGCTGCCTGTTTAATCAATTTACTCTTGCCAAACTTAACTTATCTGCCACGTGTGATAATTATAGACTTGTTCACCTTTAAACTTGGTTTCAGTGTGTGTCTATGCTCCCATTTGCTAATAGATCCCCGAGTAATCCTACAGTACATTACACTGAGTCTCTCCTCATAAAAATACAAGTGAGAGGAGAATCCAGAAGATTTAAGAGAGCACAGCAAAACTTTTTAATCTTAGTTGCTGCCTATGCAGAGCACAGCAGGCAAAGTAAATTTGTCAAAGGCTGAATTCTTGAGAACAGCCAGTAATTACACTGCGCAGGTGTGAGATATGGGCACTGTGTGGATGATGTAGAGACCGGAGTCTTGCACTCCGTGTAATAGAGACCTGCGCAGGTCACTGCACTGTCTTTAACCAGAATACTTGCGTGTGATATGGCACTTGTTACTGGTGGCTTACTTTATGAACTCCCAGCACACGCAGTATTAAAGTATCACACTGCGCAGGTGTGAGATATTGGGCACGTGTGTGGAAAGATTGACTGAAGTGTAATAGAGACTCCAGAACTCCTTGGCGTTACACTGCGCAGTGTAATGGCAGGGAGAGACCGAGTCTGCACTGCCATGACAAGACCTCCAGGCACACTGCTACTTGCTCTTTTGAACAGCCAGTAATACACTGCGCAGGTGTGATATATGGGCACTGTGTGGATGATGTAGAGACCAGAGTCTTGCACCTGCGCAGTGTAATCAGAGACCTGCGCAGGCACACTGCACTTTGCTCTTTTGAACAGCCAGTAATTACACTGCGCAGGTGCAAAACTCTTTTGTAACTGAAGAGGCGACGTTTGATGCTGATCACAAACTGGAGACTTACTTCGGACCGGACCGTGCAATTTACATACAGGGCCTGTAGGGGTCGGTCTGGTGATATAAAGGGGTCACAGGGATCCAAATCCTCATGATGTTAAAGGGGACGGTCAGGGTTTAGAAGCAAAAAAGCTGGCGACAGGTGCACGTTAACAGGTCGATTAACCTTAAAATCTGACGCCCTGCAACTCTTGGGATTTTAGATTTTCCTTTTAGTTATGATGAACAGACGATATTTTCATCCTTGTCCCATTAAAAACATAAACCCGTCTCTTCCCCTCCGTGAGCGCATTGTTGTGTTTACCACCCGCATCTCTGTTTATTCTGTGTTAACAAGCAAAAACCGGCGCAGCGGTACGGAGCCACGAGCGAACTTCAGAGAATAAACACCTGCAGATACAAAGGGAAACTCACGACTGTGAAAATAACACGGCTCAGGAAAATCAAGCACCAACGTTTGAAAACATCTCCGATTCGGTTCTGTCATGTGAACCCGTCTGTGTACAAAAGAGAGAACCGAATACGACTGATCTGAGATCATAGGACTTCAAAAGGTCAGAAGAAAAAGTCTGAATCTACTAGAAAAAGGTTTTTCAATTGAGAATAATTTCATGAATTGTATGCAGTGCCAGGAAAAAAACAACTAACAAAACAGGGCCCACTCCTGTACACAGGTTGTTTGCGGTACTGCACCTTAGACTAATTTTTTACGAGGATGGTAAGCGATAAGGGAATTAGGAAGGAGGATCATAAGAGGGGCTAAAGTCGATTAAGGGAGCTAGTCTGACACTTAGACTGGGGTCTGGGGTTCAGGGGCATAACTATGATAGGTGCAGGGCATTTTAATTGCACCTTAGCTCTGTCACTTTGGCCTTTAGAAAAAGGAGAATGCTATTAAAGATTTGCAATAATTGGGAGCTTTTGATTCGGGGTCCATGAGCTTTAATTTACGCTATTGCTGAGATCCCTAGATTACCCTGCTCTCAGAGGTACCTCTAAAGGTGAGGAGGTATGTGTCACATCCTTGCCCTGTGCACCTAATAAACACTAGGCTAAGAGCCCACATTTCCACCCACGTAAATACAGCAGAAGCAACCAGCATAACGTCTTCACTACTCGAGGTCCTGGTAGAGAATAAACTCTATCAGCGACACATAGTGGAAGGAAGTGGAACTAATTAAAAGCTGAGGGAGTGAACAGCTAAGTGATCTGACACTCCCCCCACCTGCAGAGCCAAAAACATAGACAACATCAGCTTCTAGCATTACCCTAGATAACCAATGGAAATTTACTCTGATTTACAATGACACATCATTACACATGGACTGACCAGCATCAACACGTGACACCGGGCGTGAAGAACCAGCCCAGGAGCAATGATGCAGCGAAAAGGTAACGCAGTGGTGACTTACAATAAAGATTGGTTATACACAAATCAAAGAAGTTCAAGAAGGGAACAAAGGAATAGTTTACAAAACCATACAAATATATAATATATATATATAATAAAGCAAAGCAAGCCATTAAAAGTATCAACCACTGAGGACTCTCAGATTCTACATATATTTTCTATCTCCTTATCAAAACAATGCAATCAGACTGGATACACAGGATACATAGCTATGCAAGTTCTAAAGTCAATCTACTACATTATAATACTAAACGACTGATACTTCTAAGGAAATGTTGGTCATAGACTTTTTGTCCAAGATGAGCCGCCGTCTTCCTGACGTCCATTACAGTATATCTTTCTATAAATTTCCTTTGGTTCATCTGGGGTTAATGCCAGTTAACTCAGCCTTTAGGTAGTTCCATTTCCTTTCACCAGGTGTCGCTGATAGAGTTTAGTCTCTACAAAGTCCACATGTATTTAAGACGTTGGTGCTGGTGCTTGCTGCTGTTTCCTTCCCTGTAGGAACTGTTGTGTTTTCCAGGTCCTTGTGTGGAGGTAGGGACTCTTAGCCTAAGGCTGAAAACACCTATCCTACTTACATAAAGTCTCTCGGACGAGACTCGGATCAGTGACCCTGAACAGCCTCTCCCCACTCAGGGCCGGAGTGTGATGCTGCACAAAAACGCAAGCAGCTGATATTCCCGTCAAGAGATGGAGAGGGCCGTTCAGGGTCCGAGAGACTCGCATGTAAGTAGGATAGTATGTTTCCACCCTAAGGCTTACCAGGAGCATAAGGCAAGGGTGGTGACTCAGACCTCCTCACCTTCAGAGGTATCTCTTGGATCAGGGTATCTAGGGACCTCAATCTAAGGGTCAGACTAGATCCCCTAAACATCTTTTTCTCATCTTAACATCCTGCTTAATGATTCCCTTACGGTATACCATCCCTCGTGACATCAGGAAGGGGTTAAATGGCACTACACAGCGCTTGAGCCTCAATCATCATGTACAGAAGCTAAAATGTAAAAAAAAAAAATCACGGTCGAAAACAATAAAAAAAAATATATCAGTGACCAAATAATAAAAACATTCATTGAACAAATGTTGCAAATTTGCTTCCGGCTCCTGGGATTTTAGCAGAACCAGATCTGAAAGACTCAGCAAAGTAGATCTTCACGTATAGACATTGACCTCTGAAGGATGAAGAACAAGAATGTGTTTATTATGTCTCAAAAGACCCGAAAAACAATACACAAGTCCTTCATTAGAATGTGTAACACAATGTCCTTGATACAACGTCCCAACGAAGTCGCCGACTATTGAAGTCCCCGACTCCCAGCTTCCCGCTACTCCTCCGAAGCCGCCTTCCCGTCCTAATTATTCACGTGCGTTCCCACTTCTTCTTCAGTGTAATAATATATTGTAATACGCCGGAGACGGCATTTTATGCTGCATTGAAAAAAATATATAAAAAAATAAAAGCTAAAGCGATTTCTTAACAACCTACAAAAGGTCAAGTGAAAAATGAAAAGAAAAAGTAAAGTTTGCTTCTATTCCTGAGTGACACAATAGACAACGCTTGCAAGTTATGAGATTAATACAATGTTTCCCGTTGCCTGTAACGGGGCGATGTTACCGACAACTTGTACAAAACTAATAACTGAGGGGAAAAAGAACAAAGTGTACGGATACATAAAAAAAAAAAACTCATTTAAGATCGGCCTGAACGTCGCCAGAATCAAAACGTAGAAGCCTTAAAGGTCACTCTTAATTGAAAGTCTTGCCGGCGTGTATCGAATAAAGGGGCCCATTTGTACAAAAAGTCTTAAAAAAAATGGTTTTAAGAATTCAGACGTTAGAGAAAAAAAGAGCCAAAAAAAATATATTGCCGATCGAAGAGACAAAAGACGCCATGTATTTAAATAATAATTGCCAAAAATGTGAGAGTTCTTGTCTTAAGGTACCGTCACACGCCACGACTCAGCCCGCAACTTTGCAAGCAACTCAGGGGTTCGGTTTGGAGATTGTACCCGTAGAAGCACAACTGACGGTGTGAAACGGCAGTTTGTATAGGCTGCTCCCCTTCTCCCTCCCGCACCCTCCACTATGTAAGACCCCATAAGGAATATTAAAGGCTGCAAAAAAAGAATCCTATGTGCGGCTCCTACTTAATATTGAAACTGGAAGTCACGGGTTCGGCAATGTTGAAACCACACGAAGGGCGTTGTGGCGTGTGACAGGGCGATTGTTGCGCTATAAAGCCAGGCGATATCAACCTCGTGATTTTGCAGGATCGTGCCGTGTGACAGCGCGATACCGATGTTGAGCGTGCCTGAGCGTTGTGTTTTCCGCGCCCGTCGGCGGCGGTTGGTGGATACTACTGCGTTCCCATTGGCTGCCCGTGGCCAAGGCGCCATATTGAATCGCGATATAAGTAGAAATGCGTAATGTAGTGGCCATCTTGTCAGACAAGGCTGACCAATGGTAACGCAGTTGGGTCGGCCAATTGCAGTGGTAGGGGGCACGGTGAAACACATCTGGCACGCCTAGCTCATGTGGCACGCCATCGCCGATGAGCTTGTGCTGTGTGACGCGGCGATGTGGAAGGGCAAGATCGCTTCCGGTCTTGTTCCGGAGGTTGCACGCAACATCGCTACATGTGACATCTCCAAAGCGATCTTGGCCAAGTGCCAAAATACGTGAAATCGCGGGCGATATCGCAGCGCTGTTGTGGCGTGTAACGGTACCTTTAGGATCTGAAGTGGTAAAGGATAATGTGTGTCCTGACTCACATCACATTCACAAAGGCTACGATGGGACTTCTTACTTTTTCGCGCTTTATTGATACTTTTTTTTTTCTTTTTCAGAAAAGTAAAAAAAAAGCCACAAAGTTGATTGGCAGAAATGTCCTATTTTTCTTTCTAGAGTTTGGGTGCCGGTCGGATACTATTATGGGGACAAAGGAAAGTCACCGAAGCGTTGATGTTTCTTCACAGTGGAGAAAGATATTAATGATGAACAATGTGTCGATTCGCCCATCATTACTGGTTCCGTGGATTCAGGGGCAAAGCAGTGTCATCTTCTTTCAGCGAGAACATGGCCACAAATGACGAGCCCTGCTCTTTAGATCTTCGCCAGTTCTTTTGGGGAAGGAATTTAAAAAAAAAGAAAAAAAGTGAAATGTCAGGCCGATCATTTATTCTACATGATGTGAGGTTTAGAGAGACGTCCTAGTGAAAGGGAGAAAGGACGGGTGTGATCTGCGCCGTTGTGGAGGCGATCGGTAATGAGGGGAATACTGGTGACCACCAGGTCCTTGGTCAAGAGCATCGTGCTCCCAACTTACTTGGTCTTGATTAAAAATAGGAACATTCTTCACGTTTTTGGCATTGCAACAATGTAGACGTTTGTTCTGTTCCAGAATGTGGCTCCTAATGAAGGTGCTCATCAGTGACGTAACTTGAAGCTCAGGGGCCCCGATACGAAAGCTCCATCAGAGCTCCAATTATCACATATATTTAACAGCATCAGTCTTTTTCTATAGGCCAAATGGATTTTTGGGGCCCTCAGTGCTCCAGGGCCCTGGTGCAATTGCAACCCCTGCACCTATTGTAGTTACACCCCTGGTGCCGATGTAGCAGCTTGCCAACAAGACATGAAGCTACCAAACTCTACCCTGTAAGTCAATGTCGAACCCCTAAAGATGAGCAGGGGTGTAACTACCACAGAAGCAGGGGTTGCGATCGCACCCTGGCCCTGCAGCCTAGGGGGGGGGGTCCCAAAAGTCCCTTTCGCCTAAAGAAAAAGACTAATACTATTAAAGATTTGCAATAATTGGGGGCCCCGTTGGAGCTTTCGCATCGGGGCCCCTGGGCCTGAAGTTACGCCACTGAAGATGAGCAAATACATTCTAGATCAATCAATTTCACTATGAATGTTCCCAAATATTTACGACCATCAACGACCATGTGTGCAGAGTACGGACTCAAACTGACAGTGTCGCTGTCAGAGGCAACATCATCCTGCTGCGACATATATTCCATAATGTGTAGATCCAGGGCAGCAAAGCTCAATAGGGTTTTGTTCTGATGATACAAAGATACAGAGTAAAGGGTGCCTCCTCCTGACCTGATACACAACAATATGAGTATATAGCAGCTGCTTCAGACCCATTGGTGATACCACCGAAAAAGCAATCTGAAATGAAGTAGTGTGTGGTTTTTCTGAGCTGCCATTGAAACTGGGTAAGAAAAGTCTGAGATGCTGAAGTATATTCTGTATGGTTTATTATCGATGTGTCAAAAGTGTGTCTCACCTTGGGGAGACCCCTGGCACGTCTGGAACCAGATCGCAGGTCTATAACTTGTATTTAAATGTATATATTTTCATTTTGGCTGCAGGGATTAAGGACTCTTACCCTGATGGCTGTTTCTTGGGACCGTAATCTTCAGGTGTAGTGGATGTTTTGTGGCCACTCCCCTCCGCTATAAGTAGTCTTATGTCTACCCATCTGATGCCAGTTATAGAATCCATTTCTATTCTGACCATTTCAGAAGGAGACAGCAGTGGAGTCATTTTGTATGCAGCTTCGGAGTTTAGCTGTATTAGTGGAGTTGGAGAGCTTTTCTGTTTTTCTATCTTTCTCTATCTTCCTTTTTCTTGTGTTGTATTATTTGCAGTGGTGAATCCAACAAACTTGCCGGCCTTCTCGGTAGCCAGGGTGAATTCAGGGAATGTGAGGGTTCAGGCACGTAATGCTGATAGAGGGAAGGACCCGTGTAGGGATGTTAGGGTGTGCAGGGCACAGATTCAGGTGAGCGCCAGGAGGTGACCCCTCTCCCTATCGCCAGGGCCTTCCTTTTATTCCATCTCTGCTGTCTCCTCTGTGTTGCGCCACAAGCCAGGTGCCTGTATGCCTGTCATCACACTATTTTTTTTGCATAAGTTGGTTGTATCCTGATGAAGAGCTCGGATAGGTTTAAAACATGTAGAAAACAGAATAAACTTCAAAAATCTCAAACGCTTTGTATCCGGTTTTGATAGCAATGCAAAGAAACCACACACTACTCCATTTCAGCATATATTCCATAATATCCTCAATTTCCTCTCCATTATTATGCTTGCCGAGGCGTTTAGTGGTGCTACTCCTCGGACAGCAGGAGCTAGAGGTGGAGGCGAGTAAGCGGCTGCTCGTTCCCACATTCTTACCCATGGAATGTTTCTTTGGACAACACACTACCCGTCATTGATACTTTATTACACATTTCGATCGACATTATAATAAACTTCTGACAATCTTGTCAACCCCAATTCAACACCCCCAGGCAAAACACCAAGAAAGGCTAGGTAGGTACACAGAGACCAAGTAGCCCCAGGTCACAGTGCAGGGGTGGCACAGGGGGGGACATATCACTGGTGCAACCTGTGCAGTCACACAGGGGCCCACAAATAAAGGGGGCCCATTTCTTCCTCCAAAGCAGGTGGAATTGTACATTCTGATAAGTTATTGGACTGAAAAGAGCCCCAGAATGTGTCCGCCGGTGGGGTGGCGTGTCCAACTTTCAAATGGGACTAGTAACATTTTCATTCAGATACAGACTCACACAGATAAAGGGCAACATTCAACCCCTATCCCAAAAATCACATCAAAATACAAAAAACTCAAAGTGATCTCTCCACTACCAGGAGCTCCCCGATAGCCCACTGACACAACCGGGCAATATATAATCCAGAATAGAGTAAATAAAGGTCAATAAACTTTATTCCATAACCATTAAAATAGAATAGTCATTACAGGGAGGCGGCTCATGTGGACTTGTGTTGACCGTCTGGTCGAAACGCGTCAGCATGAGCCGCCTCCCTGTAACGACGGTTCTACAGGCGGCTATTCCTGTCTTCACTACTCTCGTTGTACAACACCACCGCTGTCTTGCTGCTGCTTTCTAGTGCATTAAGAATAAAGAAAATACACGAGTAACTGTAAATCCAAAGCCACAGGACAGATGATCACTGATCAATATCACCAGTCCGACACCTTCCTTATCTCTCTCTCCCCCTATCATTGGAAAGTTATTAACTCCCTGTATACACGCCAACGATATCCTGTATACAGCAAAGCAGGAAGAGAAACTATAAGCTGCCGAGTACTGCGAATGGTCCAGAGGGTTCCTTACATACAGTAAGTGACCCGGCAATGAAAGGGTTAATCAATTAGCTAATAAGGGACCCTAATCTGTATTCAGGAGGACGGGGGGCATTAATCTCCCTCTGTCAGATGTCTGTGGACGGAGGAGACGCGCTCTGCTATTATTCTATTCAATTAAATAAAAATGGAAAATAATGAAAACTATAAATGTGAAATTTCAATACAAATGGAAAAAGTAATGTAAAGTACTAAAATGTAAAATACATGTAAATACAATATAAATATATAATTATAATAATGCTATGAGCTGTTGATACAAGCAATACCATGTAGTAACATAATGAAAATATGTCAGTAATTCATATGAATAATATTGATAATAATATTAATAGTCCATGTTATGCCAAGCTGTAATGCAAGCATAAATGTAGTAATAGAAAAAATAACATAGAAAGCTGAGTGTGTGCATAGCCCCGCCCCCTCATAGCTCCATCCACTTCATAATATGCTGGATGCATATAGCTCCACCCCTCCAGTTAGCCCCACCCCTTCATAATGTGCATGATTCATATGGCTCCCCCTGCAGTTATCCCCGCCCCCTCCTTAATACTCTGGATGCATACATCTCCACCCCCTCTGGTTAGCCCCGCTCCCTATGTAATGCGCCATATGCATATGGCTACACCCCTCCTGTTAGCCCCACCCCCTTTATTATTGTAACCTGGACAATGCACCATTCATAACCCCACCCTCTGGATGCATATGACTCTTCCCCCTCCAGTTAGCCCCACCCCTTCATAATGTGTCAAAAGCACATGGCTCCCCCTCTATGGTTAGCCCCACCCCCTTTGTAATACTTTGGATGCAAATGGCTCCGCCCCTCCAATTAGCCCACCCCTTCATAATGTTCCTGATGCATATGGCTCTGCCCCTCCAGTGAACCCCATCCCATCATAATGTGCATGATTCATATGACTCCACCCCTCTGGTTAGCCCCGCCCCCTCTGTAATGCTCTTGATGCGTGCAGCTCCACCCCCTCTGGTTAGCCCCCCTCCCTATGTAATGCACGATATGTATATGGCTCCACCCCTCCTGTTAGCCCTACCCCTTTTTTGCACCCCCTTTATTATTGTAACCTTGGCAATGCACCATTCATAACCCCACCCCCTGGATGCATATGACTCTGCCCCCTCCAGTTAGCTCCACCCCTTCATAATGTGTCAAAAGCACATGGCTCCCCCTCTCTGGTTAGCCCCACCCCCTTTGTAATGCTTTGGATGCAAATGGCTCCGCCCCTCCAATTAGCCCACCCCTTCATAATGTTCCTGATGCATATGGCTCTGCCCCTCCAGTGAATCCCTCCCCTTCATAATATGCATAATTCATTTGTCTCCGCCCCTCCAGTTGGCTCCACTCCTCCGTAATGCGCATGATTCATATGACTCCCCCTGCAGTTATCTCCGCCCCTCCTTAATACTCTGGATGCATACAGCTCCACCGCCTCTGGTTAGCCCCGCTCCCTATGTAATGCACGATATGCATATGGCTCCGCCCCTCCTGTTAGCCCCACCCCTTTGTAATTCTTTGGATGCAAATGGCTTCGCCCCTCCAATTAGCCCACCCCTTCATAATGTTCCTGATGCATATGGCTCTGCCCCACCTGTTAACCCCACCCCTTTATTGCGCCTCCTTTATTATTGCAACGCCTGGTTCTACAGCTAGCACAAAAAAAAAATAATAATAATCATAAAAAAAAATACATAAAATAATAATAATAATAATAATAATAAAAATAATAATAATTAGTCCATGTTATACCAAGCTATGTAATACAACCATACAATGTAGTAATAGAAAAAAATACATAAAAATAATAATAATAATAATGATAATAATAAAATAATAATAATAATAATAATAATAATAATAATAATTTTAATAAATGCCTGAGATTTTGAGTTGTGTTACCAAACGATATAAACCAGAGCTGTCCTCTTCACCATGTTCCCACGCTGCAGATTCAGTGCCAGATTCTGGCAGAAATATAGACCCAAAAACGC
Source organism: Allobates femoralis (assembly GCA_033576535.1). Taxonomy (NCBI): domain Eukaryota; kingdom Metazoa; phylum Chordata; class Amphibia; order Anura; family Aromobatidae; genus Allobates; species Allobates femoralis. Next base: position 120,472,206 of record JARQOC010000007.1, read on the forward strand.
TTTCTATGCATTTTTGGTCCATTTTGGTCCGTATTTGACGCATTTTATAATGAAGTCAATGACTGGAAGGGCTGCAAAACGCTGTAAAAACATGGATCAATAACTGACATCCTGCATCCAAAATCTGCATCTACGGTAAATACACAGGGAAAAATCGGCAACTTTGGTGCAGAAGCTCTGAGCTCTTTTTCCAGTAAAAGCTCTGAGATCTCAGAAATCTGCGCAGGTTTTTTGCTTATTTTCAATGACTGAATTTGAACAAAACTGCGTCAATTCTTTCAGCATTTTTTTACTATAGAAATTAAGAGAAAGTGCAAAGATGCTGCTAAAAACGCAACTGCAGACAAATTCCACTGCAAAAAATGCAACAAAAAGGCAGCAAAACCAGCATTTTGTAGGCAGTTTCTCTACAGTCAAGAAAACGAGTTTGTGCAGAGAAAGAAAATTTGTTGCAATTTTAAAGTTGCATTATATCCTTTTGGTCTTCCTTCCCCTTGTGTCTGATTGCTACAGGGGTGATACTAGTGTCCTCCCTTTACATTAAACAGGTAGGGGACATGAAGGATAAGGCATGTGATGGCGACATTGGGGAAGGACCCGTATAGGGACATTAGGGAGCTCAGGGTACATACACTGGTATTAGGAGGTGACCCGTCTCCCCTCCTTTCTCTCTATCCATCCACGATGCTTCTTTTGTTTTCTACCGCCCATTGGGAGTCGTTTATTCCGGGTTGACAGATCCTCATCGACTTTGCAACCGGCAATAAAAACGCAACGTGTGCACGCCGCCTAAGACCCGAATGTCAAAAAAAAGTATCAAAAAGTAATAAAGCAAACCGCAAAAAGAAAACAACGTTGATGTGAGAAGGAAGTAGTTATTATGTCTCAGTTTATTGGGTGAAGCCAGTGTGATAGCGTTTAATTACCGAAACTCCACCGGCACGACGAATGATTTACTGAGGGAAGGCCGAAACGCAAAGTGCTGGGAAGCTACAGAGCAGAATAAATAGCGGTATTGACTTAATACGCCGGCTAGCGAGATCGCCAGTTCTGTCTTTTATAATTTGACAATTAAAGAAAGCCGTTTGTGGAGCACGGTACTGTATTTCACGTTAATTAGTACCATGGGGAGCGAAGAATGAAAAGAAAGCGTCTATCACACGCAGGTTCCCCGCGCTACGTCTAACCGACTTCCTGAATTATAAATGGGGGGGACAATTCGCTACACAATAGAAGAAATAAACTCGATCCTTTCCTTCATCCACACGGTTAACACCGCGGTATTAGAAGGCAGCAGAGATCTGCAACATTGTATCCGGCCATTATCCCGCATTAATTGTATTTATAATCCCTTATCATTAAACAACAACCTTAATATTCTCTGGCAACGCACGAGCCCCGGAGATTCCGGAATGTGATGCCGCAGCCTTTAATTTAATTATGTACCAAATTGCCTCATGTCTATTCAAATATTAAGCTTATTAAATTGACGTATTTTGCATATTTCATTTATTTTGTTTTTTTTTTTCATTTTTTTTTTTATTTCGGGAAGGTGTTAGACATTTACATGTTGGTTGGGGACAGCGGAGGAAGCCTGGGGCCAGAAAACACTGAACATGAGCCTTTATATCCGAAAAAGATAGGATACAACTGAGAGGCAACCTGCAGGGGTGTAACCTGAAGACCAGGGGCCCCGATGCAAATGCTTCAATGGGGCCCCCAATCATTGCAAATCTTTAGTAGCATTAGTCTTTATCTGTTGGTCAAAGGGACTTTTGGGGCCCCCTAGGCTCCAGGGTCCAGGTGTCATTGCAACCGCTGCACCTTGAAGGTACACCCCTGGCACCCAGACTATGCAGCTGACTTGACAAACTATTCCAATGGCAAAGACTTTGTAGATGAAGGGGTTTCTGCTTTGTCGCCACGATGAGATGTAAAACTTCATGAGCCGAACCAATGTACTGTAGACTGAGCACATAGTTTAGCAAATTGTCACTTCAATGAAGAAGTGGATGAACTCTAGCGCCACCTTTAGGTAGCACCTTTAGGTAGCTAGTTCCCCAGACCACATAGTTTAGGAAATATTGGAATACAGAACTTGGAGCCCCAAAACTGAACATGAGCATCTCCTCATAGGTCGAATCCCAAAGTGTCCAATAATGATGAGCAAGCACCACCATACTTGGGTGCTCAGTACTGAATATCAGCAATTGTATGCTCAAATGGGCCCAACTTGGCTACTGACTGTACTGGAAGTCATTGGGAAACGCCGAAAATCTCAAATTTCCCATTGACTTCCATTATACTGTGTATTCGTGTCACCTCCATCCAAGCCTATGACATGCTCCTAACAAATACCAAGCACCAAGCAAACACTTGTGTTCTGTGTTATCTACTGTATATAGAGGTGTTATCAGTCATTTTACAGGAGGAGGAGGTGAGCTGTGATATCACCTATTGTGAATGGTGGATCCTGTGTTATCTACTGTATATAGAGGTGTTATCAGTCATTGTACAGGAGGAGGAGGTGAGCTGTGATATCATCTATTGTGAATGGGGGATCCTGTGTTATCTACTGTACATAGAGGTGTTATCAGTCATTGTACAGGAGGAGGTGAGCTGTGACATCATCTATTGTGAATGGTGGATCCTGTGTTATCTACTGTATATAGAGGTGTTATCAGTCATTGTACAGGAGGAGGAGGTAAGCTGTGATATCACCTATTGTGAATGGTGGATCCTGTGTTATCTACTGTATATAGAGGTGTTATCAGTCATTGTACAGGAGGAGGTGAGCTGTGATATCACCTATTGTGAATGGTGGATCCTGTGTTATCTACTGTATATAGAGGTGTTATCAGTCATTGTACAGGAGGAGGAGGTGAGCTGTGATATCATCTATTGTGAATGGTGGATCCTGTGTTATCTACTGTATATAGAGGTGTTATCAGTCATTGTACAGGAGGAGGAGGTGAGCTGTGATATCACCTATTGTGAATGGTGGATCCTGTGTTATCTACTGTATATAGAGGTGTTATCACTCATTGTACAGGAGGAGGTGAGCTGTGATGTCACCTATTGTGAATGGTGGATCCTGTGTTATCTACTGTATATAGAGGTGTTATCAGACATTGTACAGGAGGAGGAGAGCTGTGATATCATCTATTGTGAATGGTGGATCCTGTGTTATCTACTGTATATAGAGGTGTTATCAGTCATTGTACAGGAGGAGGAGGTGAGCTGGGATATCACCTATTGTGAATGGTGGATCCTGTGTTATCTACTGTATATAGAGGTGTTATCAGTCATTGTACAGGAGGAGGAGGTGAGCTGGGATATCACCTATTGTGAATGGTGGATCCTGTGTTATCTACTGTATATAGAGGTGTTATCAGTCATTGTACAGGAGGAGGAGGTGAGCTGTGATATCATCTATTGCGAATGGTGGATCCTGTGTTATCTACTGTATATAGAGGTGTTATCAGTCATTGTACAGGAGGAGGTGAGCTGTGATATCACCTATTGTGAATGGTGGATCCTGTGTTATCTACTGTATATAGAGGTGTTATCAGTCATTGTACAGGAGGAGGAGGTGAGCTGTGATATCATCTATTGTGAATGGTGGATCCTGTGTTATCTACTGTATATAGAGGTGTTATCAGTCATTGTACAGGAGGAGGAGGTGAGCTGTGATATCATCTATTGTGAATGGTGGATCCTGTGTTATCTACTGTATATAGAGGTGTTATCAGTCATTGTACAGGAGGATGTGAGCTGTGATATCATCTATTGCGAATGGTGGATCCTGTGTTATCTACTGTATATAGAGGTGTTATCAGTCATTGTACAGGAGGAGGTGCGCTGTGATATCATCTATTGTGAATGGTGGATCCTGTGTGATCTACTGTATATAGAGGTGTTATCAGTCATTGTACAGGAGGAGGTGAGCTGTGATATCATCTATTGTGAATGGTGTGTTATCTACTGTATATAGAGGTGTTATCAGTCATTGTACAGGAGGAGGTGAGCTGTGATATCATCTATTGTGAATCATGGATTATAGTGTTAAGTGTTTACACCTAGTGTATTTTATTGTTTTAGAATGAGGCTAGGGTCACACATCCGGGTTTTTTTTTTAAACCTGATCCGGTTTTCAGCTTTTAAAAAGCTCAAAACCGGATCAAGAAACGCTCCTCATAGGAGCCTATGCTAAAAACCGGATTGCTTCACAAACAATCCGGTTTCCGCCTCCGGCTCTGCAGCCTGCGTGAAAAATCATGCAGCCTGCAGTTTTCGGAGTGGTTGTAACATCCGCAATGCGGGAACCGGATTACTCAGGACGTGTAATCCTGAGCAATGCGGTTACAGCATATACTTCTGTGTGTGTGTAAACCTTTAATTTTATTATTAAATGTTGCTATATGGTCTCTAGGGGGTGCCCACCTCCCCTAGAGACCTTCCACCCACTCAGGTGGGCATATAATGCTTTATTAACTTATGTACAGCAGCCAGCTCCTGTCAGCTGCTGTACAATTTTATCAATGAAGGCGCCGGGCTCCTCTGAGAGCAGTGCGCATACTATAGCTATTGTAGGTATAGTATGTGCGCTGTCTGAGGTTCTGAAGCCATTTACAGTAGATCTATGGGCAGCGCTGCACATAGAACTTACTGTATAAGCCTTCAGGACCTCGGACAGTGCACATACTATAGCTACAATAGCTATAGTATGCACACTGCTCTCAGAGGAGCCTGGCGCCTTCATTGATAAAACTGTACAGCAGCTGACAGGAGCTGGCTGCTGTACATAAGTGAATAAAGCATTATATGCCCACCTGAGTGGGTGGAAGGTCTCTAGGGGGAGTGGGCACCCCCTAGAGACATTATAGCACCATTTAATATTAAGATTAAAAGTTTACACACACACAGAACACTTTGCTCATCCCTGCTCCTGAGCAATCTGGTTACCGGATTGCGGCTTCAGCAATGCGGTTCCTGGATTGCTGGTTGTCTGAAGCCAATTGCGTTCACCGCATCCGGATCTGGATGCGGTGAACGCAATTTGCTTTTTAAGTGTGACTCTAGCCTGATACCTTTAAAATAACGCCTAGTTTAGACAATAGGTTGTTTTCTGATATCGCCTTCACTTTATTCATATTCTGCCTCTTGTACACAGTCTTGCAGGAGATAACACCAGGATCAAAGCCAGGACAATAAATCAAAGTTTAATCATTTTCAGATGAACATTTTATAAGTTTTACTTTGAGAATATCTGAAACCTACAAACAATGCGACCGACCCCCGACGTGCTGTAGATCCGGCCAAAATCCCAAGGAACTTGTTTACCGGTTTTTGACAAACAAAACCTATCTGGAGAGCTGGCAGCGGACGCCGTCACTTATTCTTGCAAATGAAGCGAAATAATTTGCATGAAAGAAATGTTTTCAAGTGCCGAGAACTAAAATAGGTTCAGAAATGTGACCTGGAGCCGAGTAAGGAGGGACAAAGCTCATTTTTCTCTTTTTTATTATTATTTTTCAACATTTTTGCACATTTGTGACTTTACATTTTTGAAATCAGGGGCGAAGCGGCTCAGAAATTCACCCCGGAGACCCGAGTTATCTAAATAATTACATTAGGTTCATTGGCGGATTTGAGATCCCTTCTGGCCACACATATGCTTCCTAAACGTCGGCTCGCTCAATCACAGATCCAGTGTCAGCCGGCCGGATCATCAATGGCTAATTTCACTAATTGCCAAACCACCGAGGAATCCTTTTGCAGTAGATCTGAATGTGGGTTGGGATTTCAGAGCTTCTGATGCAGCAGATGTAGATGGAGAATATTTCTATACTCCGCTCACATTATGTGCAGGATGAAGAATGATACAGAGCGATGACCTACATTCCAACCAGCTACAATGTATCATTACCAGGAGGCTGGAAATAGGCAGAATATCGGCTGATCAGGAGCTGAATGCAGAGAGTGAACTGTGAGATCAGACAACGACTTCACTGGATTATAGGAAAAGCTGCAACATCATCAGAAAGAAGAACAAACATTGCCACCATCGGCTTCTTCACAGTCCGAGGACTCCGGGGTTCAGGCCAACATTCGGCTGTTTGTAACAATACAGGACTGAAAAGGATCAGGGGAGAGGAGATCCCGAGTGATCACTTTGATTTCAAGCAGTGGCCAATTAAAGAATCGGTCACCAAGTTTTTGCTATCTCATCTGAGAGCAGCATGATGTAGGCAGAGACCCTGAATCCAAGGATGTTTGATTATATATTTAACAATTTAACCCCTGCCCTCACAGCTCTGTATATACAATGTCTATAGACAGAGAGCTGCACCCACCACACCAGACTCTGTATATACAATGTCTATAGACAGAGAGCTGCACCCGCCCACACCAGGCTCTGTATATACAATGTCTATAGACAGAGAGCTACCCCTGCCCACACCAGGCTCTTTATTCACAATGTCTATAGACAGAGAGCTGCCCCCACCCACACACCAGGCTCTGATATACAATGTCTATAGACAGAGAGCTACCCCTGCCCACACCAGGCTCTGTATATACAATGTCTATATACATAGAGCTGCCCTTGCCCACACACAGGCTCTGTATATACAATGATCTATAGACAGAGAGCTGCCCCCCCCACACCAGGCTCTGTATGTACAATGTCTATAGACAGAGAGCTGCCCCCGCCCACACCAGGCTCTGTATATACCATGTATAGACAGAGAGCTGCCCCCGCCCACACCAGGCTCTGTATATACAATGTCTATAGACAGAGAGCTGCCCCCACCCACTCCAGGCTCTGTATATACAATGTCTATAGGCAGAGAGCTTCCCTTGCCCACACCAGGCTCTGTATGTACAATGTCTATAGACAGAGAGCTGCCCCCCCCACATCAGGCTCTGTATATACAATGTCTATAGACAGAGAGCTGCCCCCGCCCACACCAGACTCTGTATGTACAATGTCTATAGACAGAGAGCTGCCCCCCACCGACACCAAGCTCTGTATATACAATCACCAAACAATAAGAGTAGTCCACACTGGTGAATGAAATTAGTAACGCATTCATCACCACCAGAAATCTGCAAAATCATGCAAAAAATCCGCACAGGAATCACACAAAAGCTCTCTGTTTATAATAATTATTTTTCAGTTTGTAGCAAGTGCTATCAAAAAAGTATCAAAAACAGGGCTATTGGTCTGTACGTTTTTTGCAAAAAATATACGCAAGCTGCCTCACCTCGTCACGGTTGCCCTAACCGAGGCAGTCCCTAGCTGATGTGTGCATTTAAAACCTGAGTGTGTGAACATACCTCCATCCAGGCTCCAGCCAGGACTCCACTCTGTGGGCTTTTTACCTGTGAAACAGCCTTGTGTGTGAACTACTCATAGGGGAAGGGTGGGTCACTTCCCATTTCCTGCGAACCGGAGAAATACATTCACCAAACAATAATGAGTAGTGCACACTGATGAATGTGATTAGTAACCGCATTCATCCACCACCAGAAAATCTGCAAAAAATCAGTGCAAAAAATCCACACAGTGCCTCGGTCAGGGCAACCGACGGAGGTGAGGCAGCTTGCGTATATTTTTTGCAAAAAACGTACAGACCAATAGCTCTGTTTTTGATACTTTTTTGATAGCACTTGCTACAAACTGGAAAAAATACTTATTATAAAAGAGAGCTTTTTGTGTGATTCCTGTGCGGATTTTTTGCACTGATTTTTTGCAGATTTTCTGTATATACAATGTCTATAGACAGAGAGCTGCCCCGCCCACACCAGGCTCTGTATGTACAATGTCTATAGACAGAGAGCTGCTCCCGCTCACACCAGGCTCTGCATATACAATGTGTATAGACAAAGAGCTGCCCCCATCCACTCCAGGTTCTGTATATACAATGTCTATAGACAGAGAGCTGCCCCACCCACACCAGGCTCTGTATGTACAATGTCTATAGACAGAGAGCTGCCCCCCCCACACCAGGCTCTGTATATACAATGTCTATAGACAGAGAGCTGCCCCTGCCACACCAGCTCTGTATGTACAATGTCTATAGACAGAGAGCTGCCCACACCAGGCTCTGTATGTACAATGTCTATAGACAGAGAGCTGCCCCTGCCCACACCAGGCTCTGTATGTACAATGTCTATAGACAGAGCTGCCCTCGCCCACACCAGGCTCTGTATGTACAATGTCTATAGACTGGCTGCCCCCACCCACACCAGGCTCTGTATATACAATGTTTATAGACAGGAAGGTGCCCCCGCCCACACCATGCTCTGTATATACAATGTTTATAGACAGAGAGCTGTCCCCACCCACACCATGCTCTGTATATACAATGTCTATAGACAAGAGCTGCCCCTGCCCACAACAGGCTCTGTATATACAATGTCTATAGACAGAAAAGCTGCCCTCATCCACACCAGGCTCTGTATATACAATGTTTATAGACAGAAGCTGTCCCCGCCCACACCAGGCTCTGTATATACAATGTCTATAGACAGAGAGCTGCCCCCGCCCACACCAGACTCTGTATATACAATGTCTATAGACAGAGAGCGGCCCCCACCCACACCAGGCTCTGTATATACAATGTCTATAGACAGAGAGCTGCCCCCGCCCACACCAGGCTCTGCATATACAATGTGTATAGGCAAAGAGCTGCCCCCATCCACTTTAGGCTCTGTATATACAATGTCTATAGACAGATAGCTGCCCCCGCCCACACCAGGCTCTGTATGTACAATGTCTATAGACAGAGAGCTGCCCCCGCCCACACCAGGCTCTGTATATGTAATGTCTATAGACAGATAGCTGCCCCCCGCCCACACCAGGCTCTGTATGTATAATGTCTATAGACAGAGAGCTGCCCTCACCCACACCAGGCTCTGCATATACAATGTGTATAGACAAAGAGCTGCCCCCATCCACTTAAGGCTCTGTATATACAATGTCTATAGACAGATAGCTGCCCCCCGCCCACACCAGGCTCTGTATGTACAATGTCTGTAGACAGAGTGCTGCCTCCGCTCACACCAGGCTCTGTATGTACAATGTCTATAGCCAGAGAGCTGCCCCCGCCCACACCAGGCTCTGTATATACAATGTCTATAGACAGTGAGCTGCCCCCGCCCACACCAGGCTCTGTATGTACAATGTCTATAGACAGTGAGCTGCCCCCGCCCACACCAGGCTCTGTATGTACAATGTGTATAGACAAAGAGCTGCCCCCATCCACTTTAGGCTCTGTATATACAATGTCTATAGACAGATAGCTGCCCCCCGCCCACACCAGGCTCTGTATGTATAATGTCTATAGACAGAGAGCTGCCCTCACCCACACCAGGCTCTGCATATACAATGTGTATAGACAAAGAGCTGCCCCCATCCACTTTAGGCTCTGTATATACAATGTCTATAGACAGATAGCTGCCCCCTGCCCACACCAGGCTCTGTATGTACAATGTCTATAGACAGAGAGCTGCCCTCACCCACGCCAGGCTCTGTATATACAATGTCTATAGACATAGAATAGGAGAAATAGGTAAGGAGATCGGTAATCGTGGTGTCACACTGAACCCGTTCATAAATCTATCGTTGGCCGCCTACTGAACACGCAGCATCACTGTGTGTGGCAGCGGGAGACCAATGATCAGCGAGCTCCTGGCGCCGCACAGCAATGTTGGGAGCTGGTATCCAAGGTAAACTGCGGGTAACTAAACACCGCGCGGCACTTAGTTACCCGCTGTTTACCTTGGATACCACCGTGCTCGCTAGTCCGGATCGCTGGTGAGTCTGCCTGTGTGACAGCTCACCAGCGATCAGCCTTCAATGTCCCAGCGATCCCGATCGTTGGTGGGATCACTGGGACATTGAACCATGTAATGGGCCATTTAGTGTTTATCCATCTAACCAAGCAAATATTTATCTATACATTCATCCATCCATCTTTCCCACTAAACAAATATAATCAATCAACTAATCATACAACTAACCATCAAGATATCCATTTATTGATCAAATTAAAAACCAAACAATTAACTAGCCAGTTAGCTAACGAGCTATCTAAACAGACAAACATCCATCCATCTATATACGCATATGTCTTATCAAGTAAACATACATCAATGTGTTTGTCCATATTATTAACAAAACAAATTAAATCAAATAACAAACCAAGCAACCATCCCTTTATGGATCCAACCAAGCAACCAATTAATTAACATTACATTCATTCAACCCTCTATCAATCTAACCAACCCAACATCCATCCATCCTTCCATTGATCCATATATACATATGTCTACTTATTCGAACATACATAAATCTATGCGTTTATCCATCTATTTAAACAATCAACCAAACAATAAACCATCCATCCTTCCAATGATCCAGTCATACAACCAAACACTCAAACAACCAACCAACTGGCAATCTAATCAATCTTCCATTCATATATCCATATGGCTAACCACAGAAAAATAGATCTGCTCTTATCCATCAACTAACAAACTAAACCACTTTATCAACCATCTAACTTAAGGCCCCGTCTCACTCAATGATATCGCTAAGGATATTGTTGAAACGTCACGGATGTGCAGTCATTCAAATTATGTCGTAACGACGTCGTTCAGTGTGACAAATACAAATGATCACTGATAATCGGGCAGATCGTTGATGGGAGGTTTGTGAACCGGACCTTAAACCAAAAGATGATCGTCCGTCCAACCTGCAGCACGGGCGTGTATGACACCTCGATAACGATATTGTTACCGACCTCGCCTATTGAGAACTGGAGGACGTAGGTGAGCTAATGACCGCAAGTATCGTTCGCTTGTCGCGGAATTGTTGCTGTGTCGTTAAAGATATTTGTACATGTGACATTTCCCAAGCGATCATTGAAGGTTGTTCCAGCGATCTAGGTCAAGTCGGATTGTTGGTCGGTTCACCGACACATTGAAGCGTGAGACGGGGCCTTAAAGGCCGGGTTACACATAACGATGTGATCACTGGTGAGATACCAGACAGGAAGATCTCACCAGCGATCACCCAGCGATGTGCCGACACCCAACGGTCGCTGGGATCGGTCAGGCTGTCGGGTGCACACTGGGTGTTGCATGTCATTGCCCGTCACACATGCCGATGCATATGTGACAGCGCCAGACCAACAAATGAAAAATGGTCCCAGCCATTCCACAACGATCAGCGAGCTGATCGCTGGTCGTTGCGGCATGTCACACGCAGCGACGTCGCTGCAACGTCACAAAACCTGCATGTTGCTGTGTGTAACTCGGCCTTTACCAACTAAACATTCATCCAGTCATCTAGAGATCCATCTAACCAACCAAACATACATTCATTCATTCATTCATTCATGCATTCATTCATTCATTCATCCATATACACAGAAGTCTAATGAAATGTACATCTAAAGGTATCGTTACACGGCACGACGTTGGCATGATGTCGGCAATGATCGTCGGGGGTGTGCGGTCGTTTCAGACATCGTTTTGACATCGTTAGTGAGATGTCACACGTCTAGATATCGTGGACGAATCACCAAAGATGCTGTGAGCAGGTATCATACGCACAACCCAGCGAACGATTCCTGCTCATTGCTGTGAATGGGCGAAGTCGTAAACAACATCGTTATTGTGGTGTCACACAGAACGATGCAGCAGGTTGGCTGATCGAGGAACACGTTCTCAAACCTGCGATCACCGATCCAACGATTTATCGTTACAACTTGCCAGAGTCACACGCAACGAGGTCGTAACGAGGTCGCTGGAACGCCTCCAAACCCGTGACGATGTTGTGCCGTGTAACGGTACCTTATGCTTTACCCATCTTTTTAACCAACTTGTTATAAAGGCTGAATTATGCATTCACAGCTTGGACTGACCACACTACATTTTCTGCATGGAGCATTGAGGAATGTGGCTGCCCCCAACAGATAAATACTTAAGTGGTGACTTGTTTCTATTAGGGTACCTTCACATGTTGCAACATTGCATGCAATTTCACTTGCAACTTACTGGCTGCAGTGAAATCATGGACACATTGTTCCATTCTGTGGCTGTGTACAAATGTAACAATGTGTCCATGATTTCACTGCAACCAGTAAGTTGCAAGTGAAATTGCATGCAATGTTGCGACATGTAAAGCTACACGGGTCCCAGAGCCTAGGGGGGGCCCCAAAATTCCCTTTGGCCTATAGAAAAAGACTATTTCTTTTAAAGATTTATTGGTGGCCCAGTTGGAACTTTCGCATCAGGACCCATGAGCGTCACATGACGTCACTGGTCGGAAACCTCGGCAATGAGTTGTTTACCCTTAACTGTGAAAAGCTCCGTTTTATTAGAATGGAGATGATATTTAATAAGTAAGTTGCAAAGTTTGTTTTTTTTTTTGCAATATTACATTTTTTTTTTAATGAGCAAACCCTCTAAATAAGTAACACTGAGATAACGTTCCTGTAACCGGCAGAACAGGAGTCAATATCCAGGTTGTTGTTTCTCTGCACAAAAGAGTAAGGGTATGTGCACACTGGGCGGGTTTTCGGCGGTTTACCTGTGTAAACCGCCGTTTTGCATACATTAGTTTTATGTTAATTTATGTTAATCCAAACCGGCGTTTGGATTAACATTAAAACTAATGTAGCCCGCCCAAGGCTGTGTACATACCGGCGGTTCCCCAGCGTCATCCGTTGCTAACCCGCAGGTTTCCCAGCGGGTTAGCAAAGAATGAACATGTTGTAAAAACCGGCGGTTCTGCAGCGGCTGCAAGCAGAAACATGTGCTGCTTCCAGCCGCTGCAGAATCGCCGCCGAGAACCCGCCGGGCAGCCGCCGGTTACCGCCCGGCTCCCGCAGCTCATAACCGCCAGGAAGCCGGTGCACGGCGCCGGAGCTTCCTGGCGGGTCCCGCCAGCAGCTGCCGACAAACACGCCGGGTAAGTGTGCACTTACCCTAATAGAAGTAGAATAGTCAGAGACGTCTATGGCGGAACAGAAAAACAGAGCGGGAAACAGATGGCGGAAAATGCATTTGATTCTCAGCCATGTAACATGCACTGACACAATGTAACAATGCAGTATGGACGCCGATGTCACTGCCGTGCTGCCTGCAATACCTGACGCTAAGAGTCTCTGGAGAACGTCACCTGCTATCACATTCATGGCTCACACCTGACAAGCTTTACTGGAAGAACCATCAACTCCGGCATTGTTCTGTATCACAAACCGGGAATCAAGGCAAAGTGCAGCGACACAAGTCAGGAACAGCGCCAGAGCCGCAAATAATCACTTTATGGGAAAAAAGACTGCGAAAGCTCCAATGGCCAAGAGAATTACAGCACGAAAAGACTAAACACTGCCCGGAAGTGCAGACTCCAGAACACCGGGGGAAGAGAGCGACGGAAATAGGCTGAGTACTGCTAAGTCCAGTATAGCATAAAAATGGCCATGAGGGACAATAATATGAGTTATATTTTTGCACATAAGAGGCAATATTATAGTAGTTATATTCTTGTATATAGGGGCAGTATTATAGTAGATATATTCTTGTATATAGGAGCAGTATTATAGTAGTTATATTCTTGTATATAGGGGCAGTATTATAGTAGTTATATTCTTGTATATAGGAGCAGTATTATAGTAGATATATTCTTGTATATAGGGGCAGTATTATAGTAGTTATATTCTTGTATATAGGAGCAGTATTATAGTAGTTATATTCTTGTATATAGGAGCAGTATTATAGTAGTTATATTCTTGTATATAGGAGCAGTATTATAGTAGTTATATTCTTGTATATAGGGGCAGTATTATAGTAGTTATATTCCTGTATATAGGAGCAGTATTATAGTAGTTATATTCTTGTATATAGGAACAGTATTATAGTAGTTATATTCTTGTATATAGGAGCAGTATTATAGTAGTTATATTCTTGTATATAGGGGCAGTATTATAGTAGTTATATTCTTGTACATAGGGGCAGTATTATAGTAGTTATATTCTTGTATATAGGGGCAGTATTATAGTAGTTATATTCTTGAATATAGGAGCAGTATTATAGTAGTTATATTCTTATACATAGGGCAGTATTATAGTAGTTATATTCTTGTATATAGGGGCAGTATTATAGTAGTTATATTCTTGTACATAGGGCAGTATTATAGTAGTTATATTCTTGTATATAGGGCAGTATTATAGTAGTTATATTCTTTATATAGGGGCAGTATTATAGTAGTTATATTCTTGTATATAGGGCAGTATTATAGTAGTTATATTCTTGTACATAGGAGCAGTATTATAGTAGTTATATTCTTGTATATAGGAGCAGTATTATAGTAGATATATTCTTGTATATAGGGGGCAGTATTATAGTAGTTATATTCTTGTATATAGGAGCAGTATTATAGTAGATTATATTCTTGTACATAGGAGCAGTATTATAGTAGTTATATTCTTGTAATATAGGAGCAGTATTATAGTAGTTATATTCTTATATATAGGGGCAGTATTATAGTAGTTATATTCTTGTATATAGGAGCAGTATTATAGTAGTTATATTCTTGTATATAGGGGCAGTATTATAGTAGTTATATTCTTGTACATAGGGCAGTATTATAGTAGTTATATTCTTGTATATAGGAGCAGTATTATAGTAGTTATATTCTTGTATATAGGAGCAGTATTATAGTAGTTATATTCTTGTATATAGGAGCAGTATTATAGTAGTTATATTCTTGTACATAGGGCAGTATTATAGTAGTTATATTCTTGTATATAGGGCAGTATTATAGTAGTTATATTCTTGAATATAGGAGCAGTATTATAGTAGTTATATTCTTGTACATAGGGCAGTATTATAGTAGTTATATTCTTGTATATAGGAGCAGTATTATAGTAGATATATTCTTGTATATAAGAGCAGTATTATAGTAGTTATATTCTTGTATATAGGGGCAGTATTATAGTAGTTATATTCTTGTACATAGGGCAGTATTATAGTAGTTATATTCTTGTACATAGGAGCAGTATTATAGTAGTTATATTCTTGTATATAAGAGCAGTATTATAGTAGTTATATTCTTGTATATAGAGGCAGTATTATAGTAGTTATATTCTTGTATATAGGGGCAGTATTATAGTAGTTATATTCTTGTACATAGGAGCAGTATTATAGTAGTTATATTCTTGTATATAGGGGCAGTATTATAGTAGTTATATTCTTGTATATAGGGGCAGTATTATAGTAGTTATATTCTTGTATATAGGAGCAGTATTATAGTAGTTATATTCTTGTATATAGGAGCAGTATTATAGTAGTTATATTCTTGTATACAGGGGCAGTATTATAGGAGTTATATTCTTGTATATAGGGCAGTATTATAGTAGTTATATTCTTGTATATAGGGGCAGTATTATAGTAGTTATATTCTTGTATATAGGAGCAGTATTATAGTAGTTATATTCTTGTATATAGGGCAGTATTATAGTAGTTATATTCTTGTATATAGGAGCAGTATTTATAGTAGTTATATTCTTGTATATAGGGCAGTATTATAGTAGTTATATTCTTGTATATAGGGGCAGTATTATAGTAGTTATATTCTTGTATATAGGGGCAGTATTATAGTAGTTATATTCTTGTATATAGGGGCAGTATTATAGTAGTTATATTCTTGTATATAGGGGCAGTATTATAGTAGTTATATTCTTGTATATAGGGCAGTATTATAGTAGTTATATTCTTGTATATAGGGCAGTATTATAGTAGTTATATTCTTGTATATAGGGGTAGTATTATAGTAGTTATATTCTTGTATATAGGGCAGTATTATAGTAGTTATATTCTTGTATATAGGGGCAGTATTATAGTAGTTATATTCTTGTATATAGGAGCAGTATTATAGTAGTTATATTTTAGCATATAATAACAGAATTCCAGCAGAATTACCCGACATATGTACTTGCTCTTTATTACAAACAGGTACAAAAAATAGAAGTGGGCAAATACATGTGCAGCATTGTTGTCCTCGCGCTGAGCAGCGGTTTTCTTGGCTTTGAGTCTATAGAAGAAGACAGCAGCCAACAACAAAAATGTCATCCGCCTTGTGTGGGAAGAACACGGCCCCGATGAATGAGCCGGACTTGTCGTTGGAGATCTCCCTGCCAAACCGGCATCTACATAGTGCAACATCACAATACATTACATTACTGATCCTGAGTTACCTCCTGTATTATCCTCCAGGA
Source organism: Allobates femoralis (assembly GCA_033576535.1). Classification (NCBI taxonomy): domain Eukaryota; kingdom Metazoa; phylum Chordata; class Amphibia; order Anura; family Aromobatidae; genus Allobates; species Allobates femoralis. The sequence goes on from JARQOC010000007.1 coordinate 120,488,498, forward strand.
CTGCACTCACTATTCTGCTGGTGCAGTCACTGTGTACATACATTACATTACTGATCCTGAGTTACCTCCTGTATTATACTCCAGAGCTGCACTCACTATTCTGCTGGTGCAGTCACTGTGTACATACATTACATTACTGATCCTGAGTTACCTCCTGTATTATACTCCAGAGCTGCACTCACTATTCTGCTGGTGCAGTCACTGTGTACATACATTACATTACTGATCCTGAGTTACCTCCTGTATTATACTCCAGAGCTGCACTCACTATTCTGCTGGTGCAGTCACTGTGTACATACATTACATTACTGATCCTCAGTTACCTCCTGTATTATACTCCAGAGCTGCACTCACTATTCTGCTGGTGCAGTCACTGTGTACATACATTACATTACTGATCCTGAGTTACCTCCTGTATTATCCTCCAGAGCTGCACTCACTATTCTGCTGGTGCAGTCACTGTGTACATACATTACATTACTGATCCTGAGTTACCTCCTGTATTATACTCCAGAGCTGCACTCACTATTCTGCTGGTGCAGTCACTGTGTACATACATTACATTACTGATCCTGAGTTACCTCCTGTATTATACTCCAGAGCTGCTCTCACTATTCTGCTGGTGCAGTCACTGTGTACATACATTACATTACTGATCCTGAGTTACCTCCTGTATTATACTCCAGAGCTGCACTCACTATTCTGCTGGTGCAGTCACTGTGTACATACATTACATTACTGATCCTGAGTTACCTCCTGTATTATACTCCAGAGCTGCACTCACTATTCTGCTGGTGCAGTCACTGTGTACATACATTACATTACTGATCCTCAGTTACCTCCTGTATTATACTCCAGAGCTGCACTCACTATTCTGCTGGTGCAGTCACTGTGTACATACATTACATTACTGATCCTGAGTTACCTCCTGTATTATCCTCCAGAGCTGCACTCACTATTCTGCTGGTGCAGTCACTGTGTACATACATTACATTACTGATCCTGAGTTACCTCCTGTATTATACTCCAGAGCTGCACTCACTATTCTGCTGGTGCAGTCACTGTGTACATACATTACATTACTGATCCTGAGTTACCTCCTGTATTATACTCCAGAGCTGCACTCACTATTCTGCTGGTGCAGTCACTGTGTACATACATTACATTACTGATCCTGAGTTACCTCCTGTATTATACTCCAGAGCTGCACTCACTATTCTGCTGGTGCAGTCACTGTGTACATACATTACATTACTGATCCTCAGTTACCTCCTGTATTATACTCCAGAGCTGCACTCACTATTCTGCTGGTGCAGTCACTGTGTACATACATTACATTACTGATCCTGAGTTACCTCCTGTATTATACTCCAGAGCTGCACTCACTATTCTGCTGGTGCAGTCACTGTGTACATACATTACATTACTGATCCTGAGTTACCTCCTGTATTATACTCCAGAGCTGCACTCACTATTCTGCTGGTGCAGTCACTGTGTACATACAGTACATTACTGATCCTGAGTTACCTCCTGTATTATACTCCAGAGCTGCACTCACTATTCTGCTGGTGCAGTCACTGTGTACATACATTACATTACTGATCCTCAGTTACCTCCTGTATTATACTCCAGAGCTGCACTCACTATTCTGCTGGTGCAGTCACTGTGTACATACATTACATTACTGATCCTGAGTTACCTCCTGTATTATACTCCAGAGCTGCACTCACCATTCTGCTGGTGCAGTCACTGTGTACATACAGTACATTACTGATCCTGAGTTACCTCCTGTATTATACTCCAGAGCTGCACTCACTATTCTGCTGGTGCAGTCACTGTGTACATACATTACATTACTGATCCTCAGTTACCTCCTGTATTATACTCCAGAGCTGCACTCACTATTCTGCTGGTGCAGTCACTGTGTACATACATTACATTACTGATCCTGAGTTACCTCCTGTATTATACTCCAGAGCTGCACTCACTATTCTGCTGGTGCAGTCACTGATTATTGCACATTCTGCCCCTTTTACAGTTTAATGACCTTTTAAAATAAACAGCCATAATTGTGTCTATTTCCTATCGCTATTAAATTAATGAAAGTGCAAGTGCTTATTAAACGTAACGTTAGAGAAGTGCAGTCCGGCGAGGCCTGGTGCGCGGCGTCTTATATGAATGTCATTAACCCGCGGTTCACCTTCCTGCGGCGCTCTCTTCTCACCTCTCGGTGCAGGCGCTCGGGCCCTCTTGGCGGGCGCGGTGCCCATTGGCTCCGGGCTCTTACGGTAGCCGCGTATAATTAATCAGAGATTACGGCGCGCCGGTTACATCGTAGATTTTTGTTGTAGACATAATCATTTTAAGCCGTGATAACAGATAATTGTATCAGCCTCGTAAATTATAGGTGAAAGTCACTTTTACGGTAAAGCGATCCGGATAGCAGCTCGGCGGTGCGGCCGGAATATTCCAGATGTTTATTAATGGCATCCGCAGCAAAACGAGCAGAGAACAATCATTGTTTACAATCAGAGGATTACGCAGATGTTAATATCTTACATTTCTTTATTATCTCACAATGTGTCACGCCCGGGCGAGGGAACGCTCATCCTGCAGCGCAACACAGGGTGCAGTATATATAAAGGGTGCAGTATACACAAGTATTAAATACAGGGTGCAGTATACCCAGGTACTATATACAGGGTGCAGTACAGGGGCAGAACTACACTGGTGCAGCTGGTGCAGCTGCACCAGGGCCCCGACCTGCTGGGGGCCCCTTCAAGCCTGGAGGGGGGCCCCCAGCCGACCCCCGCAAGCCGCCGTCAAAGAAGAGGAGGGTCAGGCAAGGGAAGCAGAGAGCTTCCTGCTTCCCCTGCCTGATCCCGCCCCTCCTCTCCTCTGCTCCTCCGGCCCCTAGCATACATCCGGCGCGGCTCCCAGGTAGGAGAGCATCGCGCCTGCGGCTCCCAGCGGCACCTAGCAGCACCCACCCCCCCCTTCCCGGGCCGCGCCGATGGCCAACGGCACCCCTCCCCCTCTGGCCGCGCCGACGGCCAGTAGCCCCGCCCCCCCAGGTCCTCTCCTGCACCAGGACCCCCGGGGGTGACGGTCCGCCCCTGGTGCAGTATATATAAAGGGTGCAGTATACACAAGTATTAAATACAGGGTGCAGTATATACAGGGTGCTGTATACACCGGTACTATATACAGGGTGCAGTATGTGCAGAGGGTGCAATATTATACAATGTGTATACTGGACCATGTATATAATGCTTGTGTATACTGCACCATGTATATAGTACCTATGTATAATACACAGGTACTAGATACAGGGTGCAATATACACAAGCACTATATACAGGGTGCAGTATATATAAAGGGTGCAGTATACACAAGTATTAAATACAGGGGCAGTGCAAAATTAAAAAAAATAAAAAAAAAGTTTAAAAATATGAAAAAACAAACAAAAAACACAAAAGTTAAAATCACCCCCCTTTTTGACCCATTGAAATTAAAACATTTTAAAGAACCTTTAAAAACTACATATTTGGTATTGCGGCGTTCAGAAATTCCTGATCTATAAAAAATATCAAATCAATAATTAGATCTGTAAACTGCGTAACAGGAACAAAATCCAAACGTTACAATGATGGTTTTTTGGCCACTGCAACATTGTAATAAAATGCAATAACACAAAAAATAAACCCCCACACAGCCCCAGATCCCGAAAAATGAGAAAACTACGGGACCAGGAAAATGGTGCAAAAGTGCAAGTCTTTTTTTATATTAAAAACTTCTGAATATTTTCCCCCACTTAAATAACAGTAAAAGTAACATGTTTGGTGGCTACGAACTCATAACGACCCCAGACATCATACCGACACATCATTGTTACCACATAGTACTGACCCCAGACATCATACCGACACCTCAGTGTTACCACATAGTACTGACCCCAGACATCATACTGACACCTCAGTGTTACCACATAGTACTGACCCCAGACATCATACCGACACCTCAGTGTTACCACATAGTACTGACCCCAGACATCATACTGACACCTCAGTGTTACCATATAGTACTGACCCCAGACATCATACCGACACGTCAGTGTTACCATATAGTACTGACCCCAGACATCATACCGACACCTCATGTTTACCACATAGTACTGACCCCAGACATCATACTGACACCTCAGTGTTACCACATAGTACTGACCCCAGACATCATACCGACACCTCAGTGTTACCACATAGTACTGACCCCAGACATCATACTGACACCTCAGTGTTACCATATAGTACTGACCCCAGACATCATACCGACACCTCAGTGTTACCACATAGTACTGACCCCAGACATCATACTGACACCTCAGTGTTACCATATAGTACTGACCCCAGACATCATACCGACACCTCAGTGTTACCACATAGTACTGACCCCAGACATCATACCGACACCTCAGTGTTACCATATAGTACTGACCCCAGACATCATACCGACACATCAGTGTTACCATATAGTACTGACCCCAGACATCATACCGACACCTCAGTGTTACCATATAGTACTGACCCCAGACATCATACCGACACCTCAGTGTTACCATATAGTACTAACCCCAGACATCATACCGACACCTCAGTGTTACCACATAGTACTGACCCCAGACATCATACCGACACCTCAGTGTTACCATATAGTACTGACCCCAGACATCATACCGACACCTCAGTGTTACCAATTATAGTACTGACCCCAGACATCATACCAACACCTCAGTGTTACCATATAGTACTGACCCCAGACATCATACCGACACCTCAGTGTTACCATATAGTACTGACCCCAGACATCATACCGACACCTCAGTGTTACCATATAGTACTGACCCCAGACATCATACCTGACACCTCAGTGTTACCATATAGTACTGACCCCAGACATCATACCGACACCTCAGTGTTACCATATAGTACTGACCCCAGACATCATACCAACACCTCAGTGTTACCATATAGTACTGACCCCAGACATCATACGACACCTCAGTGTTACCATATAGTACTGATCCCAGACATCATACTGACACCTCAGTGTTACCATATAGTACTGACCCCAGACATCATACCGACACCTCAGTGTTACCATATAGTGCTGACCCCAGACATCATACTGACACCTCAGTGTTACCATATAGTACTGACCCCAGACATCATACCGACACCTCAGTGTTACCATATAGTACTGACCCCAGACATCATACCGACACCTCAGTGTTACCATATAGTACTGATCCCAGACATCATACTGACACCTCAGTGTTACCATATAGTACTGACCCCAGACATCATACCGACACCTCAGTGTTACCATATAGTACTGACCCCAGACATCATACCGACACCTCAGTGTTACCATATAGTACTAACCCCAGACATCATACCGACACCTCAGTGTTACCATATAGTACTGACCCCAGACATCATACCGACACGTCAGTGTTACCATATAGTACTGACCCCAGACATCATACCGCACACCTCAGTGTTACCATATAGTACTGACCCCAGACATCATACCGACCCCTCAGTGTTACCATATAGTACTGACCCCAGACATCTTACCGACACCTCAGTGTTACCATATAGTGCTGACCCAGACATCATACCGACACCTCAGTGTTACCATATAGTGCTGACCCAACACATCATACTGACATGTCAGTTTTACCTTATGGTGAACATGGTGAATTATAAAACAAGAAAAATGTGTAATTGCACTTTTTTTTGCAATTTCACTGCAGTTGGGATTTTTCCCCATTTTCCTGTACACTGTAGGGTAAGATAAATGATGTCATTTAAAAGTACAACTCATCTCACCAAAAACAAGCCCTCATATGTCTGTATTGGTGAAAAAATGTAAATGTTATGGCTCTTGGAAAAAGGGGAGGGAAAAATAAAAAACTGAAAATGAAAAATCACCCAGGGGTGAAGCCAGCAGAGAATAGCTGGAATATGGGAGTACAAATAGCCCCAGCCGGAATGTGATTGGACAGAGACAATACAGAAGTGAGAAGACTTGAAATTGAAAGCAAAGGAATGGAAGCAAATGTAAAAGTAATAGACCTTCAGATTTTGACCGAACTATGGGGCAACAGAGAAGATAACAGACTTTGGAGCAGAAGGTCACTGGATCCATTCCTAATGCTTGCTCAGGTGAGGGAATACTAATTAAAATCTGAGAACATGACTTGTTGGTTGTTCTTGAGGATTGGAGTTGGGGAACACAGCAATTAGAACAATTCACAATTGTCTACAAAAATATTAAAACCCTTAATATAACCAGCAGAGAATGGCTGGAATAGGGAAGTACAAATAGCTCCACCCACAGTGTGATTGGACAGAGATGATACACGAGTGAGAAGACAATTCACCTATTCTCTACAGAAGTATTCGAACCCTAAAGTAACATACGTTATGATAATTATGATAAGGGTTTTAAAATATTAAAACCCTTAATATAACCAGCAGAGAATGGCTGGAATAGGGAAGTACAAATAGCTCCACCCACAGTGTGATTGGACAGAGATGATACACGAGTGAGAAGACAATTCACCTATTCTCTACAGAAGTATTCGAACCCTTAAAGTAACATTTGTTATGATTATTATCTTTTTTTTCCGGTTCGCTGTTGTATCCGATGATGAATTCTCCATCACTGGTGAGTTATAATTATAAACAATTAGGGTAATTAATGGTTTCTAGTAAGAGAAGCCACTAAGTGGCTCCTAATGTTGGATCTTCCATTACCTCCTCGGGTCTATCGTCTTCACACAATGGGATGTTACTACCCGATAATGTATCTGATGTGACGTCGGCAGGACACCTCTGCTGCCCTGAATGATCCTCCGGGGGGACGTCAGCCCGGTGGAGAGACATAAAATGCACATTTAGCCTCTTGCTATTAAGTCATAAAAAGATATATACGGCCTTGAACGATATTCTACAATCTATTACATGATTAAAATTGATGCTTTGGATACGCAGCCGAGCCAGCAACAATATCTTCCTGGAAATCATTAAGGCTAATTATTGGAAATTCTATAGATTATTCATTAGTGCGAAATAAATGAAAGGAGAGATTTATACTGATGAAAGATTCAGTACGCGAGGATGATAGACTGGCGCTACTGCCCTGATGTGAACCTGCTATCACAGTATGGACGCGGATAATAGTAATACTAGGAGAGTGGGTCTCTAATGGGGGTTCAGTGGGAATAGAGGACCCTCATCACATAACACTAGTACTATAAACGAGGGAACTGATAGGGGTTTTGCATTGGGGTCAAGAAGCTTCAGATTAGCGCACCGCGAAATAACAACCTCTCATGACTCCTCCATCCCATGCACATGGACTCTGGTGTCTGCCTGGTATCTAGGCCTGGAGAAGACCCTGGTGGACCTAGCTAGGCTTAGAGAAAGCCCTGATGGATCTATCTAGATTTGGAGAAGACCCTGGTGGAGCTATCAAGGCTTGGAGAAGACCCTGGTGGAGCTATCTAGGCTTGGAGAAGACCCTGGTGGACCAATCTAGGCTTGGAGGAGGCCCTGATGGAGCTATCAAGGCTTGGAGAAGACCATGGTGGAACTATCAAGGCTTGGAGAAGACCCTGGTGGAGCTACCAAGGCTTGGAGAAGACCCTGGTGGAACTATCAAGGCTTGGAGAAGACCCCGGTGGACCTATCTAGGCTTGGAGAAGGCCCTGATGGATCTATCTAGGCTTGGAGAAGACCCCGGTGGACCTATCTAGGCTTGGAGAAGACCCTGATGGAGCTATCAAGGCTTGGAGAAGACCATGGTGGAGCTATCAAGGCTTGGAGAAGACCCTGGTGGAGCTATCAAGGCTTGGAGAAGACCCTGGTGGAGCTATCAAGGCTTGGAGAAGACCCTGGTGGATCTATCTAGGCTTGGAGAAGACGCTGGTGAAGCTATCTAGTCTTGATGAAGACCCTGGTGGATCTATCTAGGCTTGGAGAAGACCCTGGTGGAACTATCTAGGCTTGGAGAAGACCCTGATGGAGCCATTAAGGCTTGGAGAAGATGCTGGTGGATCTATCTAGGCTTGGAGAAGAAGCTGGTGGAGCTATCTAGTCTTGAAAAAGACACTGGTGGATCTATCAAGGCTTGGAGAAGACCCTGGTGGAGCTATCTAGTCTTGATGAAGACCCTGGTGGAGCTATCTAGGCTTGGAGAAGAAGCTGGTGGAGCTATCTAGGCTTGGAGAAAACGCTGGTGGAACTATGTAGGCTTGGAGAAGACCCTGGTGGAACTATCAAGGCTTGGAGAAGACCCTGGTGGAACTATCAAGGCTTGGAGAAGACGCTGGTGGAGCTATCTAGGCTTGGAGAAGACCCTGGTGGAACTATCGAGGCTTGGAGAAGACCCTGATGGATCTATCTAGACTTGGAGAAGACCTTGATGGAGCTATCAAGGCTTGGAGAAGACCATGGTGGAACTATCAAGGCTTGGAGAAGACCCTGGTGGAGCTACCAAGGCTTGGAGAAGACCCTGGTGGAACTATCAAGGCTTGGAGAAGACCCCGGTGGACCTATCTAGGCTTGGAGAAGGCCCTGATGGATCTATGTAGGCTTGGAGAAGACCCCGGTGGACCTATCTAGGCTTGGAGAAGACCCTGATGGAGCTATCAAGGCTTGGAGAAGACCATGGTGGAGCTATCAAGGCTTGGACAAGACCCTGGTGGAACTATCTAGGCTTGGAGAAGACCCTGGTGGAGCTATCTAGGCTTGGAGAAGACCCTGGTGAAGCTATCTAGTCTTGATGAAGACCCTGGTGGATCTATCTAGGCTTGGAGAAGACCCTGGTGGAACTATCTAGGCTTGGAGAAGACCCTGATGGAGCCATTAAGGCTTGGAGAAGACGCTGGTGGATCTATCTAGGCTTGGAGAAGAAGCTGGTGGAACTATCTAGGCTTGGAGAAGACCCTGATGGAGCCATTAAGGCTTGGAGAAGACCCTGGTGGAGCTATCTAGGCTTGGAGAAGACCCTGGTGGAGCTATCTAGTCTTGAAGAAGACCCTGGTGGATCTATCTAGGCTTGGAGAAGACCCTGGTGGATCTATCTAGTCTTGAAGAAGACACTGGTGGATCTATCAAGGCTTGGAGAAGACCCTGGTGGAGCTATCTAGTCTTGAAGAAGACCCTGGTGGATCTATCTAGGCTTGGAGAAGACCCTGGTGGAGCCATTAAGGCTTGGAGAAGACCCTGGTGGAGCCATTAAGGCTTGGAGAAGACGCTGGTGGACCTTTCTGGGCTTGGAGAAGACCCTGGTGAACTTATCTAAAATACGGTACAATTTGTTTTACAGTTTACACCTACTGTACATAGAAATGTAGAGGCTGCCAACATTTCCACCTCTGAGCTACATATAAAGTGTAGTGCTCACACAGCTCTCTGCCCCATAACTACACTCTACAGGGCGGCATTCTCATTCTCTGAAGCATTCATGGCGGCCGACGATAAATCTGATAAGTGAATCAATTGGCGCCAAATGAAATTAGCTTTAACTTTCGCCAGAATTCCAATCATGTTGAGATCCAAATCACTAAAAAGAGGCTTTTAGGACTCCTAAGGCTGCAGACTCACGATCAGTGTACGCAGCGTTTTGGACACAGTGTCTTGCCGCTGCATCCAAAACGCTGCGTAGTACAGTATAAACATAGCAGATGGGATTTCAAGAAACCCATCCTCACTATGCTTAACCCAACCTCAGCGATCTGACAGCTGCGGTGCGGGTTGCCGGCAGTCCGCTCCTCATGTTCATTTCATGTTGTGGAGTCGGAAGCGGCTCCCATCGAGTGACTGCAGGGAGAAGCCGCCTTGCACCCGCCGCACAGGGTGTGTATAGGGTGGCTGCAGTCTCCCTGCGGGCACCCATGGCTTCACTCAGGTCCAGATGAGCCGCGTCCAACACGTGAGCTCACAGCGTAAGGGATTAAAAAAAATCCCATAATGCTCATGTGCACTGCCTTCGCAGCTCACACCCGCTCCACTGCTGTTTCGCTTCCATCCTCCTGTTCCAGTCCATTTTCCATCTACTGGTGTCTGTGGTGCTGATTTGGACTCAAGTAACATCAAGTCCTCAAGGGTTGACCGATGTCAGGAGACTTAATGAGTGCTGGAGACACCGAGATGTGAATGTAGAAGAAAAGACTGAAGCCAGAGAAAGAAAGCAGGAGAAGCAGAGGTCCGGGCGGGTAGCGATGGACCGAGCGAGGTGCGAAGGATCAGACAGGGAGCGAAGAACCGGATGGGGAGCGAAGAACTGGGAGGAGAGCGCAGGGCAGGGCGGGAAGTGAAGAACTGGGAGGAGAGCGCAGGGCAGGGCGGGAAGTGAAGGACAGGGAGGAGAGCGCAGGGCAGGGTGGGAAGCGAAGGACAGGGAGGAGAGCGCAGGGCAGGGCGGGAAGTGAAGGACAGGGAGGAGAGCGCAGGGCAGGGCGGGAAGCAAAGGACAGGGAGGAGAGCGCAGGGCAGGGCGGGAAGCGAAGGACAGGGAGGAGAGCGCAGGGCAGGGCGGGAAGCAAAGGACAGGGAGGAGAGCGCAGGGTAGGGCGGGAAGCAAAGGACAGGGAGGCGAGCGCAGGGCAGGGCAGGAAGTGAAGGACAGGGAGGAGAGCGCAGGGCAGGGCGGGAAGTGAAGGACCGGGAGGAGAGCGCAGGGCAGGGCGGGAAGCGAAGGACAGGGAGGAGAGCGCAGGGCAGGGCGGGAAGTGAAGGACAGGGAGGAGAGCGCAGGGCAGGGCGGGAAGTGAAGGACAGGGAGGAGAGCGCAGGGCAGGGCGGGAAGTGAAGGACCGGGCGTGGAGCAAATGACCGGATGGGGAACAAAGGACAGGGCGGGAAGCAAAAGACTGGGCAGAGAGTAAAGGAAACGGCAGGGAGCAAAGGACCAAGTGGGAAACAAAGGACCAGGCATAGAGCAAAGGACAGAGCGAAACACAGAGTGGGGAGCGAAGGACAGGGAGTGAGCGAAGGACAGTGCAGGGAGCAAAGGAGCTGGTGAGGAGCAAGAAAGCAGGAGAAGGAGAGGCCCGGGAGGATAGCGATGGACCGAGCGTGGAGCGAAGAACTGGGCAGGGAGCGAAGAACCAGATGGGGAACAAAGGACCGGGTGGGGAGCAAAATACTGGGCAGAGAGTAAAGGACAGGGCGGGGAGCAAAGGACCAGATGGGAAACAAAGAACCAGGCATGGAGCGAAGGACAGAGAGCAAAGCACAGAGTGGGGAGCCAAGGACATGGTGAGGAGTGAAGGACAGGATGAGGAGCGAAAGACAGGGAGTAAGTGAAGGACAGTGCAGGGAGCAAAGGAGCGGGTGAGGAGCAAAAGCGTATTCTGTCCTGTTTGTACAACCCATAAAAAGTCCAGGTTTGAGCAACAATTCTAATAATAATAATAATATTATTATTATTATTATTATTATTATTATTATTATTAATAATAATAATAAAATTACCCAAGAACGACCCATCAGAAACAATCTGTAATCTAGATTCTGCTTGGACACTAAGGCTTGTTCTGGTCTCTATCTACTCTCGTCTGCTAATAGAGACTTCCCTGAAACTGCAAGAAATTAAAGAATTCCCCAGTAGCCATTTAGGAGTCATTAGTTGGGATTAGCAACTCTTAGAATCCAATTTTTTGCAAAGCTGGAAAATTCCTCAGAGAATCTATTTGGCTCAAATCACAACATTGCAAAGCCTTAAGTTCCCCAAAAAGATGAGCAGAACACTATGGGTCTTCCAAGACTGTATTGAAACTCGTTTTGAGCACTTTAATGCAAAGTCTTAGTACTTGTGTCACGATTCCTCTGTGGATTGCATTTTGTACACAATAAGGTTATTGGAGCGCTTGGTATCTGGTGCACTGAACTGTCAGTAGTTGATTGACAGCTCAGGCCTCCATTCTGGTTCTGGGAGGGGCTGGGTTACTCAGGTGTCCATCTTCCCTGTGATTACTCAGCTACTTTACTGAGCAGCCTGTCCCAAAATATTGCCAGTCATACATTCTAGCTGAAGTGCTCTTTGCCTGCATTCCTGTGTCTGTCATTACCAATATGGACCCCGTCATGGAAACCTCGAAGAGCTAATTTGGGGTAAGATTCAAGGATCTCCAGATCTGCCAATGTTGGTCCAATTAATAGCGATGCACCCGAAGACAGGAAGACACATCCAGTATCTGTCAGTGTACACGGCTTGTCTGATCTCCGATGCCCAGTCACAAGTATTTATTACAACCACAAAGGAGAAGAGAATGGCTTCATACAATAGCTAAAAAGGACATGTAAATTGGGGATAACAAAATCCCAAATGATGGATTCTACTGAATTCCTTCATACTAGTTCTGTCCAGTTCTCTATTCCTTCAGTAACAATGGCAAACGTTAGACAAAGACATCTTTAAACGAAGACAACACCCAGTGTTATTGCTTTTATGAATAACGCACAAAGCTAATAGAAAAAACACAAAATTACCAAATACATCCTACTACATAGTCACCTTATCGTGTCTGTCTGTCTCTCTGTAATGGAAATCCCGCGTCGCTGATTGATTGGTCGCGCTCGGCCACCCGCGACCAATCAGTAACTGGCGCACTCCGGACGTGAATTGATGCGGGATTTGAACCCTGCTTCACTGATTGGTCGAGGCCAGCCGCTGCACACCGACACCGGCGCACACAGACACCGCTGCACACCTACACCGCCAACACCTACCCCGCCAACACCTACACCACCAACACCAACGCCACCGCACACAGACACACTGACACCGTCGCACACAGACACCGCCGCACACAGACACCGCCGCACACAGACACTGCCGCACACAGACACCACCGCACACAGACACCATCGCACACAGACACTGCTGAACGCCGACACCGCTCTACACCAACACTGCTGTGCACTGACACCACTGAACACCGACACTACTGTACACAGACACCGCAGCACCGACACCACTGAACACCGACACTACTGAACACTAGCACTGCTGTAGGTATCTACTATATAATCGTCTAATTCTGTTTGTTTGTCTGTAACGGAAATCCCACATCGCTGATTGGTCGCGCCAGCCGCCCACGACCAAATAGCAACAGGTGCAGTCCGGACGCGAATTGGCGCGGGATTTGCACCCAGCTTCGCATTGCATTATTCTTAAATCTTCATAAATAAACTACATACATATTCTAGAATACCCGATGCGTTAGAATCCGGCCACCATCTAGTATAGATATAAATTGCTTTAATGAGAAAGGTATAAAATATTAACCATCACAACCCTATGGAGGACACATGAATTATCTATAGGACTCTTCATTAAGAGCGTACATACCATAGAGGCAAGTAATATGGCTTTTGGAGTGTCAACGTCTATGGGGCCAATTCCAGGTTGATTTACATTTAGGGTGGGGTGAACATACCCAGGAACACAGATGAAGTCTCCAGAATTACTGCAAAGCCAGGAACGGGTGGGCCACGACCCAACAGTTGGTCATGTGATATGTCACTTGGTAGTTCGGGTTGGGGGGTCCCTCGCCTCATAAACAGCCCAGGGCCCAGGCTACCGTTAACCCACCCCTGACCCAACTTGAAGCTCAAGGAGAGCGATGCAAAAGCTCCAATGGGGCCCCCATTATGGCAAATCTTTATGTCATGATGGTCTGTCTTACTTTGGAGACTTGTGACAGGTTTGGACTCTCTGTCTGTTTTCCGTATTGAGACTTCATATTAAACAATGTTCTTTCCTTTGGCAGTGGAGGAGTTAATGTCACTTTTCTGTTGCAAGCAAGCTAATTGGTTCTTTGTCCAGGTGTGGCTACTTTGTGATCACTCCCATCTCCTTTATATGACTACATGGTCCAGAATTCCTTGCTGGTGACTGAACTCCATTCCTTGCCTAGCTACCTGAGGTGAAGGAGATACTCTGGAGAGCTGACCGTTGCCAAGCCAAGGCAGCAGGCATGAAGTTGTCTTGTTGTTTTCCCTGTCTATCTACCCTTTCTATCTTGTTGCTATTAGTGCAGTGGTTGAGACTAGTGCTTCTGCCAGCCATCTCCCTACTGAGGGCTACTATCAGGGCAAGCAAGGGACTAGGTATCCTGCTCGGTGACGGGTTGAAAGAACCCATATAGGGACGGTAGGGAGATCAGGACAGAGCCGCAGGTGAGTGCAGGAGGTCACATCTCCCCCATTCCCTACGAGCTGGGCCCTCTGCTGTAATTGTCCCCCTGTGTTTCCCCATCTGCTTGGTGTAGTGCGGCAGACACTGTTGGCCCGTGCATCCCTGTCACACACAGTATTCAGACGTTCTCTGCGCCCGGCATGATACCCTTAGGCTCCAGGGCCCGGGTGCAATAGCAACCCCAGCACCTGTTGTAGTTATGCCCCTGGTCCTGGCCAACCTGCAGATGTTTGTTACTAAAGGTGAGTGCCGGGGTCAATCAGCTGCCGGTAAGGATGTAAATATGTCTTTTGCACTTAGTTGCTGTGTCGATCGTGTACATCACTGCCCTCCGCGCACTCCTATACCAATAACGAAGGTAGATGATAAAACAAACAATTGAAACGCCGGTGAATATTTTCCTAGTTTCCTATTGTCTTCTGTTACTCAAGTGCCCCCAACTGAATAACCAGAGAAGTCAGAAACCTCCGCAGAGCCGCACGGAACAATGCCGCGATGTGTTCCAGTCTCGCGCACAGCATTGTCCTGGAACAATAGGTCTCTGTCATGTGTCGGAATAATCTACATAACCTTGATACGCCGCTCGCTCTCACTCAAGACGCTTTCACTCCATATACAAAGTTGTTTGCAAATTTAGACCAGAAAATGATTGTTTTTGAAAAGCTGAAGGTTTTAGTTTTTCCTCCAAGTGTTTTATAAAAGAAAACAAAGCCTTTACGGTCGGAACAATTGTTCAACTTCTTAACAAAAGCTCAGAAAACTAATGGGAAAGTTACATTAATTGGAAGCTTTATACATTTACAGCCAAGGAATAGTAGTCAAAAAGTTATAAAAGTACTAAATATCTATGAAAAGACTGGATATCAAGGATAGAATTAACGAGAAAATGTCACCAGGAACATTGGTCTTAAGGACTCTGATAAATTGATTAATACATTACCATAGAAGGTATCATTATTCCTATTAAGAAGAGACAAAACTAGAGATTCCCACCCCTGAATACATTACATTCTGTTTCAGGGAAACGCCCCACCCCTGAATAACACACATCCTTCTTTCCTTTTTCTGAAGCCCCACCCTGAATAAAAGAAGAAAACCCCACCCCTGAATAAATAACTTCCTGCTTCAGAGGAAAGCCCCACCCATGAATAAAGCACATCCTGTTTCATAGGAAAGCCCCACCCATGAATAAAGTACTTCTTGTGTTTAATAAATGTTATTTATGCTTCATAGGAAAGCCAGACCCCGGAATAAAATACATCCTGTTACATAGGAAAGCTCCACCCATGAATAAATTATTTCCTGTTTCAGAGAAAAGCCCCACCCCTGAATAAAGTACTTCCTATTTCTGTGGACAGTCCAACCTTTTAATAACACACATCCTGTTTGAGGAAAGTCCCACGCCTGAATAAAGTACTTCTTGTGTTTATTGAGAGCCCCTCCCCTGAATAAGTTACTTTATGTTTCATAGGAAAGGCCGACCCCTGAAAAGGGTACTTTTTATTGCTGAAGGAAGTCCCACCTCTTAATAAAGTGTATCCTGTTTCTGAGGAAAGTCCACCCCTGAGTAAAGCACATTCTAATTCAAAGGAAAGCCCCACCCCTGAATAAAGTACTTTCTATATGAGAAAAGCCCCACCCCTGAATAAGTACTTTCTATATGAGAAAGCCCCACCCCTGAATAAAGTACTTCTTGTGTTTTTTGAGAGCCCCACCCCTTAATAAGTTACTTTCTGTTTCATAGGAAAGGCCGACCCCTGAATAGAATACTTCTTATTTCCGAGGGAAGTCCCACCTCTTAATAAATTACTTCCTATATTTCATGGAAGCCCAACCCCTGAATACATTACTTTTTGTTTCGGGAGGAAGCTCAATCCCTGAAAAACGTACTTCCAGTTTCACAGGAAAGTCTCACCCTTGAATAAATTACTTTTTGTTTTATAAGAAAGCCCACCCCTGAATAAAACACATCCTGTTTCTAAGGAAAGCTCCACCCCTGAATAAAATGCTTCCTGTTTTAGAGGAAAGTCCCACCCCTGAATAAAGCACATGCTATTTCTAAGGAAAGCCCCACCCCTAAATAAAGTACTTCCTGTTTCACAGAAAGTCCCACCCAGAATAAAGAACTTCCAGTTTCAGAGGAAAGTCCCACCCCAGAATAAAGAACTTCCAGTTTCAGAGGAAAGTCCCACCCCAGAATAAAGTACTTCCAGTTTCAGAGGAAAGTCCCACCCCAGAATAAAGTACTTCCAGTTTCAGAGGAAAGTCGCACCCTAGAATAAAGTACTTCCAGTTTCAGAGGAAAGTCCCACCCCAGAATAAAGAACTTCCAGTTTCAGAGGAAAGTCCCACCCCAGAATAAAGAACTTCCAGTTTCAGAGGAAAGTCGCACCCAGAATAAAGTACTTCCTGTTTCAGAGGAAAGTCCCACCCCAGAATAAAGAACTTCCAGTTTCAGAGGAAAGTCCCACCCCAGAATAAAGAACTTCCAGTTTCAGAGGAAAGTCCCCCCCTAAAATAAAGAACTTCCAGTTTCAGAGGAAAGTCCCCCCCTAAAATAAAGAACTTCCAGTTTCAGAGGAAAGTCCCACCCCAGAATAAAGAACTTCTTGTTTTTGTGGAAAGCCCCAGATTTCTGCTCTCAGATCTTCCAAAGTTTTACAGAGGAATCTATGTGATAAACTGTTGAGGGTTATTCCACTATTAATATTTATCACCAGTGGCGTAACTTCAGACCCAGGGGCCCCGATGCGACAGCTCCCCCAATTATTGCAAATCTTTAATAATATTAGTCTTTTTCTATAGGCCAAAGGGACTTTTGGGGCCCCCCTAGGCTGCAGGGCCCGGGTGCGATCGCAACCCCTGCACCTGTTGTAGTTACACCCCTGTTTATCACCGCAAACAAGGTGCTGAGCGTCTGATGGATAAGGCCCCCACTGATCACGAGACCCTTCTCCTGTGTAAGGGTGACACGTGGACATTGTTCTTTCGGCTACATGGATAGATGATAGATACTCGAGGCCACAGATTTGGACACTTACAAAAATTCTTGATTTTCACATTTTTCTGATCCATTTTTTATTTTTTAGTTGGATCTTTCTTTGGCCACGGAACTACAATTATCAACATTTCATAGGATTTTATCTATGTCCTTACTGGCGGGTACAAACCAGCTGGAGAATGTGTAGATAAGCCTAGAAGTAGAGGCTATACAGAAGAAATGCAGATTAGATTTCACATATTTGAATATACAGAGGTGGGTGTGGTCATAGAAAGATCAAGATAGATAGATAGATAGATAGATAGAAATAGATACATAGATAGATAGATAGAAATAAATACATAGATAGATAGATAGATAGATACATAGATAGATAGATAGATATATAGATAGATAGATAGATAGATAGATACATAGATAGATAGATAGATAGATAGGGGCTAGATAGATAGATAGATAGATAGATGATAGATATAGATAAAGATATAGTTATAGATAGATGAAAAAATGAAAGGCAGCACTTCCTTCAAAAAATCCATGTGGGTTTTATTTGTCCTAGGACTGCAACGTTTCGGCACCCAGCCTTTCTCAAGCAGTGACAAACAATCTTAGTGCTCACATATATATAGCTCCCATGCAAGGGGCTTACAATAATTCAATTAGAAAAGTGTTATACATAAATATCATATACAGATTCAGTATTCAATGTCAATAGTGATAACAAGTACATAATAAAGTGCATATCGTGTTGTGACCTATCATATATAGTATAAATATCCATATCTCTGGTAGTACATGACATTACATCTTAATTACACCAATCAAGACACAGATGTCACTTATCTTATGATCAGAGGACTCCACGTTGCAACTGTATACTGTGACTTCCGCCATCATGATATCGGCGTCTCTGTTATTCAACTGCGCATGCTCATTGTGAAAAAAACCCGCTCTCCCATCTCGCAAACTCCCATCTCAAATCCCGCGATTGTACTGTGCGCGCCGGGATCGTCAATACACCCATTGCGAGTGCGCAATGGTGCACATGAAGCTTCTACTCCTTATCGCGTTCCCGCGCATGCGCCCTCTCTTCCGAGAGTCTCGGGCGCCATCTTAGAATCGCTAGCGATTCCGCAGTGATGAATATAGCGATCCACCACCTGCGTTTTCTGCCCAATTTCACAGAAACGTATCTTGACTGCAATTCTATAGTAGTATGGGGAACAGGCTATATACAAGTACAACACATATCATAATATACATTATCTTCTTTTCCCCAGGATTGCCCAATTCACTTCAACTGCAAGGTATCAGTGTACACATTGGGTAATTCCCAATAGATAATAACCTGGGAAATTGATCATAGTCCAAATACACATTTTATGCATATATGGGAAGAATATATATATAGTCACCGCCCTGGTGGGCTTTATACAGTTAAGTATGCTAATTTGCATACAAATGAACACAATGCTGTGTCATTCTGTTTAGGTGACTAATCCCATATTTCCAAACCAAAATTCCATACAATACAATGCTTGAGAAAGGCTGGGTGCCGAAACGTTGCAGTCCTAGGACAAATAAAACCCAC
This sequence comes from Allobates femoralis, assembly GCA_033576535.1. Lineage (NCBI taxonomy): Eukaryota > Metazoa > Chordata > Amphibia > Anura > Aromobatidae > Allobates > Allobates femoralis. The sequence goes on from JARQOC010000007.1 coordinate 120,507,364, forward strand.
ATGGATTTTTTGAAGGAAGTGCTGCCTTTCATTTTTTCATCTATATAAAGTACCAGTGAAGTGGTAGGAGGGCTTTGCACCTGACTGTGTGTGACTGTGCTGTTTCGTTTTTCTGACTTTTTTTATAGATATAGATAGATAGATAGATGATAGATATAGATAGATGGATAGATAGATGATAGATATAGATAGATGGATAGATAGATAGATAGATAGATAGATAGATAGATAGATAGATAGATAGATAGATAGATAGATAGATAGACAGTAGATAGATAGACAGTAGATAGATAGATAGATAGATAGATAGATAGATAGATAGATACATAGATAGATAGATAGATAGATAGATAGATAGATAGATAGATAGATACATAGATAGATAGATACATAGATAGATAGATACATAGATAGATAGATAGATAGATAGATAGATAGATAATATTGTAGATATTGGATATCTAGAAATGTGTGAGATAGATGAATAATTTAGCGCTGCAGACGTCTCTTGGTCGCCATTTTACCTTCATTATAACAAATATTTCATTAATCTGAAATAAAATGTAATTTCTACTGAACTTCGGGGTTTGAACAGCGAGAACCTCCTCGTTCCTATGTGGGGAACGCGCTGGACCCTGGGAATTTCGCTGCTGCTGATGATGAATACTGTGTTATGGTTTCTTACATTTTGCAATATTAATTTTATTCATAATTCACTCGAGGCAGCGAAAATGTAATTAAAAAAAAAATCAGCAACTGCATTCAGACAAGAAAAACAAGCTCTTCACCGTGCGCTGAGAACAGACGCTGTTATTTCCTGAAGGACAAGGAATGGTTAATTAGAAATATGTTTTAAGGAGGTTACATAATTCAGCATCTAATTCAAAGACATCACGGACTCAACATCACTCAAAAACACGTGATAACATTCCGCACCACAAGGGGGAGCTGAAGAGCAGAGCGCGCCGGATGGGCCAGAGCTGTGGGCATCTGTATTATGGAGCTCCACCTAGTGGTGGCCTCAGGAAGCCATAATGTTATCATTTAAAGATCAAAAGTCACCATTTATTGCTTTTATTTTATTTCTGCTTCCCTCACTCTTAAATAATTTCTTTCAAATCTGTGATATTCTTCCTTCCAGAGATATTGAACTATTTATTTCCCCCTTCTAATAATAACAACAGTTATGGGAACTGGTCTGTAGAGTCTAGGTTATAAACCATCAACATGTTGTTACGTATTGGGGTATAGTCAAGGGCGTAACTACAATAGGAGCAAGGGTTGTGATCACACCCGGGCCCTTGAGCCCAGTGGGCCCCATAAGTCCCTGTGCCCTTTATGAAATAACTAATATTAAATATTTGCAATAATTGGGGGCCCCATTGGAGCCCATGAACTTCAAGTTACACCACTGGGTAGAGGCATTCAATCATGTTCACTGGGCAATAAGAAGTCAAAGATCTTCAAACTTATACACAACTCTCAACCATCTAAAGTCTGTGTGTGGCAAGTCCACTTTTCATTGAGGCATAGCTCCTAACCGTCCCGGATTCAGCAGCACTGCCCCAATTTGCAGGCTCAGTCCCGCTGTCCCCATCTTCCTCTCACTCTCTTTGCAGCTCCTCTTCCTCCTCGGGGCATCTCTCTGCACAGACATGAATTGAATAAACAATCCTCTTCTTCTCTGAACTCCCCGAGAATCCAACTCATGCCCTCCATGATTGCAGGCGGCTGCTCTAGCTATGAGCCACAGCCTACATTCATGAAGCTATCAGAATTTGCTATACTTGGGCTCTATTGCAGGCAGCGTTCCTGAAGCAGATTATACAGGTAAATAGAGATTCATAGAGGTGTGTTTGTATGTGACTGTATTCTGGAGGTGAAGAAAAAGTCAGAATTTTTTTTTCTACAGAATTCCTTGCATCTCACACTGAGCAGCAGAACCGGCACCACGCCGTCACGTTCCGGAGACATCCGGCCATGGAGAAGTGAATTAGTGCGTTACATTTCGATACATTTCCTGGAATCTCGCTCTTGCCGTGAAGCACATATCATGAATGGCAGAGAGCGCATTACGGCCTCCACTTCTGTCTAGTGGACACTTAACCTTTCTGAGTGTGAGTGTCTGGTTAATAGAACATTCCGGCTCCTCGGATCGTTCCTCGTCTCTCTGGCCATGATTCCATTCTCCTTGTATCACACATCTGCAGTTGATACTTTGTATTTCTTTTTCTATTTTTTGGAGGAAGCGAATCATTTAGTGCAAACCTGATTGTTCCTGGCCTTGCACCTTTATGTTCGGACTGCAGGCGCTCACATGGCCGCACACCTGACCCGGAATAAAAGGGAGGCAGAGACCTGATGACACTGAAGTGAACCCTGTCACCCCCTTTAATGCTTTAGCCCCTTCAGCAGCGTCTATGCTGCATTCTGTGAAGGTGTCGATACATCTGTTTCCCCCCTGAACTCCGAATGAAGCACTTTATAATGTTTCCCGCCAGGTGTGTAAATCATTGCTTAGACGGTCCGAGGGGTCTGGTCACTGTGTCCTAACATCTCTGCCGGCCCGATCCTTCCTGCCTCCTCTATGTGTCAGCCGCCTGCTCTCCTCTCTTTGTCGGTTTATCTTTGTTCATGCAGGTGCACATAGCTCAGCTGGAGAGCCGGAGCGTGGGGAGACCGGCTGTCATCACTGCGCCTGCGTGAAGTGCAAGCACCAGAGCCCGCCCGGGTATGTTCTGTGCACCTGTGTGAACACAGATGAATCTGCGCAGGAGCCAAAGAGGAGGGGACAAAGAGAAAAGAGCAGGCGGCTGACACATAGAGGAGGAGCGCCGGCAGAGATGTAGGGACAGTGATCGGACCGGCTAAGCAATATGGCGAGAGACATTATAAAGTGTTTCTTTCAGTGTATGGGTGGGGCAGAGGTATATACACCTTCACAGAATGCAGCATAGAAGCTGCTTTCAGTTTATAAAGCACCTGGGGGGGGGGTGACTGGATCACTTTAAACAGGAGATTTGTGCATTGATGTCTGCATTGATCAATGTCCAATGAAACAGTAACGCTATTTACTACTAACAGAGCTGTATTTCTCATTTATACCCTGGGTTTGGTTTTCCTTATACTGCAGTATCTTAAAGGGATCTTCATCAACATGAGAAGTTGATCCGGTGGGATATACTCAGTCTACAGGGTGGGCCATGTATATGGATGCACCTAAATAAAATGGGAATGGTTGGTGATGCCAACTTCCTGTTTGTGGCACATTAGTATATGGGAAGAGAAAAAGCTTTCCAGATGGGGGGTGACCATGGCGGCCATTTTGAAGTCGGCCGTTTTGGATCCAACCTTATTTAGGTGTATCTAAACAAATGGTCCACCCTGTACAAAGTTGGATTACAATAGTGCCGTATACTGCATACAGAGTAAGAAAAACGGTCAGTAGGGGTGTTGGACCTCCTAAATATAGGTCATTAATATCTTATTACTGGAAAGTGAATGATCAGAAAAAAAGCCTTATCAATGACCACTTCAGCTCTGCTGCATCTGAATAGCTTTAATGGGCTCATTATCTCCTAAAACAAGAGATGGACATATATATATAATCACATTGGCGCTCAGCTATAACAGTTTTCAGGGGTAAGAAAAATATGGCTGATTTTTCTTCAAGGAACAGCGCCACCCCTGTGTACAGGTTATATGTGGTACTGCAGCTGAGCTCTATTGAAGTGATTGACACTGAGCTGCAGTACCATACACGGCCATTACACGGGTGAGGCGTTGTTCTTAGTAAAAGCAGGCATGTTTTTCTACTTCTGGTCAGCTGTCCAAAATGATACATAAAGCTGCTTTAGGCTTTGTTCACATGTTGCATTTTTTTAATACGGTTTTCATGAGTTTTATGCAAAAAGTAAAAATATGCTGCAAAAAACACAACCAGCTTACACACCCTTTTAAGGGTTTGTTTCTAGTTGCTTCTTCAGGAACCCCCCCCCCCCTTGACCTTCCTGCTTAGTGGGGGTGCTGAAGATTGACAGTTCGGGCCAGCTGTGCATGGTTACATACAGACGTCTCCGCATCTTCAAAGCAGCATTTACAAGCTCTAAACAGCAGAACTTGCAGGCGCTGCATTCCCTGTCCAGGAAACAGGATACTACTGATAGACTGCAGTGTGGTCGGTAACCTAAGCAAGAATAAGCAACACCTTATCAATTAAAAATCCTTTTGTCCTTGAGAATTAAAAGAATTTTTAACTTGCAAAGTTGTCTAAGGTCTTGGAAGCACTTTGTAAAATGTCCTATTGACGGAGCTGACACTGCCCCTTTAAGTGATTGATACATTGTATATGCAAATTGTGTTGTTCCCCCAGACCTGGATACATTGTAGTCATTCTAGAATCCTGAGAACAACCAAGAATATAAAGCCAAGGAACGGCACCACCAGCACAAAACCAAAGGCAAGTTAATCACATCCCGTTAGGTGATTCTTCCGGAAAGACGCCATACCTTCAGTAACAGAAGGACGGAAGCCAAGGATCTAGAATCCAATGAAGATAGTGGCACTCATCCGGGTAGAAGTAAAAGAATCTTTATTGAAACTTGTCTTAAAAGCAAACACAGGACAGCAAGGTGTTCGGGGGAGAGGGCGTGCCCGGAAGGGGCAGGACTACAGCTGTTTTGTGCTTCTATATGTTCATATACAGCACAAAACAGCTGTAGTTCCACTGCTTCCGGGCACGTCCTCTCCCCCGATCACCTTGCTTTCCTGTATTTGTTTGTAACAAAAGCTTCAATAAAGATTCTTTTACTTCTACCGGGATGAGTGCCACTATCTTCATTGGATTCTAGATTCCTGGCTTCCGTCCTTCTGTTACTGAAGGTATGGCGTCTTTCCGGAAGAATCACCTAATAGTATGTGATTATCTTGCCTTTGGTTTTGTGCTGGTTCCTTGGCCTTATATTCTTGGTTGTTCTCAGGGTTCTAGAATGACTACAATGTATCCAGGATGAGTGCCGCTATCTTCATGGATTCTAGTGCCCTGGCCTCCGTCCTTCTGTCACTGAAGGTTTTGCAGTGAGATGAATGTGACACTCAGAGTTATAATCCTCTTTTTGTAAAGTCTCGTAATATAAAGCGATGTAGATATCTCGTTATAACGGATGACACTAATAATCACAAAGCACAAGACAGACATATTGCCCCGATCGTCGGCTCAGAAGCCGCCTGATTCCTGCAGTTACCGCCATTTGTTTGTAAGATGAAATGCAATAATACAAAACATATAAGATTATCACAGAACATAAGCGCAAAATACAGCCAAAGCTAAAAAACACTCGTAAACTATTATGAGCCCGATGCAATTTGTACCAATGAAATGGAAACACTTTAATTGACAAATTTGGTGATCATTTTACATGGCTGCAAAAATATTCCACTCCGAGGACTAATTCCCTTTTTATAATTAGAAATCTAAATTTATCTGAATGGTTATTAGGACTGCGAGCGAGACAGTAAAAACATAATAAGGTGAACATTGCGCTGCTCATGAGATTGTTCCTGCTTTGTCTGGGAAAACTGACTTTATAGTCTATAGAAAACAGCAGGGGGTAAAGGGTAAATCACATTACTGGACCATGGAGCATTTAGGGGTCAACAAAAAGCCATAGGATCTGCTGGACAAGTGGAGACTAGATGGCTAATGTGGAGTCATCATGGCCGCCTTGTGTAATGTGGAGTCATCGCGGCCACCTTGTGTAATGTGGAGTCATCGCGGCCACCTTGTGTAATGTGGAGTCATCGCGGCCACCTTGTGTAATGTGGAGTCATCATGGCCGCCTTGTGTAATGTGGAGTCATTGTGGCCACCTTGTGTAATGTGGAGTCATCGTGGCCACCTTGTGTAATGTGGAGTCATCATAGCCACCTTGTGTAATGTGGAGCCATCATGGCCACCTTGTGCAATGTGGAGTCATCGTGGCCACCTTGTGTAATGTGGAGTCACCATGGCCGCCTTGTGCAATGTGGAGTCATCATGTCCACCTTGTGTAATGTGGAGTCATTGTGGCCACCTTGTGTAATGTGGAGTCATCGTGGCCACCTTGTACAATATAGAGTAATTGTAGCCACTTTCTGTAATGTGGAGTCATCGTGGCCGCCTTGTGTAATGTGGAGTCATCATGGCCACCTTGTGCAATGTGGTCATCGTGGCCACCTTGAGTAATGTGGAGTCATCGTGGCCACCTTGTGTAATGTGGAGTCATCATCGCCACCTTGTGTAATGAGGAGCCATCATGGCCACCTTGTGTAATCTGGAGTCATCGTGGCCACCTTGAGTAATGTGGAGTCATCGTGGCCACCTTGTGTAATGTGGAGCCATCGTGGTCACCTTGTGTAATGTGGAGTCATCATGGCCGCCTTGTGTAATGTGGAGCCATCATGGCCGCCTTGTGTAATGTGGAGCCATCGTGGTCACCTTGTGTAATATGGAGTCATCATGGCCACCTTGTGTAATATGGAGTCATCATGGCCACCTTGTGTAATGTGGAGTCATCGTGGCCACCTTGTGTAATGCGGAGCCATCGTGGTCACCTTGCGTAATATGGAGTCATCGTGGCCGCCTTGTGTAATGTGGACTCATCATGGCCACCTTGTTTAATGTGGAGTCATCGTGGCCACCTTGTGTAACGTGGAGTTATCGTGGTCACCTTGTGTAATGTGGAGCCATCATGGCCGCCTTGTGTAATGTGGACCCATCGTGGTCACCTTGTGTAATGTGGAGCCATCATGGCCGCCTTGTGTAATGTGGACCCATCGTGGTCACCTTGTGTAATGTGGAGCCATCATGGCCGCCTTGTGTACTGTGGAGTCATTGTGGCCACCTTGTGTAATGTGGAGCCATCATGGCCGCCTTGTGTAATATGGAGCCATCGTGGCCGCCTTGTGTAATGTGGAGCCATCATGGCCGCCTTGTGTAATATGGAGCCATCATGGCCGCCTTGTGTAATGTGGAGCCATCATGGCCGCCTTGTGTAATGTGGACCCATCGTGGTCACCTTGTGTAATGTGGAGCCATCATGGCCGCCTTGTGTAATGTGGAGTCATCGTGGCCACCTTGAGTAATGTGGAGTCATCATAGCCGCCTTGTGTAATATGGAGCCATCATGGCTGCCTTGTGTAATGTGGAGTCATCGTGGCCACCTTGAGTAATGTGGAGTCATCATGGCCGCCTTGTGTAATGTGGAGCCATCGTGGCTGCCTTGTGTAATGTGGAGTCATCGTGGCCACCTTGAGTAATGTGGAGTCATCATAGCCGCCTTGTGTAATATGGAGCCATCATGGCTGCCTTGTGTAATGTGGAGTCATCGTGGCCACCTTGAGTAATGTGGAGTCATCATAGCCGCCTTGTGTAATATGGAGCCATCATGGTCACCTTGAGTAATGTGGAGTTATCGTGGTCACCTTGTGTAATGTGGAGCCATCATGACCGCCTTGTATAATGTGGAGTCATTGTGGCCACCTTGAGTAATGTGGAGTTATCGTGGTCACCTTGTGTAATATGGAGCCATCATGGCCACCTTGTATAATGTGGAGTCATTGTGGCCACCTTGAGTAATGTGGAGTTATCGTGGTCACCTTGTGTAATATGGAGCCATCATGGCCACCTTGTGTAATGTGGAGCCATCATGGCCACCTTGTGTAATGTGGAGTCATTGTGGCCACCTTGTGTAATGTGGAGTCATCATGGCCACCTTGTGTAATGTGGAGTCATCGTGGCCACCTTGTGTAATGTGGAGTCATCGTGGCACCTTGTGTAATGTGGAGCCATCATGGCCACCTTGTGTAATGTGGAGTCATCGTGGCCACCTTGTGTAATGTGGAGTCATCATGGCCACCTTGTGTAATGTGGAGTCATCATGGCCACCTTGTGTAATGTGGAGTCATCATGGCCACCTTGTGTAATGTGGAGTCATCGTGGCCACCTTGTTTAATGTGGAGTCATCATGGTCACCTTGTGTAATGTGGAGTCATCATGGCCACCTTGTGTAACGTAGAGTCATCATGGCCACCTTGTGTAATGTGGAGTCATTGTGGCCACCTTGTGTACTGTGGAGTCATTGTGGCCACCTTGTGTAATGTGGAGTCATCATGGCCGCCTTGTGTACTGTGGAGTCATCGTGGCCGCCTTGTATAATGTGGAGTCATCATGGCCGCCTTGTGTACTGTGGAGTCATCATGGCCGCCTTGTGTACTGTGGAGTCATTGTGGCCACCTTGTGTAATGTGGAGTCATCGTGGCCGCCTTGTATAATGTGGAGTCATCATGGCCGCCTTGTGTACTGTGGAGTCATCGTGGCCGCCTTGTATAATGTGGAGTCATCATGGCCGCCTTGTGTAATGTGGGATCATCGTGGCCACCTTGTGTAATGTGGAATCATCATGGCCACCTTGTGTAATGTGGAGTCATCGTGGCCGCCTTGTGTAATGTGGAGTCATCATGGCCGCCTTGTGTAATGTGGAGTCATCATGGCCGCCTTGTGTAATGTGGAGTCATCGTGGCCGCCTTGTGTACTGTGGGATCATCGTGGCCGCCTTGTGTACTGTGGGATCATCGTGGCCACCTTGTGTAATGTGGAATCATCATGGCCACCTTGTATAATATGGAGTCATCATGGCCGCCTTGTGTAATGTGGAGTCATCATGGCCGCCTTGTGTAATGTGGAGTCATCGTGGCCGCCTTGTGTACTGTGGGATCATCGTGGCCGCCTTGTGTACTGTGGAGTCATCATGGCCGCCTTGTGTACTGTGGAGTCATTGTGGCCACCTTGTGTACTGTGGAGTCATTGTGGCCACCTTGTATAATGTGGAGTCATCATGGCCACCTTGTGTAATGTGGAGTCATCGTGGCCACCTTGTGTAATGTGGAGTCATCGTGGCCACCTTGTGTACCAGTATTTTGCACCTGCTTTGCCCACATCTTTATCATGTTGGGCCTGTTGCATCCTGATAGTGACTTTGTGTTGGTTAATGGCTGTTTCTGGTGAGTTTTTTTGGAATTTTTTATGTCCTTTTCTGTGAACTTGTTTTTAACCATTTGAAGTTCCCCATAACCATCTGAATGATCCAGAGGAGGCACGGGAGAAGGTCATGTGGTCAGATGAGACCAAAATAGAACTTTTTAGTATCAACTCCAGTTGGCACATTTGGAGGAGGAAGAAGGAATAGTAGAACCCCAAGAACACCATCCCAACCGTGAAGCATGGAGATGGAAATATTGTACTTTTCTGCAAAGGTGACAGGACGGCTGCACCGTATTGGAGGGAGGATGGATAGGGTCATGTATTACGAGATTTTGGCCAACAACCTCCTTCACTCAGTGAGAACACTGAAGATGGGTCGCAGCTGGGTCTTCCAGTGACAATGTCCCAAAACACACAGTCAGAGCAATTAAGATAAATAGATAGATAGATGATAGATAGATAGATAGATAGATAGATAGATAGATAGGAGTGTTTACGTTCTACAAGTCATGCATTGATCTGATGTTAGTTGGCTGATCCCATTCAGCAGTGCGGATTGTAATGAGCAGATGAGAACTAAACTGCAAGAAAATGGAGACGCCAAATAATTATAAAGACACCACACGCCCTCTTCGGCCTCGAGTCGCTGCTTCCCCACAAGTCTCAGATCTGTACAGCATGAAATTACTTGTCTCCTGGACTCCGGCAATCATCAGTCCGCACCGCGCTCAGCACAATCCCACACGCCCGGTCACATGTGGACTCATGACACGTCCGTCCTGAAGACTTTACAATCATTTAATAGGTTTATAAACACTTTTGCAAACTTTGTTTTATTTCTCTGAATGCATCGAGAATAAAAATTGACGCAACTTTGCAAATAGTTCTGATGAAATATCTCCTACCGTTTTGTGTGTGCAGCTCCTATGTGGCGTCCTCATATTAGGATTCGGCTGTTTTTAAACTCTCTGCACTCATCACTGCTCCTTATGCAATCTGCCCAGAAACAATCACTCCCGCTCGCTTTACCTCGCGCTTCTCTTAGCAGAAGAAAAATGACACAAGCGGCTGAAGGGAGAACGAACCTTCATTTTCTCCCTGCAGCCAACACTTATCCAGTAAGCCGGCTAAGCAGACTTTAGACACTATATACCTGCAGATGGACCCTATATCTGCAGATAAATAGCACTTCTCACTTCTCAGATGACAGGTTACCTTTAAAGAGTAGTCCAGTAAGAGTAATTCATTGATTTGCACCTGTATAAATGATGCCATGGACCGCAGACGAGGAGGACAAGGGTGCGGAGTACCAGACTACAGAGATTGTTTGTAGTCTGTTACCGTGGAGACACACTGGAAGCATCGCAGCTGTATACATGAAATGATTAGAGATGTTTACACAACACAATGGGCAAAGTTGCTACATTTTTTATACTAGAGCCAGAAATGAGCGCAACCTCCACCGAAACAGCTCAAAAAGGGCGAAAAAAAATGAAAACCTTCTTTTCTAATGACAAAAAAATAATCTGATAAATGAAAGGCGGCGGAGGAGGCGGAGGACGAGAAGCCATTGACTTAATTGGTTTTGTGTAATATCATGTTCTGTGTCTGGGTGAAGCCACGTCTCCGCTCTTCAGATATAATTCATCACCTGCCGGCCAGGAGGAATATTGTATCACAGCAGGAAAAGCGTCTGCTGACCCGCGCTCCTGCTATATCTGACCCTGTATTGTGACCCCTCCCCCGCAGGATCCGGAGATATTCACTGATACAATTATACAAATATACAGCAACAGACAAATGAAGATGTAAAATGACCAAAGAGAACACATGGCATATACCGCATACCGTATGTGTGTCTGCATGTCTGAGTACCAAATGTGTGTGTATGTCTGTATATTGTATGTGTACAGGTCTGTGTGTGCATGTCTGTATATTGTATGTGTACAGGTCTGTGTGTGCATGTCTGTATATTGTATGTGTACAGGTCTGTGTGTGCATGTCTGTATATTGTATGTGTGCATGTCTGTGTATTGTGTTTGTGCATGCCTGTATACTGCATGTATGCATGTCTGTATACTGTGTGTGCATGTCTGTTTACTGCGTGTGTGCATGTCTGTATACTGTGTGTGCATGTCTGTATACTGTGCGTGTATGTATATATACTGTGTGTGTGAGCATGGCTGTATACTGTATGTGTGCATGTCTCTATACTGTGTGTGTGCATGTCTGTATACTGTGTGTGCGCATGTCTGTATACTGTGTGTGTGCATGTCTGTATACTGTGTGTGTATGTCTATATACTGTGTGTGTATGTCTATATACTGTATGTGTGCATGTCTGTATACTGTATGTGTGCATGTCTGTATACTGTGTGTGCGCATGTCTGTATACTGTGTGTGTGCATGTCTGTATACTGTGTGTGTGTATGTCTGTATACTGTGTGTGTGCATGTCTGTATACTGTGTGTGTATGTCTATATACTGTATGTGTGCATGTCTGTATACTGTGTGTGCGCATGTCTGTATATTGTGTGTGTGCATGTCTGTATACTGTGTGTGCGCATGTCTGTATACTGTGTGTGTATGTCTATATACTGTATGTGTGCATGTCTGTATACTGTGTGTGCGCATGTCTGTATACTGTGTGTGCGCATGTCTGTATACTGTGTGTGCGCATGTCTGTATACTGTATGTTTGCATGTCTATATATTTTGTGTGTGCATGTCTATATGCGCTTATTCACGTCTGTGTTATGGATTTCTACTCATCTTTCCAACTTTAGGAGCATATAAATCAAATGAACCCAGTATATGGTAAGCTCTGTTCCCATATCTATGTACTAAGCTCAGTTCTGCTACTGTATCTATGTACTAAGCTCAGTTCTGGTACTGTATCTATGTAGTAACCTCAGTACGTTTCCCATCTCTATGTATTAAACTAGGTACTGCTTCCGTATCTGTGTATTAAGCTTGGTTCTGGTACCATATCTATGCTGTAAGCTTGACTCTCTTCCTGTATCTATGTACTACGTTTGGTTCTGTTCCCATATCTATGTAGTCAGCTGCTTCTGTTGCAATATCTATGTAGTAAATAAGCTGGCTCTGTTCCCAAACCGATGTAGGCAATAAGCTTAACTCACTTTACATATCTATGTAGTAAGTTGGGTCTGCTCCCGTAACAGTTCCAGTCACTGTAATTTAATGTAGAGGCCAGAGATAAACAGCTAATGATGGTCCACTGCAACTGGATGGCCACAACTATGTGATTCTGCAACAGTCGCTAGGGCTGGGGTACTCGGTAGCCGGGCCGCCAGTCTTTTGGGGACGTCACAGTGGCGGTCACCCAGCACCGTGGCCCTGACCGAGCAAATGAAGCACAATATTTACAGGGGATTTGTAGATGAACGTGACACACCTGTGGCATCTAGTCAGGGATGACCAGTGCTGCCTCTGTAGGTTCCCAAGGCAAAGATGGATAGGCAGCTTGTATGGAACACGCCCCACAGGTGGAGCGGGACCCTGGGATTTTTGTATGAGAGTCTATGTGGATGATGGTGGTAGTAGTTGGTGCAGTAAGGAGTCGCAGGAAATAAGTGGACAGGCACAGGGTATGCAGTTCTTACCAGGTTCTTTACTTGTACTTAGTTCAGAGCAGGCCCAGCCTGGCACTGTGCTCCTCTGGGTTGCCGCTTGGCCAGCCCCAGGCAATCCAGGTAGACTCCGCTGATACACCCTTTTATAAACCTTTATTTGCTGCTCTCTCTCTGCTCTGATCTTCCTCCTTCCCCTGTTCTGTGCCTTTGTGCTACTAATCCAAGGCAGGTGACTGCGGACCCTGCTGAGGGACGGCTAGCAAGTCCTCTTGGCCCTCTGTAGTCAGTGTGCCTGAGAGTGTACACGGGGTTGGCTACTACTCATGCAGACCAGTAGAAAGTTGCCCCTTATCTGGGTCCATGGTAGGTCACTGTGACGGGTACAAATCTAATTATACCTCCAAAGTATACAATGTAACTAATGGATCACAGAGACACAAAATAACCCACAAACTCAACAGTCCCCAATGTAAAAAAAACAATAAAAAATACATAAAAATAAATCCTTTCTGTAACTCACTGTGCATCACTCAGAATAAAGTCAATTATTATATATTGATTTTTACCAAAGTGTTTGCATTGTGAATGATAAGAACCCCACACCTGTAATTTTCCTTTTATTGTCAATTTTTTTATTTTTTATTTTTTTGTTGTAAAAAGACGACGCCGATAGAAAACGAGTCTATTTTTCCTATAAAAATGCTCTCAGCGTCGGCGAAGTGAGACACTCGCTTTTAGGTTAAATTGACAAGGTATTAATTTGCTTTTACAGGAGATTTATCCTTGTTTTCATCACAAAGAAACACAAAAAAAAATCTTTACAAACGTCTTCAATCTAAAAAGAGTCGAAGTTACATCACCGTGCACCTGGCGCCCGGCTACAAAATCTGTATATTTCCAGAACTCTCGCTCCTCCGCCAATATTACTCCTCTAATAATAATAAGTGCACTCAAATTAAATGGCTCTTGTTATCTTTTTATTTTCATTTTTTATATATATAATTTTTTTTTTACTGTAATTGCTGTTTTTACTATTTTTGGACACATTTCACAAAACCCAATTTATGATTTGCAAGAAGAGTTTGAAAATTTGGAATTGTTTTATTTTTTTTTGTCGTTAAAACGTATTGATTGCAGAATATTATTCATATTTATGGATTGATTTTTCTTATTTTTTTTACCTCTGTTTACAGAAAGAGCGAACAAAAGAGAAGAAAGGAAGAAAAACAAAAAAATATTACAATTTAGATGCCAATATATATTTACAATAATGGTAACAGATGATGGATAGAAGAGAGCGGGAACAAAAAAGAAAGGGACAAAATAAACAAATGTTCAAAAATAAAATAATCGTAATGGAAAAACAAATGTCTTTATAAAATGACTGGACGGTGCCGGATTCTAACGCATCAGGTATTCTGGAATATGTACCGTATGTAGTTTATTAAGGAAGATTTAAGACTAATGCAATGAGTGATCAGTAGGGTACCATCACACTTGGCGACGCTCCAACGATACGACCTGGTAGGGATCGCTGGAGTGCCGCTACGTGGTCGCTGGTGAGATGTCAAACAGTCAGTCCTCACCAGCGACGCAGCAATGATAAGGCGGTCGTTGGGACCCTGTCACTCTAGGGCGTAGTATTGAAGTTGTAGGTCGTTGTCCCGCGCGGCTTGGCGGGGGATTTAAATCCCGGCCGCCATATCAGAATACCTATAACTTGGGTGTTCCAATATGGTGGACGGGGGTACTTCTGTTGCGAGCAGCCGGTCATCTCCCGGCTGCATCGCCACTGACCTCGCAGGAGATGAGCTGCGACTACCGTTAGGAGTCCCTACCAGGTCGTATTGTTGTAGTGATCGCTGGAGCGTCGCCAAGTGTGACGACACCCCATTCTGACACAATCAGCGATCTCACATCGGGGGCCTAGTCGCTGCTGCGTGTCACACTAAGTGAGATCGCTAGCGCCTGTCGGGGTAGTGGCTGACCTCCGTGCGGCAGGAGATGACCCGCGGCTACCATCGGGCTAGCGTGGCTGATCTCCCGACCCGTAGCGATGGCGTACGTGGTTCAAATCACACGCGAATACGCCTCCGGACCACGCCTGTTGCTGATTGGTCGTGGCCGGCTGGGTGCGACCAATCAGTGATGCAGGATTTCCGTTACAGACAGAATTAGACGATTATATAGTAGATTATCCTACCAAAAACTCTTTATATTTTAGGTCCCTGCCTTTACATATTCCTAAGAAATATCTTCAAAAATTTCAGACCCAATTAATTAAATTCGTTTGGAATGGAGTCCTAAACTTTTTAGAGTTATTCTGGAGCATAAGAAAAGAGGGGGGATGGGAATCCCTAATGTCACATCTTATTACCATGCGACACTCATTAAGGGTAGTCAGAAATGGGGGGTAACTCTACACAGGCCTTCCAGGGTGGGCATGGAGGATAGCCACATGGATAGTAGTTCTCCAGGTCTTAATGGTCAATCACGACTTCCCACTGTAGCGACTATTAAGGCAACTATTCAGGCCTGGACGTCTTCGGTGTATCATTCAGCAATGCTTTATAGACCAGTAGAACCCAGCTGGATACCGATAGATATTGTTAGCGCTGTTTCTCCCAAAATCAAACTTAAATTTTGGAAAGACGGAGGAATTGACAATGTATCAGACATTCTGATTAGAGGGAGGCTGAAGCCCTTTACCTCGTATATTCAGGAATACGGCCTTCCCGATGTTTAGACCACCGCCAGAGGGATTTGAGACTTGGTGATACGTTAGACTACAGACACTTTTCCCCCATTTTATCACTTATTCATTCCTCTATGTCTTGCACCTCGTTAATAGAAACTCAATATAAGATATAGTATAATAAATAGTAGATATAGTAGATAAAAATATAATATTATTCAACAGTTACACAAAGCAAATAAGCTCATTATGCTGGAATTACTATTATTATTATTATCATTATTATTATTATTATTATTCAACAGTTACACACAGCAAATAATAATAATAATAATTTTTATTTGTTATATATATATATATATATTATTATTATTATTATTATTATTATTATTATTGTTAGATTATTAGATTATAATTATTATACAGTTACACACACCAAATAAGATCATTATGCTGGAATTATTATTATTATTATTATAAAAGTAAAATAAATTAATTTTTCTTACTTAATAGTAGAAAAAAAACAATTAAAAGAAAGGAAAATATGGACATAAAAAAATACAAATAAATAAAATTAGATTTTTAATATGGAGGATAATAAAAAAGAAATGTCCAACAGGAAGAAATCAGAAATTAGAAGCAAAAAAATAAATAAAAATAAATTCAAGTTTTTATTTTTTAAAATTTTTAAACAGGTAAAAAAATATAGAAAAATGAAAAATAAGGACAAAACAATAATAAAAAACATAGATTTTTTAAATTAATGATTACACATTTTTTCATTCATCATTCGTTTTAAAAACCTATTTTTTTCTACTTTCAGGTTTTTAGGGTTTTTTGGCCCTATTCTCCTTTCTTCTATTACCCGATTTTTTTACCATTAATTAGAAAAAAATATATATATATTATTTTTTTTTAATTAATGGTAAAAAAAACAGCTAATAGAAGAAAGGAGAATAGGGACAAAAAAACTAATAATTTAAGTAAAAAAAATAGATTTTTGAAAATAAATAAATGAAAAAAAAACGTGCAACAATAAGAAAGTGGAAACCAAGAGTAAAAAAAATAAAGATAAAATATTTTTTTTAATTACTGTAATGGTAAAAAAACAGGTAATAAAAGAAAGGAAAATTTTGACAGGAGTGTAAGACAAATAATGCATTGCAGAGTGGTCTGTTAAAGGGGTTTTGTCAGTAGGATCAGCCCCCCTAAGCCGTCTCTATGAGCATGTAGGTCATATGAAGCTGAATAAAATGATACCTTGATATCTGCAATCTGATGAATGGTTCCCGAGAAATTCACGTTTTTCTTTATATGCAAATGAGCTGTAAAGATCCGTGTGACAGATTAATCTAGCACAGAGATCTTTTCAGCTCATTTACATATAAAGAAAACTATGAATTTCTCGGGAACCATTCATCAGATTGCAGATATCAAGGTATCTATTGATTCCATTTTCTATGACCTACATACCAATATAGATGGCTTAGGGGGTGGATCCTACTGACAGATTCCCTTTAAGAATTAAAAATTGTTAATTACATATTTTATTTCAGAATAAAACAGATTTTTTTTTCACTTTTCTGAAGGGAAGGCACAATAGAGGACATGTTCTGGTTTCTGCAGCTCTCTAGTTAGCTTTACTGTACAGAGTGGGACAGTAAGAGCAGAGTCACCTCATTATCATAAGGGTGTTTGAATTAATGACAGATCTGAAACTGTGCTGGAGTCCAAGATGAGGCAGGAGAGTAGCATAATGCAATTCAATAAGACTTTATATGCAGCTCCTATAACTCTCTGGTCTTTTGGGGGAGGGGCTGTTCTCCATCACTCCTAGTCTTTGGGGAGGGGGTTGTTCTCCATCACTCCTAGTCTTTGGGGAGGGGGTTGTTCTCCATCACTCCTAGTATTTGGGGAGGGGCTGTTCTCCATCACTCCTAGTCTTTGGGGAGGGGCTGTTCTCCATCACTCCTAGTTTTTGGGGGGGGGGTTGTTCTCCATCACTACTAGTCTTTGGGGGAGGGGCTGTTCTCCATCACTCCTAGTCTTTGGGGAGGGGCTGTTCTCCATCACTCCTAGTTTTTGGGGGAGGAGTTGTTCTCCATCACTACCTGGGTTTTGGGGAGGGGCTGTTTTTCATCACTACCTGGTCTTTTGGGGAGGGGCTGTTCTTCATCAATTCTTAGTCTTTTGGGTAAGGGGCCATTCTCCATCATTCCTAGTATTTTGAGGAGGGGCTGCTCTCCATCACTCCAAGTTTTTGGGGAGGGGCCATTCCCCATCACTACTAGTCTTTTGAGAGAGGGGCTTGTCTCCATCACTCCTAGTCCTTGTGGAAGGGGCTGATCTACATCAATCCATGATCTTTGGGGGAGGGCTGTTCTCTATCATTCCCTGGTCTTTGGGGGAGGGGCTGTTCTCCATCACTCTCTTATCTTTGGGGGAGGGGCTGTTCTCCATCACTCTCTTATCTTTGGGGGAGGGGCTGTTCTCTATCACTCCCTGGTCTTTGGGGGAGGGGCTGTTCTCTATCACTCCCTGGTCTTTGGGGGAGGGGCTGTTCTCCATCACTCTCTTATCTTTGGCGAAGGGGCTGTTCTCCATCACTCCCTGGTCTATGGAGAGGGCTGTTCTCTATCACTCCCTGGTCTTTGGGGGAGGGGTTGTGCTCCATCACTCCCTGGTCTTTGGGGAAGGGGCTGATCTCCATCACTCCCTGGTCTTTGGGGAAGGGGCTGATCTCCATCACTCCTTGGTCTTTGGGGGAGGGGTTCTTCTCCATCACTCCCTGATCTTTGGGAGAGGGGCTGTTCTCCATCACTCCCTTATCTTTGGGAAGGGGCTGATCTCCATCACTCCCTGGTCTTTGGGGAAGGGGCTGATCTCCATCACTCCTTGGTCTTTGGGGGAGGGGTTCTTCTCCATCACTCCCTGGTCTTTGGGAGAGGGGCTGTTCTCCATCACTCCCTGGTCCTTGGGGGAGGGGCTGTTCTCCATCACTCCCTGGTCTTTGGGAGGGCTGTTGTCTATCACTCCCTGGTCTTTGGGGAGGGCTGTTCTCCATCACTCCCTGGTCTTTGGAGAGGGGCTGTTCTCCATCACTCCCTGGTCCTTGGGGAGGGGCTGTTCTCCATCACTCCCTGGTCTTTGGGGAGGGCTGTTCTCCATCACTCCCTGGTCTTTTGGGGAGGGCTGTTCTCCATCACTCCCTGGTCTTTTGGGGAGGGGCTGTTCTCCATTAGTGGAGACTATTCAAATATATAACATTTCTCTATCAATTTAATTACATTCATTGCAGCTGCCATAAAGTGCACTCTGTTGCTATATCCATACATAATACAAGAAAATAAAATAAAAAAGAATTGTCAACCACAAAAAACAACAACCACCAACAACCAGTAACTTCTGCCAATCAGTTCTGATCACCGTTCAGGATTTATAGGACAGAAATATCAGTTTGTCGCGTTCCGGCCTCTAGTGAAATTCTACGCACTTTGTTCATTGTTCCGGGACACAGAGGCGTCTCCTCATTTACACATACTGTAGTTACATTTAACTTACACGAAAAATGAGGAAAAAAATGATTGCTTTGCTGGAGGCTGAAAGAGTCCAGAGTGCGGCCTCCAGAGGGTCAACGTCACCCGCGGGGCGGTAACACCCAAACCTGAGCTCCATCACCGAGTGCGAGACATAAAACCCATCTGCAGAGCGGAAAGCAAATGCTGCAATCTAAAAGACATAAAATCCCAAGCACCGACCAAGATAATATCAGAAGCTGAGATTGATATCATTCCAGTCATTACATGAGGACAATAACAATATATTATATAATGACCCGGGATCACAGCTGTGACTGCGCAGACACATCTCATAAAGGACAGAGGCCCGCTGACATATATATAAAAACACAAAATATATATATACTCAAAAGGATGGTCATATAAAATATGTAATCCACCAGCAGAATAGTGAGTGCAGCTCTGGAGTATAATACAGGAGGTAACTCAGGATCAGTAATGTAATGTATGTACACAGTGACTGCACCAGCAGAATAGTGAGTGCTGCTCTGGAGTATAATACAGGAGATAACTCAGGATCAGTAATGTAATGTATGTACACAGTGACTGCACCAGCAGAATAGTGAGTGCAGCTCTGGAGTATAATACAGGAGGTAACTCAGGATCAGTAATGTAATGTATGTACACAGTGACTGCACCAGCAGAATAGTGAGTGCAGCTCTGGAGTGTAATACAGGAGGTAACTCAGGATCAGTAATGTAATGTATGTACACAGTGACTGCACCAGCAGAATAGTGAGTGCAGCTCTGGAGGATAATACAGGAGGTAACTCAGGATCAGTAATGTAATGTATGTACACAGTGACTGCACCAGCAGAATAGTGAGTGCAGCTCTGGAGTATAATACAGGAGGTAACTCAGGATCAGTAATGTAATGTATGTACACAGTGACTGCACCAGCAGAATAGTGAGTGCAGCTCTGGAGTATAATACAGGAGGTAACTCAGGATCAGTAATGTAATGTATGTACACAGTGACTGCACCAGCAGAATAGTGAGTGCAGCTCTGGAGTATAATACAGGAGGTAACTCAGGATCAGTAATGTAATGTATGTACACAGTGACTGCACCAGCAGAATAGTGAGTGCAGCTCTGGAGTATAATACAGGAGGTAACTCAGGATCAGTAATGTAATGTATGTACACAGTGACTGCACCAGCAGAATAGTGAGTGCAGCTCTGGAGTATAATACAGGAGGTAACTCAGGATCAGTAATGTATGTACACAGTGACTGCACCAGCAGAATAGTGAGTGCAGCTCTGGAGTATAATACAGGAGGTAACTCAGGATCAGTAATGTAATGTATGTACACAGTGACTGCACCAGCAGAATAGTGAGTGCAGCTCTGGAGTATAATACAGGAGGGAACTCAGGATCAGTAATGTAATGTATGTACACAGTGACTGCACCAGCAGAATAGTGAGTGCAGCTCTGGAGTATAATACAGGAGGTAACTCAGGATCAGTAATGTAATGTATGTACACAGTGACTGCACCAGCAGAATAGTGAGTGCAGCTCTGGAGGATAATACAGGAGGTAACTCAGGATCAGTAATGTAATGTTTGTACACAGTGACTGCACCAGCAGAATAGTGAGTGCAGCTCTGGAGTATAATACAGGAGGGAACTCAGGATCAGTAATGTAATGTATGTACACAGTGACTGCACCAGCAGAATAGTGAGTGCAGCTCTGGAGGATAATACAGGAGGTAACTCAGAATCAGTAATGTAATGTATGTACACAGTGACTGCACCAGCAGAATAGTGAGTGCAGCTCTGGAGTATAATACTGGAGGGAACTCAGGATGTATTTCCATTCCTCCTTATATACAGATTGTAGAGGGGGATATACTGGATTACATTATCAGACTACACTGGGTGTTTGTGGTGTGTCATTGTGGAGACACATTGTTGTGCACCTCTTTTCTGTATGAAGTCGCTCAGGTGAACCTTTCCTCCATTTCATCTCTATAGTATAATTCCTCCTTTTAGTGTTGGAGTTATTCAGCCTGTTTGTGTGGCGTCTCCTGATTGTCGCAGAGTGCGGCTCCGGCATTACACAGTGTCAGTCTGTTCTGTGCCATACAGTGTTTGCGGATAATGTAAGGTGTCGGAGAGTCGTGTATCTCGCGCTCGGTTGTAATTGTACGATGTCACTTCTCATTAATTGCCGTCTTCACAGTGACCTTTCTCTTTGTGTCTCAGATCTGAGATGAAGGTAATCTTCTTACTACCATCATGGAGATATCCAGAGCCTCAGATACATAATTGCCATCAAATTAACCGTTAACTCCTCCACTGCTGAACCACAGAGGCCACAAAACTAAGTACACCCCTCGTCTGATGCAATAGAGCCCAATACTGGCACCTCCAGAGGTGCAGCTCTAGCGTTTGAGGCAGTGGGGTAACTTGAAGTTCATGGGCCCCGATGCGAAAGCTCCAACGGGGCCCCCAATTATTGCAAATCTATAATAGTATTAGTCTTTTTCTATGGGACAAAGGGATTTTTGGGGCCCCCCTAGGCTCCGGGGCCCGGGTGCGATCACAACCCCTGCACCTGTTGTAGTCTACAGCCCCTGGTTTGGGGTCCTTGTGTATGGACGGGTTCCATTCTGCTCTCGGATTACAGCCTCTTCTTTTCTGTCCGTCCTTCACATCGCAGCGCTGTCACCAGGATTCATGTGCTGCTCATCATCCACTTCAAGGGCCATCAACTTAACATCGGCCGCATCAGCATTTCCAGCCTTTCTCTGCGCCGCTCCCTCTTTTACCTGTTTGTCCTCTGAGCTTTTCTAAGACTTTGTTTTTGTCATCTTTTACTTCTCTTAAAGGGGCAGTCCACTCCTGCGCAAATTGTTCTGCAGCTGTTTAATATATTCTGTAATTCATTTCCTCATCATTTTCACTACCTCTGCTTGCTGTCTGTAAGTGGCCCAAGGTGGAGAGCTCCTCCTGCTCACTCAGGTGCAGGACTCGTTACTGTGTATCAGCGGTCACTCTTGTGCCCCTTATTGCGGTACTGGTGCTTCGCAGCAGGAGGCCTGACATAGCCCCCAGTATACAGCAGCAGGTCATACACAGCCCCCAGTATACAGCAGTAGGCACACACACAGCCCACAGTATACAGCAGGAGGCCGCACACAGCCCCCGGTATATAGCAGGAGGTCGCACACAGCCCCCAGTATACAGCAGGAGGCCACACACAGCCCCCAGTATACAGCAGGAGGTCGCACACAGCCCCCAGTATACAGCAGGGGGCCGCACAAAGCCCCCAGTATACGGCAGGAGGCCTCACACAGCCCCCAGTATACAGCAGGAGGTCGCACACAGCCCCCAGTATACAGCAGGAGGCCGCACACAGCCCCCAGTATACAGCAGGAGGCCGCACAAAGCCCCCGGTATACAGCAGGAAACTGCACACAGCCCACAATATACAAGAGGAGCCTGCACACCACCCACAGTAGACAGCAAAAGGCTGCAAACAGTCCCCAGTATACAGCAGTAGGCCACAAACAGTCCCCAGTATACAGCAGTAGGCCACAAACAGCCCTCGGTATACAGCAGGAGGCCGTACACAGTCCCCAGTACACAGCAGGAGGCCGTACACAGCTCCTGGTATACAGGAGGAGCACGCACACTGCCCCCAAAATACAGCAGGAGGCCACAAGCAGTCCCCAGTATACAGCAATAGGACATACACAGCCCCCAGTTTACAGCAGTAGGCAGCATACAGCCCCCAGTATACAGGAGGAGCATGAACATAGCCGCCAGTATACAGGAGGAGCCTGCACACAGCCCTTACTACACAAGAGGAGACCACACACAGCCCCCAGTATTACAACAGGAGGCCACGCATAGCCCCCTGTATCACAACCTGTGGCCCACATACTGTAGCTTCCTGCATTACAGCAAGAGCCCAAACAAAGCCCCCTGTATTAAACCAGGAGCTCACACATAGCATAGAATACAGCAGGAAACCACACACAGCCCCTGATACAGCCGGAGACCACATACAACCCCCAGCTCCAAAAAATGATAGCGTCAACAAGATTCAAATTCTAAGTCTCCTCCCAGGTGTGTGCAGGACCTACAAGTCAGAGGATACAGTCACAAACCCTGATCAAGCATTATCCTATCCAACCAAGATCTTCAACTCCTTAGAACCACAAGGACTTCCTCCACTTAACTTCTTTTTAAAGAGGATCTGTCTGCATAACAAAGTAAATGCAGCACTGAATGCAGCGTGTCTGCTGCATTCAGGGAAGGGCTCCCCCATGTCTCTAATCCCCCTGTACCCTGAGTAATGCACTTTATAAAGCTTGCAGATAAGAGGTCTAATGGGTGGGATCTTATTAACATGTCGTCGCCGCCGGCACAGTCCTCCCGCCTCCTCCTTGTGTTTTTAGCTCCTTGTATGTGAATGCCGCCGCCTCCTGTTCTGCCCTCCTCTTCTCCTGCTATCAATCACGCTGCCGCACAGAGTGGCATTGCGTGACGTCAGCGGCAGAGCCCGCCCTGCTTTATGTTTATTCAAACAGCAGGGCAGGAATCTGGCGCCAGAGAAGAGGAGGGCAGAACAGGAGGGGGAGGCGGCAATCACATACAAGGGGCTGAAAACACAAGGAGGAAGCGGGAGGACTGTGCCAGCGGCGACGACCTGTTAATAAGATCTCACCCATTAGACCTCTTATCTGGAAGCTTTATAAAGTGTACTGTATTTCTTGGGGTACAGGGGGGCTAGAGACATGGGGGACCCCTTCCCTGAATGCAGCAGACATGCATTTACTTTGCCATGCAGCAGAGGGGGTGACAGGTCCTCCTCAACAGCTTGAGAACCTATTGTGCTGTTGAGACATTTAGAGCCACCAAAGTTAAGTAATGGAACCAGACTCTTGATTATGAACAATGTTTCCACATGTAATTGTAACAACTATTTCGACAGGATGAGCCAAAGGAGAGGATGTTTTCATTCCAACAATCCCACTCATCCCATCTGATTTGCCTTTTGATTTTAAATGCCTTCAGTTTCCAGTTCGACTAACATTTGCAATGTCCATTAACGAGGCTCAGGCAATGTCCTTGAAAGTAGCAAGAATTGATTTGCAATCTCCATACTTGTCTCATAGTCAACTTTACGTGGCCTGATCGAGAGTTGGAACTACCAAAAATATGTTAATCTTTTCACCGGAAGGAAACACTAGGAATGTGGTTTATCAAGACGCTCTTGAATAAGGAGATGTAGATAAAGTGCCTCACATCACTGGGGGAATCGTTTAGTTTATATGTGTTACAAATCTGTGGTGTTAAATATATAATGTGAAATGCTTCTATTACTTTCCTTTTTGATCTTTAATAATACACTTTCTGTCTATTAATACTTTATAACTCTTATATGCAAAATAACTTTTTGTCAAACCATTCTATTTTGTTATAGTTAAGAACAGTTAGTTACTATTCAACGACGGGCTCTACAGGTAGTATATAATATAGAGCAACGCCGAGCTCTACAGTTAGTATATAATATAGAGCAATGCAGCGGACTACAGCTAGTATATAATATA
Organism: Allobates femoralis; assembly: GCA_033576535.1. Lineage (NCBI taxonomy): Eukaryota > Metazoa > Chordata > Amphibia > Anura > Aromobatidae > Allobates > Allobates femoralis. Next base: position 120,531,807 of record JARQOC010000007.1, read on the forward strand.
GAGCATCCCTGGGTTCTACAGCTAGTATATAATGTAGAGCAATGCCGAGCTCTACAGCTAGTATATAATGTAGAGCAACGCCAGGCTCTACAGCTAGTATATAATATAGAGCAATGCCGAGCTCTACAGCTAGTATATAATATAGAGCAATGCTGGGCTCTACAGCTAGTATATAATATAGAGCAATGCCGGGCTCTACAGCTAGTATATAATATAGAGCAAAGCCGTGCTCTACAGCTAGTGTATAATATAGAGCAACGCCGAGCTCTACAGCTAGTATATAATATAGAGCAATGCTGCGCTCTACAGCTAGTATATAATATAGAGCATCCCTGGGTTCTACAGCTAGTATATAATGTAGAGCAATGCCGAGCTCTACAGCTAGTATATAATATAGAGCATCCCTGGGTTCTACAGCTAGTATATAATGTAGAGCAATGCCGAGCTCTACAGCTAGTATATAATGTAGAGCAATGCCGAGCTCTACAGCTAGTATATAATATAGAGCAACGCCGGGGACTACAGCTAGTATATAATATAGAGCAATGCCGGGCTCTACAGCTAGTATATAATATAGAGCAACGCCGGGCTCTACAGCTAGTATATAATATAGAGCAATGTCGGGCTCTACAGCTAGTATATAATATAGAGCAACGCCGAGCTCTACAGCTAGTATATAATATAGAGCAATGCTGCGCTCTACAGCTAGTGTATAATATAGAGCAACGCCGGGCTCTACAGCTAGTATATAATATAGAGCAATGCTGCGCTCTACAGCTAGTATATAATATAGAGCAATGCCGGGCTCTACAGCTAGTATATAATATAGAGCAACGTCTGGCTCTACAGCTAGTAGATAATATAGAGCAATGCCGTGCTCTACAGCTAGTATATAATGTAGAGCAATGCCGGGCTCTATAGATAATGTATAATATAGAGCAACGCCGAGCTCTACAGGTAGTATATAATATAGAGCAACGCCGAGTTCTACAGGTAGTATATAATATAGAGCAACTCCGAGCTCTACAGGTAGTATATAATATAGAGCAACGCCGAGCTCTTCAGGTAGTATATAATATAGAGCAATGCCGAGCTCTTCAGGTAGTATATAGTATAGAGCATCACTGGGCTCTACAGCTAATGTATAATATAGAGCAATGCCAAGCTCTGCTGCTAGTATATAATATAGAGCAACACCGGGCTCTACAGCTAGTATATAATATAGAGCAACGCCGGGCTCTACAGCTAGTATATAATATAGAGCAATACCGGGCTCTACAGCTAGTGTATAATATAGAGCAATGCTAGGGACTACAGCTAGTATATAATATAGAGCAACACTGAGCTCTACAGCTAGTATATAATATAGAGCAATGCCGGGCTCTACAGCTAGTATATAATATAGAGCAATGCCGGGCTCTACAGCTAGTATATAATATAGAGCAATGCCGGGCTCTACAGCTAGTATATAATATAGAGCAACACTGAGCTCTACAGCTAGTATATAATATAGAGCAACACCGGGCTCTACAGCTAGTATATAATATAGAGTAATGCTAGGGACTACAGCTAGTATATAATATAGAGCAATAACGGGCTCTACAGCTAGTATATAATATAGAGTAATGCTAGGGACTACAGCTAGTATATAATATAGAGCAACACTGAGCTCTACAGCTAGTATATAATATAGAGCAACACCGGGCTCTACAGCTAGTATATAATATAGAGTAATGCTGGGCTCTACAGCTAGTATATAATATAGAGCAATAACGAGCTCTACAGCTAGTATATAATATAGAGCAATGCTGGGCTCTACAGCTAGTATATAATACAGAACATTACCGGGCTCTACAGCTAGTATATAATATAGAGCAACGCTGGGACTAAAGGTAGTATATAATGTAGAGCAACGCTAGGTATATATAAAGTGCAAAGCAAAGATGCCGATGGCAGAGTTACTGGAAAATTGTCTAGAAAGTTGCCGGCAAAGATGCTGCAGTAAGGCTGAGATCACACATCCAGTAATCATTGTTAGATCGGATCCAGCACAATCCATTCTGCAAACACAACTTATTTGTCCGTTTTGATGGAATTGATCTCTGCAGATCCGTTTTTGTAACATTGGAGTCTATGAAGAACGGATCCAGTAACTGATCGACATATTTATCCTCCGTTTTTCTGTCATTTGTAAAGGATCCGTTTTTTCTTACTGGATCAGTTTCACATGTAAGACAAATAGTGATCAGTTACCGGATCTGTTCTCCATAGACTCCAATGTTAAATAAATCCTGCCGAAATCAATTTATGCAAAACAGATAAATCAGTTGTGTTTGCAGAACAGATTGTGCTGGATCCGATCTAACGGTCGATCACTGGACGGGTGATCTCAGCCTGAAATAAACATTGTTTTTCTGATGCATTTTTGGTTGGGAAAACTCAGTGATTCTGCTGAAATATCTAGAAACACCATGAGAACATGAGAACATATCCTGGGACAGGAGACGACTAGTGACAGCAGCGATGTTTCCTCCTGACCTGTCCCTGCCCACACAGAGAAATCATTGAGGACGGACGTCTTACAATCTGGTCCCCAATTTTGTTCCAATCTTTAGAAGAACCAAGGTGCAAGCGTTCAATTTTCAATTTTCCTACAGCGCTACCACTGGTGACTTTAGGCATTACACAGTTCCAGTTAAAGACGTTTCCCTTGTTAAGTGATTTGAAATGCCTAGGATATTTCATAGCCAGTGACCAGTGAGACCCCATTAATCCTGAGATTTGGGGTACTCTCACACTGTGACACATAACTGCCAGTGCACAACACAAAGTAATAAACAGTGATGGAAAGAGAGAAAGGCCCTAATGGTAGGGAGAGAGCAGACGGGTTCTGACACTTACCTGTGTCTGTACCCTGAGCTCCCTAATGTCTCTATATGGGTTCTTCCCCCCCTAACTTCGCAATCCATCCACTCACCCTGGATAATCCAAAGGCCGGTGTGCACACTAGTCTCATCATTGCAGTAATCAGACACAAGCGAAGGAGAACAGATAGAGGGACATAGACAAAAATGCATAAACACCAACTCGACTATTGCAATGAAGCCAAGTGTCATGACTCAGGCAACCAAAAGAGACTTACTCCTACCACAGTGGTCATCATAGACGTGGATTCTATAACCGGCATCAGATGATGGAACATGTGACTATTTACAGTGGATGGGAGTGGTTAGAAATTGCTGCAGCTAAGACAGGACTAACAAAGAACTACCAGCAAGGTTAGAATCCCCAACTTTTGCAGCACCAAAGGAAAGAATATACATTTCAAAACCAGAGAATCACAAGGCAACGTGACCCTCGGGTCCTAGACTCGTCAAAGGTATATGTAGGGCAGGAAACACCCATGACAGGTACAGTGCTAATGAGATGACTCCCACTCTGGCTTGTGCATGATTTTATCTGATTTGGCGCATTTTCATGGCTCTGAATCTAAGGCGACAGGTGACTATGAGAAGTAACGGGACGCAGCCCGCTTTACTTACTACACAACCCTAGTATTATGATATTGGCCACATCAGACGGGGACAATTCCTTGTTAGGTTGTGATATCTCATAAGACACAGCCGCTTTATTCTATGCACTTAATTAGCCCTTAGACTTCTGGACATAAAGATATTCCCGACTTGAAAGTGGAAATTAACTTGCAAAGTTTAAAATCCTATTTTGCCATTAATTAGATTCTTTTATAGGAGAATTATAACAAACCTCATATTTCTTGATCTCACTCCGGAATCATCTGCAAAGAAAAATTGTTTCATTCATTTTTATCAATCAAATCTTTTATCATTATATTAAAGACTTATTACACTTCTCTGGGGAAGTTTCAAAACCAATTTTAATTAAAGCGATACATTCCGTCCTGGCGTTTCCTGAAATGATATTTAGTAACAATCTATCCCGTATCAGCCGTCCCCCTCCACCGCCGCGCGGGCGTTCCCTCCATAACAAGGTCATTTATATGTTCAATCTTCAAGGAAATGGGCAATAAATAAAGCAAATGAAACGCGCTGAACTCAACATGTCCGACTTATTAAACAAATACGGCTTCACTTTATGATTTAATCTTTGCTAAGAAAGGACTGGAAACTTTCCAGCAATCATTCTGTCCTCAGACATCACAGTATATGGATTCCGTATTATCACAGCCAGTGGCGTAACTTGAAGCTCATGGGCCCCGAGGCTGAAGCTCCAACCGGGCCCCCAATTATTGCAATTTTTAAATAGCATTGGTCTTTCTCTATAGGACAAAGGGACTTATGGGAATCCCAAGGCTCCAAAGCACGGGTGCGATTGCAACCCCTGCACTTGTTGTAGTTATGCTCCTGATTACAGTATATAGGTAAACTGGAAATTGGTGAGAATATATAATCTGAAAATGACTGATAACACCTCTATATACAGTAGATAACACAGGATCCACCATTCACAATAGGTGATATCACAGCTCACCTCCTCCTCCTGTACAATGACTGATAACACCTCTATATACAGTAGATAACACAGGATCCACCATTCACAATAGATTATATCACAGCTCACCTCCTCCTGTACAATGACTGATAACACCTCTATATACAGTAGAAAACATAGGATCCACAGTTCACAATAGATGATATCACAGCTCACCTCCTCCTGTACAATGTCTGATAACACCTCTATATACAGTAGATAACACAGGATCCACCATTCACAATAGGTGATATCACAGCTCACCTCCTCCTCCTGTACAATGACTGATAACACCTCTATATACAGTAGATAACACAGGATCCACCATTCACAATAGGTGATATCACAGCTCACCTCCTCCTGTACAATGACTGATAACACCTCTATATACAGTAGATCACACAGGATCCACCATTCACAATAGATGATATTACAGCTCACCTCCTCCTCCCGTACAATGACTGATAACACCTCTATATACAGTAGATAACACAGGATCCACCATTCACAATAGATGATGTCACAGCTCACCTCCTCCTCCTGTACAATGACTGATAACACCTCTATATACAGTAGATAACACAGGATCCACCATTCACAATAGATGATGTCACAGCTCACCTCCTCCTCCTGTACAATGACTGATAACACCTCTATATACAGTAGATAACACAGGATCCACCATTCACAATAGGTGATATCACAGCTCACCTCCTCCTCCTGTACAATGTTAGAAGGTTACCTTGTTTTTCCTATACATGATCTATTTGGGATTTCCTCAGGTGCCAGAATCTCTGCTTCTATTTATTGTAGAATGCTGAAGATTCAAATAAACAACTTGACAAACAGTAAACTGTTGAGTCTCCATGGTAACAGACTACAAATAGATCCGGTGTAGTCAGGCCCTGCTGATTTCTCACCACATTTATTGCCTTTAGATTTTCAGGAATACAAGTTGGAGAAAAGTTTTGGCAAAGCTGTAAACCAATACAAGTAACAAGACGGGACAAAACTAAAAACTGAAGAATGCAAATATGTTTCTGAGTAAATAAGAAAAAAAAAATAATTACCAGACTGGAAATCACTTTCTGAAAAGATGTTTAATTCCCTGCCATCACGTATCGTTGGGTCACATCGCACACAAGCATCGTCCAGTCGCCGCCTCATCTTTATGGAAATCTCCCTTTGGAATGACTAATGTCAGGAACATTATTGAATTTTACCGAATATAAAAAAACACGAAAAAAAACACAAAATTCAATCATGAAATGCTTTGTGCGAGCGGTGGCCTCCCGCCGGCTGCGCTATCATTACGCCGCGCACTTAGGAGGGTTATATGAATTTTTATGTTCTGCCTTTAACAGAGAAAATATAAAATCTGCATGTAAATGTATGCCACGTCGGTGGGACGCCGTAACGCTCCGTCCATCTAATGCACCGCTACATTATGACCATTAGTCTCCGATTTAGCATAGTTTATATTTCTAAATGTTTCACTAAAAGGGACAATTATTTCTTACTCACCGATTCCTCCTAAAAAAATGAAGGTTATACATTGGGGTCTGATACCTCTGAAAAATGGAAAAAAAATATTCATGTGGGGTGCAGATAAAAGTGTACAGACATTACAGCCGGGGATCACAGAATATAAGAGTATACAGACATTACAGCCGGGGATCACAGAATATAAGAGTATACAGACATTACAGCCGGGGGATCACAGAATATAAGCGTATACAGACATTACAGCCGGGGATCACAGAATATAAGAGTATACAGACATTACAGCCGGGGATCACAGAATATAAGAGTATACAGACATTACAGCCGGGGATCACAGAATATAAGAGTATACAGACATTACAGCCGGGGATCACAGAATATAAGAGTATACAGACATTACAGTCGGGGATCACAGAATATAAGAGTATACAGACATTACAGCCGGGGATCACAGAATATAAGAGTATACAGGCATTACAGCCGGGGATCACAGAATATAAGAGTATACAGACATTACAGCCGGGGATCACAGAATATAAGAGTATACAGACATTGCAGCCGGGGATCACAGAATATAAGAGTATACAGACATTACAGCTGGGGATCACAGAATATAAGAGAATACAGACATTACAGCCAGGATCACAGAATATAAGAGTATACAGACATTACAGCCGGGGATCACAGAATAAGAGAGTATACAGACATTACAGCCGGGGATCACAGAATATAAGAGTATACAGACATTACAGCCGGGGATCACAGAATATAAGAGTATACAGACATTACAGCAGGGGATCACAGAATATAAGAGTATACAGACATTACAGCCGGGGATCACAGAATATAAGAGTATACAGACATTACAGCCGGGGATCACAGAATAAGAGAGTATACAGACATTACAGTCGGGGATCACAGAATATAAGAGTATACAGGCATTTCAGCCGGGGATCACAGAATATAGGAGTATACAGACATTACAGCCGGGGATCACAGAATATAAGCGTATACAGATATTACAGCTGGGGATCACAGAATATAAGAGTATACAGACATTACAGCCGGGGATCACAGAATATAAGTGTATACATACATTACAGCCGGGGATCACAGAATATAAGAGTATACAGACACTTCAGGTGCTCAGGTACCGTATTATTTTCCTAGTCTCCCCCTCCATTCACAGATTACACGTTATATATCAGTCTGTGCTGGGAGCGATCACATTATGGCGCCCCCAATACAGCATTGATTGCACTATTACCATACAGACATGTTCTTCAGTTATCGATTACGGTTTTATGACATATTAATTATAAAATGTCACTTGTGATTACAGCTAAATGCAAATGAAGTGACCTCTGGATCCAGGTGAGGAAATTATAATTATGTCGTGTTGGTAGATGGATTGTGCAGATGTCAGGTGTCAGCGGGGGACGAGGGAAACATCGCCAAGAGGTAGAGGAGGCCATGAAGCCCATCGTATAAGAAATATACTGCAGAGTGCAACAATAGATGTAACCCGGGAACAAGGATACAGTTGTGGCCAAAAGTATTGACACCCCTGCAATTCTGTCAGATAATCCTCAGTTTCTTCCTGAAAATGATTGCAATCACAAATTCTTTGCTATTATTATCTTCATTTAATTTGTCTTCAATGAAAAAACACAAAAAGAATTGTCCTAAAGCCAAATTAGATCTAATTCCACCAAACATAAAAAAGGGGGTGGACAAAAGTATTGGCACTGTTGGAAAAATCATGTGATGCTTCTGTAATTTGTGTAATTAACAGCACCTGTAACTTACCTGTGGCACCTAACAGGGGTTGGCAATAACTAAATCACACTTGCAGCCAGTTGACATGGATTAAAGTTGACTCAACCTCTGTCCTGTGACCTTGTGTGTACCACATTGAGCATGGAGAAAATAAAGAAGACCAAAGAACTGTCTGAGGACTTGAGAAACCAAATTGTGAGGAAGCATGACCAATCTCAAGGCTACAAGTCCATCTCCAAAGACCTGAATGTTCCTGTGTCTACCGTGCGCAGTGTCATCAAGAAGTGTAAAGCCCATGGCACTGTGGCTAACCTCCCTAGATGTGGACGGAAAAGAAAAATTGACGAGAGATTTCAACGCGAGATTGTGCGGATGGTGGATAAAGAACCTCGACTAACATCCAAACAAGTTCAAGCTGCCCTGCAGTCCGGGGGTACAAGTGTCACCCCGTACTATCCGTCAGCGTCTGAATGAAAAGGGACTGTATGGTAGGAGACCCAGGAAGACCCCACTTCTTACCCCAAGACATAAAAAAGCCAGGCTGGAGTTTGCCAAAACTTACCTGAGAGCCTAAAACGTTTTGGAAGAATGTTCTCTGGTCAGATGAGACAGAAGTAGAGATTATTGGGCAAAGGCATCAACATAGAATTTACAGGAGGAAAAAAGAGGCATTCAAAGAAAAGAACACGGTCCCTACAGTTAGACATGGTGGAGGCTCCCTGATGTTTTGGGGTTGCTTTGCTGCCTCTGGCACTGGACTGCTTGACCGTGTGCATGGCATTATGAAGTCTGAAGACTACCAACACATTGTGCAGCATAATGTAGGGCCCAGTGTGAGAAAGCTGGGTCTCCCTCAGAGGTCATGGGTCTTCCAGCAGGACAATGACCCAAAATACACTTCAAAAAGCTCTAGAAAATGGTGTGAGAGAAAGCACTGGAGACTTCTAAGGTGGCAGCAATGAGTCCAGACCTGAATCCCATAGATCACCTGTGGAGAGATCTAACAATGGCAGTTTGGAGAAGGCGCCCTTCACATATCAGGGACCTGGAGCAGTTTGCCAAAGAAGAATGGTGTAAAATTCCAGCAGAGCATTGTAAGAAACTCATTGATGGTTACCGGAAGCGGTTGATCGCAGTTGATTTGGCTAAAGGTTGTGCAACCAAGTATTAGGCTGAGGGTGCCAATACTTTTGTCCGGCCCATTTTTGGAGTTTTGTGTGAAATGATCAATGTTTTGCTTTTTGCTTCATTCTCTTTTGTGTTTTTTCATTGAAGACAAATTAAATGAAGATAATAATAGCAAAGAATTTGTGATTGCAATCATTTTCAGGAAGAAACTGAGGATTATCTGACAGAATAGCAGGGGTGTCAATACTTTTGGCCAACACTGTATAACCCCATTCTATTGTACACTGTGTGGAGAATTATTAGGCAAGTTGTATTTTAGATTATTATTTTTATTATTGATCAACAACTATGTTCTCAATCACCCAAAAGACTCAATTACAAAGCTTAATATGTTTGGAAGTTGGAGGGTTTTTAGATTTGGCTCTTAGGAGGAATCTGTGTGTGCAGGTAACTATTACTGTGCAGAATTATTAGGCAATTTAATAAAAACTAAATATATTCCCATCTCACTTGTTTATTTTCACCAGGTAACCAATATAACTGCACAAAATGGAGAAATAAACATTTCTGACATACAAAACAAAACCCATAAAATGAGTGCCCAATATCGCCCCCTTTCTTATGATGACACTCAGCAGCCTCCATCCATAGATTGTGTCAGTTGCTTGATCTGTTTACGATCCACATTGCGTGCAGCAGCCACCACAGCCTCCAGACACTGTCCCCAGAGGTGTACTGTTTTCCCTCCCAGACACTGTTCCCAGAGGGTACTGTTTTCCCTCCCAGACACTGTCCCCAGAGGTGTACTGTTTCCCTCCCAGACACTGTTCCCAGAGGTGTACTATTTTCCCTCCCTGTAGATCTCACATTTTAGGAGGGACCACAGGTTCTCTATGGGTTCAGATCAGGTGAACAAGGAGGACATGTCATTATTTTTTCTTCTTTAGACCTTTACTGGCCAGCCACGCTGTGGAGTAGTTGGATGCAAGTCGATCCCGACTTCTTCCTGTACCCCTGCTTGAAGACGTTGTCTCCAGAAACTGCAGTAGGTCTGGGAGTTGATGGATAGATGATGGATGGATGATGGATGGATGATGGTGGATGATGGATGGATGATGGATAGATGATGGATAGAATGGATGGATGAGGATGGAGATGGATGGATCGGATGGATGATGGATGGATGATGGATAGATGATGGATAGATGATGGATGGAGATGGATGGATGAGATAGATGATGGATGGATGGATGGATGGATGATGGATGGATGATGGATGGATGATGGATGGATGATGGATAGATGATGGATGATGGAAATGATGGATGGATGATGGATGGATGATGGATGATGGATGGATGATGGATGGATGATGGATGGATGATGGATGGATGATGGGATGAATGATGGATAGATGATGGATAGATAGATGGATGATAGATGATGGATGGATGATGAATAGATGATGGATAGATGATGGATGGATGATGGATGGATAGATGATGGATAGTGATGGATAGATGATAGATGGGAGATGGATAGATGATGGATATGGATAGATGAAGGGTGGATGATGGATAGATGATGGATAGATGATGGATGGATGGATGGATGATGGATGGATGATGGATGGATGATGGATGGATGATGATGGATGACGATAGATGATGGATAGATGATGGATGGATGATGCATAGATGATGGATAGATGATGGATAGATGATGGATGGATGATGGATGGATGATGGATAGATGATGGATGGATGAATGGATGATGATGGATGGATGATGGATGGATGATGGATAGATGATGGATAGATGATGGATAGATGATGGATAGATAGATGGATGATAGATGATGGATGGAGATGAATAGATGATGGATAGATGATGGATGGATGATGGATGGATAGAGATGGATAGATGATGGATAGATGATAGATGGGTGATGAATAGATGATAGATGGATGATGGATAGATGATGGATGATGGATAGATGATGGATGATGGATGATGAAGGGATGATGGATAATGTGATGGATAGATAGGATGGATGGATGGATGATGGATAGATGATGGGTAGATGATGGATGGATGATGGATGGATGATGGATAGATGATGGATGGACGATGGATGGATATGGATGGATGATGGATAGATGGATGGATAGATGATAGATGGATGATGGATAGATGATGGATAGATTATGGATGGATGATGCATAGATGATGGATAGATGATGGATGGATGATGGATAGATGATAGATGGATGATGGATAGATGATGGATAGATGATGAATAGATGATGGATGGAAAGATGATGGATAGATGATAGATGGATGATGATAGATGATGGATACATGATGGATAGATGATGGTGATGGATGGATGGATGATGGATGGATGATGATGGATGTGGATGGATGGATGATGGATAGATGATGAATGGATGATGGATGGATGGATGATGATAGATGGATGGATGATGCATAGATGATGGATAGATGATGGATAGATGATGATGATATGGATAGATGATGGATAGATGATGGATGATGATGGATGGATGGATGATGGATAGATGATGAATGGATGATGAATGGATGATGGATGGATGAGAAGCGACCGTCACACGCAACGAGATCTTGAACGATATTGTAAGCGATCGCGTGCACGCGCGATCGCTTACAATATCGCTCACATCACTGGTGAGATGTCACACAGACAGACTCACCAGCGATGCGGAGCCGCGATCTCGCTCGTTACTATGGTACACATCGGGTAACTAGGCGCCGCGCGTCGCTTAGTTACCCGACGTGTACCATAGTTACCATCTCCCAGCATAGGCTCTGCCGCTGGGAGATGGATCATCGTGGTGTCATACACCACGATGCAGGAGATCGTGAAATCGATCATCGCTAGATCTGAGAACCGGAGCTCAGATCTGCGATGTCACGATCAAGCGATTTCAAATCGTAAATCGCTTGATTACATGCATCGATTTTAAGCCCGATATCGCTTAAGCGATCAAAAAGGAGATCACTTAAACGATATCGGGCAAGATATCTCAGCGTGTGACGGCCGCTAGAGATGGATGATTGATGGATGATGGATGGATGATGGATGGATGATTGATGGATGATGGATAGATGATAGATGGATGATGGATAGATGATTGATGGATGATGGATAGATGATGGATGGATGATGGATGGATGATGGATGGATGATGGATGGATGATGGATGGACGATGGATGGACGATGGATGGATGATGGATAGATGATGGATAGATGATGGATAGATGATGGATGGATGATGGATGGATGATGGATAGATGATGGGTAGATGATGGATAGATGATGAATAAATGATGGATGGATGATGGATGGACGATGGATGGATGATGGATGGATGATGGATAGATGATGGATGGATGATGGATGGATGATTGATAGATGATGGATGGATGATGGATAGATGATGGATAGATGATGGATGGATGATGGATGGATGATGGATAGATGATGGATAGATGATGGATGGATGATGGATGGATGATGGATAGATGATGGATGGATGATGGATAGATGATGGATAGATGATGGATGGATGATGGATAGATGATGGATAGATGATGGATGGATGATGGATGGATGATGGATGGATGATGGATGGATGATGGATGGACGATGGATGGATGATGGATGGATGATGGATAGATGATGGATGGACGATGGATGGATGATGGATAGATGATGGATGGATGATGGATAGATGATGGATAGATGATGGATGGATGATGGATAGATGATGGATGGATGATGGATAGATGATGGATAGATGATGGATGGATGATGGATAGATGATGGATAGATGATGGATAGATGATGGATGGATGATGGATGGATGATGGATGATGGATAGATGATGGATGGATGATGGATAGTTGATGGATGGATGATGGATGACCTGCAGCAGCTGGTGTGCACTACAACTCCCATCATGTCTGGTTTGTGGCTGTAAATTATATGGAGCTTCATAGACACATTTTGGAAGCCGAATCCTAATTTATTCTCAGGGGTGTAACTGAAGCTCATGGGGCCCTATGACAAAGCTCCAATTCTGCCCCCAGTAATTGGAAATCTTTACTAGTATTAGTATTTTTCTATAGTCTTTTTGGGCCCCCTAGGCTTTAGGGCCTGGGTAGAATTGCAACCCCTTCACCTGTTGTAGTTACGTCCCTGAATACAACTGTTACCCTACACAATCCTCTGTGACTTCAGACTGATACATTGTAGCAAACTGTAACAAACCTTTGTGCTGGGGATGAGTCCAGCTCACAGATGATTCCAGACTGGAAACAATGTATCAATCTCTCAGCTGAGGGTAGGATGAGCTCTGCACTGGTTTTCAGTCTTTACATTATGTACTGACAGCAAGCAAAGATCTTATCTCGCATGCATCTCGCATGAGTCACCCAGCCCGGCCCCCAGCTCTGTGATCGGGAGTGTGGAGCTCCATAGAAACACAATCAGCTCCACACTCCTGTTCAGAGAACTAGCGGTCAGGCCGGGTGACTCATGCAAGGTGCATGCGAGATGCTCGCATAAGTGTGTCTCTGCCATGAAGGTTATGATTGCACTCAATATCCCAGTACCTAAATCCTGCTGATTCGTTCCCTTTAACTCAGATCCTTTTCTTCCTTTCCATCTCGCAGGTTCTGACCCTGAAGAGCTGGACCTGGTATTTGTCACCGGGTCTATAAATATTGTTACCTGCATAGTAAATAGTATCGATATTGTATCACATGATCCAAAAATGTTACAACGTTCCATTTCTCTCCAGCAAACAGCAGAGAGGAAACAATCGAAAACAAATCAATTTCCCAATTTTTATTAAATGGTGAATTTGTAACCGAGCTTTAACCTGAAATAAAGAGCGACATTGATTTTCCCAATGTGCATAAACATCGGGGCCCATCTGGATGGTGAGATTTATACCGTACAGTGCGCCGCGTTCTAGGAATAAACCCGAGGAATTGACCTTTGGATAAATGCGTTCCTTCCCCTTCTCATCACAACATACGGCTCCTGATCATAAGGCTATTATCGCATGACATGAAGTGTCACTCAAGAGGCCGCGCTGCAGCGTGAAGCAATTTCCCAGCACTGCATTATATCAGCAGGACTATAATGTCACCACCGATCCCGGCTCAGCCATATGGCAGGTGCCCTATATAATACCGTCACCAGAGCTCCGTATGGCTGGAGGTGGCATATAGATTTCATAGTGTTAGAAAATGGAATTAAAGGGGGATTCTGATGTGCGAGTCTCCTGCTGTGGGAGGGAAGGGGGAGCTGCAAAGGACGAAACACCAGAACTGACACCGGCATGGGAGCGTAGCACAAGGTCTGGATGGATTTTAGCAGGGGCGACGCACCTGGGCCCAGGAGCCTAGGGGGCCCCGAAAGTCCCTTTGACCTATAGAAACAGACTATTAAAGATTTGCAATAATTGGGGGCCCTGTCAAAACTTTTGTATCAGGGGCCCTGAGTTTCAAGTTAAGCTACCAGATTTTAGGACTTCAGGTTCAGAAGGTTTCTACTCACTGACAGCTGCACGTAACTTCAGGTTCTGAAATGTCAAATTATACTAAGGAGCTGCAGAGCTTTCCAGGATGTAAGAATTAGGGTGGAAACACACTATGCAAGCTGCATGTGAGTGTCTTGCATGCATCTCGCATGACTTACCCAGCCCGGCTGCTGGCCCTCTGCACAGGATGTGTGGAGCCCCACAGAAACACAATCAGCTCTACGTTTCCTGTTCAGAGAACCGGCGGCCGTGCCAGGTGAGTCATGCGAGATGCATGCAAGGTACTCACATGCAGCTCACATAGTGCGTCTCCATTTTTTCTTCTGCCAGAGGATGCAGATGTGTTGCATTTCTGCACCAAATATTCAGTGAGTGCACATAGCCTCATAGAGAAATATATGTGTGATAAGTGAGGTCAAACCAACCTAGAGAACAGGAGGCTGCTCTTCCTCTATTGGCTGCCATTGGTCATCCTGATCATTCTCCTGATAATCAATGAGGTGAGATACCATTTGCACCTTCCTTAATCTGCAGAGTGGCTGTGCGCGCAGTATTTGGCTGTAGACATTTCTGCACCAAATCTGTATGTGTTGGTGAAAAGAAATGTGCATTTTTGATTCAATATTGACGCAATTTTGGTGCAATTTGATGAGTTTTTTATAATCAACTCTAAGACCATGTGGATTGTAGAGGTAATGCTTATTTATTTACCTAATGAAAAGTGAGGGTACCCCGACACATTGGGTCCGTATGCTTGGTCACACCCGTTGTGACACCTCCTCTGTCAACTCCGCCACCCCATTGCGGACATTGACTCCCGGACGTTCATTCTGCGAGTATCCCCACAAAGCCTCTGGATTCTCTTTACTTTGCTGACATAAGGATTTGCTTGCAGTTTTGAGGCAAAACTGAACTAAAAAATGCATTAAAAAAGGAACAGAGGAGCAATGTGTTCTTTAGTGCATACTCCCTACCTGCTCCTGCTGCTCCGAGTCTCACATGTAAGGCAGAGACGCACTATGCGAGCTGCATGCGAGTGTCTTACATGCATCTAGCATGAGTCACCTAGCCGCTGCCTCTCTAAATGGGAGAGTGGAAATGCTTGTGTTTTTATGGAGCTCCGCGATACCTGTCATGCTGGGTGTAGGGAGACACCCAGCGCTGGACGTCAGGACAGGGGAGGGAAAGGAGTCCCTGATGCTAAGGGCAAAAGGGGAGATGATGACCCCTAGAACAACTAGCGCTGACACCTGGCTCCCCTAACGTCCCTATACAGTTTCCGCCAGTATACCTATTCCCTGACTGTCCCTGGACTACACAGGGATCAGAGCAGGTGATCACTAGTCAGCCTTGCTAGCAACTAGAGAAACACACAAGGGAAACAAACAAAGTGGGAAGAGATACACTTAGCTTGAGCAGATCCAAGCAGCAAACCAGCAGACTCCAGGAAACACTGCTTTGAGCTCTGATGCAACCAGGAACACCTGAACAGCTATCACCAGCAGTGCTTCCTGGGAGTCAAGGGGGATATATAGGCAGCTCAAGGTAAGGAATCAGCTGGGTCCTAGTGATCTCCAGATTTAACTAAAAGGGAATGCCTCTTAAAGTGACAGAGACGTTTTCTTAGGATTTTGACTGTTTGGCCAAACGCTGGGACCTTCTGCGAGTGACCTCCACAGTCTCATCTGTGCCTCCTGACACCCCCGTGACAATACCATTCAGACAGGCAGGGGACGGGCCAGACTGGTCCTGGTGACTCATGCGAGATACATGCAAGACACTCACGTACAGCTCACAGAGTGTGTTTCCACCCATACACTGATATCCTGCAGCCGCACCTCCCTCCTCCCCCCAACCTTTCCTCTCCTCACTCTCAATCACTGTGTTAATGCAGATTTGCATTTCTGGTTCCTGTATAGAGATTCAGCTACTGGAGGACGATGGAGAAATCACCTTTCCATTTCTTATATTCATACAACATACTGATTTACGTCTTGTTCCAGCCGGTCTTGTACCCGCTCCGCTGACAGCGCCGGTCCGGGGCACTTCTTTGCATCCATTATTCCGCGGCTCCGCTGAATCCTCCATGTTGCCTTTAATGGCAGCGAAGTAACAGGGAAAGTAAATATTTTATTTGTATCTATAGAAGTGATTCCCGATGATGACTCCGCCGGGAGCGCGCCTTCCAGCCGTGTACCGGAGACGGGTGTCAGGATGCCCTTTTGTTTTCTTGCTCTTAATAAGTTTCCCGATGTCTGTGAACTCTTTGATCTTGTAAAGAGGAAAATCTCGAATGCAACAATTTGTCAAACAAATCAAACAAATCCGGAGATTCCCGGTCATGAAAACAACCAATATTTCCTACATTTACTGCTGATCTTGGATATCTAAGGTGCCTAGAATCAGAGAAAGGGGCGCCCCCCGCTGGACGGCTCTATCGCTGCACTGTACCCCACATCGTGGTAGGCGCCAACCATCAAGGTGGACCATTTTCCTGAATTTGAAGGACAAATTGGCATCTAGTTTTCACTAATGTTGACACCATCCAATGGGAAGAGAGAATGGACCTGACTCCTGTCTCCATAGAACTTCAAATGCTATAGAGAGAGATGACTGTTCCCGCTGATAGTTGAAAGGGGTTTTTCAGATTTGTGTTATTGATGCCCATCGCTGGGGTCACGACCGGGTCCGGAGGTTCAGCACCCACTGATCCCAGCGCTGGATGAGCGTCCGAGGAGGCAAATCCAGATATCATACATCACACTGTGCCATACAGAGGCGGGCAGCTGATGTCAGCGGTACGGCCCATGATTGTGACATCATCATGTGCCTGGGCACATGCTCCGATGTCAGCCGCCGGCCTCTGTGCGCTGGATATGGAGGACAACGGGCAACAAGGGAGCAAAGAGGTGGTGAGAACGATAGGGAGGACCATATGTACCAAGATGAGGAGGACCTCATACACCAGGATGGGGGAATATATACCAGGATGGGGACAATATATACCAGAGGGAGGACCATATGTACCAGGATGAGGACCATATACACCAGGATGGGGGCGTATATACCAGGATGAGGACCATACACACCAGGATGGGGGCATGCATATATACCAGAGGGAGGACCATATGTACCAGGATGAGGACCACATATACCAGGATGAGGACCATATATACCATGATGGGGATTATATATACCAGGGAAAGGACCATATATACCAGTATGGAGGACATATATACCAGGATGGGAGGATGGGGGAATATATAACAGGATGGGGGAACATATATATCAGAATGGGGGACATATATACCAGGATGGGAGGATGGGGGAATATATAACAGGATGGGGGAACATATATATCAGGATGGGGGACATATATACCAGGATGAGGACCATATACACCAGGATGGGGGCATGCATATATACCAGAGGGAGGACCACATATACCAGGATGGGGATTATATATACCAGGGGAAGGACCATATATACCAGTATGGAGGACTTATATGCCAGGATGGGAGGATGGGGGACATATATCTCAGGATGGGGGAACATATATATCAGGATGGGGATTATATATACCAGGGGAAGGACCATATATACCAGTATGGAGGACATATATGCCAGGATGGGAGGATGGGGGACATATATCTCAGGATGGGGGAACATATATATCAGGATGGGGATTATATATACCAGGGGAAGGACCATATATACCAGTATGGAGGACATATATACCAGGATGGGAGGATGGGGGAGCATATATATCAGGATGGGGGACATATATACCAGGATGAGGACCATATACACCAGGATGGGGGCATGCATATATACCAGAGGGAGGACCACATATACCAGGATGGGGGACATATATACCAGGATGGGGATTATATATACCAGGGGAAGGACCATATATACCAGTATGGAGGACTTATATACCAGGATGGGAGGATGGGGGAATATATACCAGGATGGGGGAACATGTATATCAGGATGGGGGACATATATACCAGGATGGGAGGATGGGGGACATATATCTCAGGATGGGGGAACACATATACCAGAGTGAGGTTCTATATGTACCAGGATTGAAGGCATATAAGAGGATAGGGGATATTATTACAATTAAGGTGGGGGGGGGGCAATTCATATGTCTTTATAGGATTTAGAATGCTACAAGGGTAAAGTCCACGGGGGGGTCAGGTCCAAATTTTGCACCGCTGGCCGTCAATATCAGGTTGCGGGGGGACGACTCTTCCAGGACTATGGCTGATCGCTGTGAATAACACATAAATACCTGAACCTCTCGTCATCAGGGGAAGGGGACTCCATCCTAATGGTGTCTCCTGGCCCCACGTGATACAATTGTATCTAATCACACAATATCTCACCCTTATTTCCTTCCACAAGCAGCAGCTATTCAGTGACCTCAATGTTCCCCAAGAACAATCCCAGGTTCTCATTCCCAATCCTAAAAATAAACAATCCTATGAATTACTAAAGAATAGAATATATTATGTTGGAGATCCGGCTGTATCCGGCATTAATGTGGATATTTGCATAATTTAATGGCGTCTGCCTTCAGGGAAACTAATGAGAAGGAGCAAATTCTGCTATTCTGCTAATTATAAAGATTTTGTAACTTTTTGCCACCTGACGGCTACCGGGGCTTTATCCTGCAGTAACATAATAGAAGAATATTATTAGCACCTATATACTGATGGTTTAATAAGCACAAAATAGCAAAATGTTGGCTTTGATTTGTTTCTCAGTATAAAAATACCACTTTCATCCTCTTTTACTTCCATGTGTCCTCCATGGTCTCCCGGGGTGGATTCTGGATAGAATCAGTCTCCTTCCCCCTCTGGCAGCTGACATTATACCAGAGACTCAGCTCCTATCCTGAGGCAGAAGGCCAATTCTAATGGCTGCTCTGCAATAAACAAGCTGATTGGTCAGGACTCAGAGTAATTGAGCATGTGACGTCCACCAGCTATTGGCTCAGTAGGTGTCTGTGCACATTATAATATAGTGTGAATGCCACTAAAGTAATAATGCCGTTACTTGATGCCACTGGGAAGTATGTAATTGACAAACCTTTATTTTTTATGATTTATACCATGAATTATAAAGCAATGCCTTCCTGCAGCCACCACTAGGGGGAGCACACTGCATACAGTATAACCCTTAAAATCAATATTAAACCAGTATGCAGTGAGCTCCCTCTAGTGGCCAATGTGCGGTGGGCAGAATCTTGACATTCAACTCTATGGGGCAGATTTATAAATGCCATGAAATCTTTAGGACAGTGGAAACGTAGGCCAAACAGTCTTATCATAGTGGTTCTCTCACCAGGGTCTCCTGTCTTTGGGAGACATGTAACAGGGTTGGGACTTGAGCCTCACATTTCCTTGTGAAACTCTGTGTTTTAAATCTATTTGATTTCTTTTAGTGCAGCAAGGGTTAAAGACTCTTTCCTTGCTGCCAGTTTCTGGTTAGTTCTATCTCAGGTGCAGATGGTTTGTAACCACTCCCCTTTCCTTTAAATAGTCACATGTTGTATCAACTGATGCCGGTAATAGAATTCATTTCTGAACTGGCCATCGTGGAAGGAGGAAGTGTCTGGACGTTGCTGAAGCCGAGTATCTTGCAGCCCTGGTGTTTGGCTGTCATTTTTGGGTGTATATTCTTTTTGTCCCTGTTTGTCTTCCTTCTCTTTGTTGTATTACCGTAGTGGTGACATCTATTGCTCTCATTGGCCTTTGCATTACTCCAGGTGAAGGAGGGACAGCACAGGGAGTAGGAATGTGACAAGGGAAGGACTCGCATCACCTATAGATACCTATATATGTGTTTTTTTAAGCTGGCACCTGTTCACATTTGCGGGTGTCGCCGGTCAGTTTTTTCATATATTTTTCATATATTCTTATTACCATAGTAGTGTCGTCTAGTTCTCTCATTGGACTTTGCACTACACCGGGTGAGTGGAGAGAGCACAGGGAACAGGCACGTGATGGGGGAAGGAAACTCTGATGTCACTTTATTCTTTCTTTTAGTAAATCCTTTATTTCTTACTTCCACATTATAAAACATCAGTTGGGACCCCCATGGCATTATTAGGGTACCCCTCATTGCGGGAGTCCCCATTGATGTTTTGATAATATGGATGTAAAAAAATAACAGATGGACTAAAAGAAAGATAAAAGGGCCATCGGAGTTGTCTTCTTTTCAATATTTACAGGTGAAGGACAGTCGCTCTTCCAATTGCCCAAGAGTCCACAGGTGAGCACTCAGCACACACATCCCTCACTCCTTTTCCCCTTGGATTTACATGACGGGGGAAGGACCCGCTTAGGGATGTTAGGGGAGCTCAGGGGCCAGACACAGGTTAGTGTCAGGAGGTGTCCTATGTCCCCTCTCCCTATGGCGAGGGCCTTCCACCCCTTATCATCCCTATTGTTACCCTTTCTGTTGCTGGAAGTCATTTATCTCTGTGACAATTTTCTGCTATTGACAAATCTGATTTGATCACTGTGTAGTTTACACTCATTTCCGTGTGTCCTAATCCTGGTGCATTGTACGCTAGAACACGTCCGGAGATGTCGCACCGCCTCGTCTGACCAATCATAAAAAGCCTCTGACACACATTATAAATAAGGTGCAAATGATGGCATAAATTACACCAGAATTACAGCACATTAAGCTGATAAATAAGACTGAGGAATTGTATCTCTGCGTTATATATGGAGTGGATCTCTGTGTTATATACAGTGTGGATCTCTGTTATACGGTGTGGATCTCTGTGTTATATACAGCATGGATCTCTGTTATATGGAGTGGTTCTCTGTTATATGGAGTGGATCTCTGTTATACGGAGTGGATCTCTGTGTTTTACGGAGTGGATCTCTGTTATATGGAGTGGATCTCTGTTATACGGAGTGGATCTCTGTGTTATACGGAGTGGATCTCTGTTATACGGAGTGGATCTCTGTTATACGGAGTGGATCTCTGTGTTATACGGAGTGGATCTCTGTGTTATACAGAGTGGATCTCCAGCCACTTTAATAAATAAGAAACTAAATTGCGCAGAATGTTGTTCTGTTTGTGTAAACAATATCACAGTAAAAGGTAAATATTTACTTTGTTTTTCTTCTTTCCTCTCAGTAGATTCCCTTCTTTCGCTGTGGAATCTAATGGGATCACACTAGGTCACTAGCGATATTTTATGTAAAGTTTTGGCCGTTTTTCCAGCAGGGATTTGAGGCTTTTTTTCCTCTAATTCTTAGTAATTTAATGTAGAAAATGTCTGAAGTCTTGTCCCTGTGACGGATGGATGAGCGCAGTCATCAGGGAGGGACGGCTCCGATATCAGAGTTCAGCCGCAGTTTTCTGACAATTCAGAGACAATTTTCACACATTAAGAGCAAAGTGACGGCTCCATCGGTCAGACTGTGGAGGCGGCGGTGGCTTTAGGTGGACCATGTTTGGGGTCATTCGAAAATTTGGGGAATTTGGTATTTTTACAATGCAAAGTAATGGAGCAATTCATTAAAACCCGCTATTACAGATTTGTGTTTAAGCTAACATTTTATTATAAATCTCTTATATCTGAATATAGACTATAAAAATTAAAGGATTAAAAGAAGATACAAGTCCTCGAGTTCATCCTATGGATGCTCCAGGCTCATTCTGGAAGCTTTTTACCTTTTAGTTCACTCATTTTGGCTTCTGGGTATTCTTGATGAATTGTAACTTTGTAACTTTTTTCTTTTTTTTTTGCTGCTACATTCCAAGGATCAGGCCAGAAACCACAATGAGGGCAGAGGCACGCTCATACGAGCACAGGCGATCAGACAATCACAGCTTCAAGTCCACTAAGGATACCAGTTACTTTTATTTATTATTATTATTATTATTATTATTATTATTATATTATCATTATTATTCATTATTATAGCGCCATTTATCCCATGGTGCTTTATATATGAAAAGGGGCATACATAGACAAGAACAATAAACATGAGCAATGCAAGGCACAGATGTGTACAGAAGGAGAGAGGACCCTGCCCATGAGGGCTCACAGTCTACAAGGGATGGGTGAGGGTACAATAGGTGAGGAGAGAAGACCCTGCCCACGAGGGCTCACAGCCTACAAGGGATAGGTGAGGATGCAGTAGGTGAGGAGAGGACCCTGCCCACGAGGGCTCACAGTCTACAAGGGATGGGTGAGGGTACAGTAGGTGAGGAGAGAGGACCCTGCCCCGAGGGCTCACACTCTACAAGGGATGGGTGAGGATAAAGTAGGTGAGGGTAGGGCTGGTCATGCGGTGGTTTAGTGGACTGGGGGTCACTGCAGGTTGTAGCTTGTTGGGTTTTCAGATTCCTTTTGAAGGTTTCCACGGTGGGCGAGAGTCTGATGTTTTGGGGTAAAGAGTTTCAGAGTATGGGGGAAGCACGGGAGAAATCTTGTATGCGGTTGTGAGAAGAGGAGATAAGAGGGGAGGAGAGAAGGAGTTCTTGAGAGGATCGGAGGTTGCGTGTAGGTAAGTATCAGGAGACTGTGTCACAGATGTACGGACGAGACAGGTTGTGGATGGCTTTGTATGTCGTGATTAGGGGTTTTGAACTGGAGCCACCGGACAATAGGAAGCCAGTGAAGGGATTGGCAGAGAGGAGAGGCCGGGGAATAGCGGAGAGACAGGTGGATTATTCAGGCAGCAGAGTTTAGGATAGATTAGAGGGGTGCGAGAGTCCTAGAGGAGAGGCCAGAGAACAGAAGACAGATGCCGCTCCTCTGTAGTTGTGACGTCAGCGGAATCGGCAAAATTACCGACAGGAGCGGTTTGTGCCCGGACACAACAGGCGGTAAGGTGGCAGCTACCTGCATGCTAGTGCTAGGCACAAATTAGTTTTTTTTTTATACATCCCGGATAACCACTTTAATGTAGTAAAAGGTAAAACAAAAATAAAAAAACACTAAAGTTCAATTAACCCCCCCTTTTGCCTCATTAAAAATAAAACCATTTAAAACAAAATAAGAAAATCCACGTATTTGGTATTGCTGTGCTCAGAAGTGTCCGATCTACAAACTGCAATAAACAGTGGTTTTTTTGCAATTTCAAATTTTTTTTTTCCCATTTTCCAGTACACGATATGTTAGAATGATTGATATAATTAAAAAAAACAACTCACTCTGCAAATAACAAACCCGTATATGCAGGGGTGTAATGATCGAGGTTGCAGGGGATGTGACTGCGACGGGGCCCAGAGGCCCGCACTGCCCCCTGCGACCCCTAGTCCCAGTGGCGGCTTCACTGCACGGCAGGAAATGGACTGCTAAGAGGCCAGTGCATCAAGGAGCCTCCTACTGCCCCCCCGCCCCCACACCATTCCTCGCTTCCTCTTACCACAACGGCGACTACCTGCATTCCACAGTGGAACAAATTTAGCAGACTGGTGCTGCCTCCTCCGCAATAAGGTTAGGCGGCACCTCCTGCTTTATGCGTTCCACAGTGGAACACAGGCTGTCACCACCTCCTCCTGTGTCTCATTATTGGCAAGGAGAACAGAGCTACAGGGGAACCAGGAGAGGTAAGTACAGATTGATTGATTCTTTTTTTAATGAGTACACGCTGGCCAGAGAATTATGGGGAGAAGAGGGGGTGCATTATACTGTATGGCAAGTTGTGAGGCTGCACAATGCTATATGGAAGGCTATGAGGCTGCATTATACTATACCAATGTTTCCCAAACTCCAATCCTCATGGCCCCAAACAGGACACGTTTTCAGGATTTCCTTAGGATTGGACAGGTAATGGAATCATTATCAAGGCATCCCCTGTGCAATACTAAGGAAATCCTGAAAACATAATCTGTTGGGGCCGTGAGGACTAGAGTTTGAGAAACACTGTACTATATGGAGGGCTGTGAGGCTGCATTATACTATATGGAGGGCTGTGAGGCTGCATTATACTATATGGAGGGCTGTGAGGCTGCATTATACTATATGGAGGGCTGTGCGAATGCATTATACTATATGGAGGGCTGTGAGGCTGCATTATACTATATGGAGGGCCGAGAGGCTGCATTATACTATATGGAGGGCTGTGAGGCTGCATTATACTATATGGAGGGCTGTGAGGCTGCATTATACTATATGGAGGGCTGTGCGATGCATTATACTATATGAAGGGCTATGGGGGTGCAATATAATATATGAAGGGCTGTTGGGGGTCCATTATACTATATAGAAGACCATGAGAGGACCATGAGTTGCATTATAATAATTGGATGACTATGGGGGACTATTGGATGCATTATAATACATAGAGAACTATAGAAGTACATTGTAATATGTGAAGGAATATGGGGATGCACTATAATAATTGGAGGACTATTGTGGCAGGAGGAGGAAGACTATATATACCAGGATAAGGTAGATATATACACAGGGCCCATACATCTGACCAACGTGTGTATGCGTGGAGTGTGAGAGGTGGGAAGGGGGGGGGGGAGTCCAGGTCTAAATTCCGCACCGGGCCTGTTATAAGCAGTGGCATAACTAGAGTCTATGTCTATAGTGATGGAAAAATAAAAAAAAGTTATGGCTCTTGGAAGAAGGGGAGGGAAAACGGAAAATCGCCCTGGGTGAAGGGGTTAAATGTAAAAAATGTCACTGTGGAAGCAGAACTCTGCATTTTGATGTGGGTGATGATGATGATGATGATGATGGTGTTGGTTTTATTTTGCATTTTACGAATCCGATCTATAATGGATTCTGTCAACAAATAAATCTACATTAAGATTGTATTTAGATTTCTTGTAAACAGCTTTAATTAATTACAGAACATAATAATTTCCTGTTACTCAATCTCTTTCTGTAAATGCAACATTTTATTACTTGGCTAAGCAGCAATTTCGTTCTCTGACTATTAGCCATTGTCCCTCGGTCTCTTCTGCACGAAACACAGATGGAACCGATCCAAAAACCTTCTATTATAGGAGAACGGCGGCGGAGAGAGAATCGGGGAAAACATCCCCGCGGCGGCAGCAGCGGCTCCTCCACTCCAGATATAACACACGAGGGGACGGAGAGTGGCGGCAAGACGCCAAAAAGCTGCAGCACCAGCGCTATCTGCTATTGTTGGAGAAAAAATCTTGTAAAAACATTATCATAAATATTTAAAGCATTCCATGCATTCATCAAATTCCATCGCATTCCATCAATTCATCAATCATGCATTCCATGATTCCATCGATTCATGCTGCCTTCATCAGACCGCTAAACACACTGAAACATTATCATAATCATTTAAAGCATCATCAATTCATGCATTCCATCGCATTCCATCGCATTCTCACATTCCATCATTCCATCGCATTCCATCACTTCCTAATTCCATCGCATCCATCGCATCATCACATTCATCAATCATCGCACCATCGCATTCCATCACATTCATCAATTCCATCGCATTCCATCAATTCATCACTTCTCAATTCATCAATTCCATGCATTCCATCGCATTCCGACCTGCTTCATCAGACGGCGCTAACAACACATGAAAATATGCAAGATTTTATATCATTTCAAGTCTTCTTCATTAAACAATCATCAGAAAATGACATTGATTACAGTTTTTGTGATACAGTAATTTATTTTATTTTTATATATCACAATGTACCCCACACCTATCTTATGTACTGAAGCCTCTAAGGACATTGTGCAAAGCTCATTCTGAAGGGATTTTATATTTTTAATGTTGTGTATTTTATTTTTACGTATCAATAATCTGAAATAGAAATCTTGAAATTTTGTATTTATTAAAATTAAAAAAAATTATGAGTTCAGTATGAATTTTTATAGATTTTGTTTAACCCTTTTCTGGCCCAGCTTTTCTTATAATTTGGTGATTTGGTGTTGGGAGGTTTTATAAATGGATTTTTAAGGTCAATTTATTAGCATTAAATGTTCTTGGACAATTTTGATCTAATTTAGATTTTGGCGGCTCCCTAACAACGTAACAATTTAAATACTTATTCTAGATTTCTAGAGATTGCAGACCGCCCACTGGACTATTAATCCTTGAATCACCAGGGATTTATACTAGTAAAATGCAAGTTATACTGTCCCTATTCACACAAAACTACATATCAATTTTCTTGGCTCCTCTCTCTCTATAACAAAGCTCAGTCACTGCTCAATGTGACAGCTTCCCAAGAGCTAATTATCTATTATATAGCAATAATAAAGGCATATTCAGTGAGCTCCCTCTAGTGGTGGCTGTTTAAATCTGTTGTAGTGAGCTCCCCTAGTGTGCTGTATAATCTGTATGTATTGAGCTCCCCTAGTGCTGAAACTGTATATATTTAGTATGTAGTGAGCTCCCCTTAGTGCTGACTGTATGTATATCTGTCTGTAGTGAGCTCCCCTAGTGCTGACTGTATATATCTGTCTGTAGTGAGCTCCCTATTGTGGTGGCTGTATAAATCTGTATGTAGTGAGATTCCTCTAGTGGTGGCTGTATAAATCTGTATGCAGTGAGCTCCCTCTAGTGGTGGCTGCAGGTAACCAGAATATTATCATTTAACTCTATGGATTTGCAGAACATCTGTGTTGGAAAAAAGTAGATCCCGCACTAAAAATAAAGATAAAATAATAATATTTGATCTTGTTCTTCCGCTGTGATGTGAGATATTATTTCCACTGGACATTTCCAACCTTGGGTTGTGACTCTTCTCGATCCTATAAGAAGATATTAGATGTTCCATTTTCGGCATTTTCCGATATCACGGCGTCGCTCTATACTCTCCTCTCCCAGTCAGATAAGAAGTGATTACACAGAAAATGCAGAACGTAATTATCGGGCGGCCCCGACCTCATCTCCACCGGTTAATCTGTTCTGTTCTTATAGAAAAGAAATTTTAATGAAAGATCTTTATATTTTTCCTCTTACAAGTGGATGTTAATAACCTCGGCTATTGGAGTCTTTGACCTTATTTAGCCAATGTAAACGTCTCCAATTACAAAAGACTCGGATTCTTAATTAAACCAGAAAGTAATAAGTTCTAAAATAAATATGAATTTCTACTGAGACTCCAAAGTCCAGAGATAAATGTAATAATTACTCAAAAGTTTTATCAGATTATTTCTTGCTTTGATCTTATTTCCAAGTAATAGATACATAAACAGCGCCACCTTCCTCAACAGGCAGATGCTGGTATTGCAGGTCAGCCACGTTTAAATTGACATGGCTGCATTGTAATACCTGACACAGCCTGCAGAAAGTGGGGGGCGCTGTTTATGGAGAAAAAAAAGGCATATCTTATTTTTAATTTCTAAAGTTTTTTAAGTCTCATTTAAATTATATTGAGCTTCAATGTCCGATGTCTCAATATTTCTGAAAAACATATAATAAAAAAATAATAAAGTATATATAACGAGGCAGCACTGCATAAATAAATAGAAGGTGTGGACTTTATTAGCCCATGAGACGACATTTTGGTTTCTTGTACTGTCGATAATTATTGTACCTGTCTATGTATGCCCCTTTTTCATATATAAAACGCTATGGCCTAGATGGTGCTATAATGAAACAAAAATAATAATATAATAAAATAATAACATAATGAAAAAAATAATAAAATTAAAATAATAACATATTAATGAATAATATAAAATAAAAATACAATGAGTAATAATAAAATTAAATAATAATATAATAAAATAAATAAAAATAAATATATAAAATAATAATAATAATGAAAAATAAATAAATATAAATTATAATTAATAAATGATGAAGAATAATAAATACAACTTAAATAAAACATAATGAATTATAATATTAATAATATATAAAATAAAAATATAATGAAATAATAATAATAATAATAATAATGAAAAAAATAAAATAAATATTAAAATATTATAATAAAATGATGAAAAATAATAATGAAATAATAATAATGAAAATAATAAAATAATATAATACAATGATGAAAAATAATAATAATGAAAAATATTAAAATATTAAAATAATAATATATTAAACTGATGAAAAATAATAATAAAATAATAATGACAAATAATAAAATAAATATTAAAATAATAAAATGATGAAAAATAATAATAAATAAAAAATAAATAAAATCACAGAATCTTTCTCAAGTCCACACTTTTTAGATATTTATTTCTTTATGGAGCGCTGTGTCTTTTATATTTTTCTGGATTATAGGATTGTTAGTTCGGGGTTTGCACTGCTTATATTTTTTTTTGCAAGATTTTGCATTTTATGATACTTGATTTTTTTTTCACCTAGCTTATTATTTTTAAAGAAAAAAATCAAGTTCTGAACTTAAAATACATTTTTTTGTAGCATAAATATCCCAATCCTTCACATGCTATTCTTCTATCCCAACCCTTGATTCAGGCTCCCATTGATGCTTGTTTCTTGTGCCCATCACATTTCCCTCTGAGGTCTCAGTTTTGAGTTTTATAGACGAGCTCAGGCAGCACACCACCGCCTGAGTTTTCAGGTAATTGGTTTCCTTCTACTTCTTACACCATTAGACTCTGTTACATGATTTGAGCAACTTCACCTGCTCTACTCTGCTACAACACTGGACTCTGCTACATTTCTGTGTCACTTACTATACTTGACTCTGCTCCATCGCAGAGCGTCACCTGTCATGCTCAGTTCTGCTCTTTCCTGGACTCTGCTACGTCAGTTTGTCACTTGAATTCCTCGAATCTGCTACATTGTTGCACTCTGCTACTTTGCTACAGAGACTTTTCTGATCTCCCCAGTTCTGCTGCATCGCTGGGCTTTGCTACATCAATGCGACTTTTTCTGTGCCGTTATCCTGACTCTACTACGTCTGTGACTTCACTCTGCTTCTTCAGTTGCTGTCTGTTGAGTTACAAACTTAAAGAGGATTAATAAGACTTTGCCACCTTTTTTCACAAACAGCATCACCCTTGTCTTCAGGTTGCATGTGTTATTACAGCATAGGCCCATACACTTAAATGGAACCTGTCAGGCTGTTTGTACCTCCTAACCTATCACTACCTGTCCCTGCACCTTCCTAGCATGTCCCTATCTATCCCTGTATGACCTAAAACTGCACTATAAGGGCTGGGAATATAGACTTTGATACTTACATTTTCACTACAGTGTTAAGACTAACTGGATGGCCCAACAGCCAATCACAGATGCTGACACAGAGAATGGGCGTCTATGATTGACAGTCTTCAATCAGCCCATACATTCTAGTATGGTACAATATATGGGTTGGTTTCAGGTTACTCCAGCAGCCAATCACAGATGACATTTATGATTTGTGACGAATCTACAGTAAAAAAAAAAGCATTAAAAAAGTAATAGAAATGAGTGCACAGGGCCTTAAAGGGAATCTGTTAGGTCAAAAATCCATATGTAACTGATATAATTTTGTAATTCCTCTGGTGAAGCTCTCTCCATTCATGTATTTCTATTATTTTTACTTCCCTCCTATCCTGTGTAAACTGTGAATAAAGAGATTAATTCCACCTGTCAATCACAGTGAGTGATTCCTTAGTTCTCTGCTGACCACTCCCTATAGAATGAATATTCATGTAGCAACATCACTGCATTGCACAGAAGATCAGTAGACATCACTCACATGAGGGGGGGGGGGGCGGTATCCTTCTGCTGCTCTCCTTGTATGCAGCAAAACAAATGTTCAGAAGTTTCTTTTTTGTACTGAGATTTACTATAAAGCCTCTTTAACTATTAAATTTTACAATTAATTATATATATTCCCATGTTAAAGTGCCATAGAATAAATGGCACTATAGTAATAATAAATACTAATCATGAATGATTTTGTTGAAACAACAGTCCCCATTTAATGTTATAATATCAGATATGTAAAGGGAAAACCCCTTTGATAACAACAATGTGACCCTCTCCATCTTTGACTTCCATTAGTCGGTGACTAACCCCGCAGTTTGTTGTTTCCCGCCGGCGCGGCTTGTTACTGTGGTATATGGCAGCACATTTACATGCGTTTGTTGTAGACCTAATAACAGATGACGGGGCTCCGCTCAGTAGAAATAAATTGTGCGCGTTCCGTTTGTCGCTGGGTTCGCTCTGTTCTTACAAGAACACATTTATGTATGAACGATGCATCACAATCGCTTTACAGAATACAGAGGTTTCCGCGCTGCACAATTTTCTTTGGCACCGAATTATGGAAGCGTCAGAGCGTCTCATCCTAATATTAAGTGACGTTTATAAAGCGGCGGATACTTCAATATACAGAGTCGCACTTACAAGTAACCAATGGCGTTATGTCCTGGGTGCCAGATCCAGTGTGGATGGCGGCAGACCGGAACCGTTCAATGGGTGATAACCCAGACCAGAGCTGTCCGATGGATGGCAACCTAGACTGGAGCCGTCCGATAGGTGGTAACCCAGACCAGAGCTGCCTGATAGGTGGTAACCTAGACTGGAGCCGTCCGATAGGTGGTAACCCAGACCAGAGCCGCCTGATAGGTGGTAACCCAGAACAGAGCTGTCCGATGGATGGCAACCTAGACTGGAGCCGTCCGATAGGTGGTAACCCAGACCAGAGCCGTCTGATAGGTGGTAACCCAGACCAGAGCCGTCTGATAGGTGGTAACCCAGACCAGAGCCGTCTGATAGGTGGTAACCCAGACCAGAGCCGTCTGATAGGTGGTAACCTAGACTGGAGCCGTCTGATGGGTGGTAACCTAGACTGGAGCGGTCTGATAGGTGGTAAACCAGACTGGTGCAGTCTGATGGGTGGTAACCTAGACTGGAGCCGTCCGATAGGTGGTAACCCAGAACAGAGCTGTCTGATGGGTGGTAGGAGCACTAGTCCCAACTGCTACACTAATAACACAAAGGGAAGGGGAGACAGACAGGAGAACGACTAAAACACCTTCACACCTGCTGCCACACTCCTAGGCAGCAGACAGCTTGGCAATGGTCAGGTTCTCCAGAACAGCACCTTCACCTCAGGTAGTCAGGCCAGGAATGAAATTCAATCACCAGCCAGGAATACTGGATCATGTGACCATAAAAAGGAGATGGGAGTAATCATAAAGTAGTCACAACTTGGAACAGACTGAAAAGCATTACAGCAACAGAAACTGATATTAACTCCAACACTGCCAAAGGAAAGAAACATATTTAAAATGAAGTCTCAATAAAGGAATGAGACACAGGTCCCAAACCGGCCACAAGTCTCCAAAGTAAGAGAGACCGTCGTGACAGACAGAGATCAATATCTACAGATAGTTCACAAGAAACATCTAATTCTGGACAGGTAATATTTCAGAATCATTTGAGGAGGTTACAAGCAATCAAGTCTTTCAATGCTACATTGTATCCAATCAGCCCGAACAGCAAAGTCTACAGTGGATCTGTCAATACAGCAGACAGGGTTAGACAGATCTCTTAAGGGCCTGTCACACGCGTCAATGTCGTCAGTGAGATGATCGCTGACGACATTGACGGCTGATTGCTGGTGAGCTATCACACAGACAGACTCACCAGCGATCAATTGACCAGAAACATCGTGGAAACGATTTAAATATCGTTTCCACGATGTCTTGCTCCCGCTGCCAGCCTGCTGGAAGCGGGAGCAGGCTGGTCTCCAAGGTAAACTGCGGGTATCTAGGCAGCTCGCGCTGCCTAGATACCCGACGTGTACCTTAGTTACCAGCCTCCTCCGCTCACCGGCTGGTATCTAAGGGCTCCTTCACATTTGCGTATGGTAACGCAGCGTATGCTGCGTTCCCATACGCATCCAACGCATGCGCACTGCGTTCCTATGTTTAACATAGGAACGCATAGTGCCTGCGTTTGGCAGCGTTTGCTGCGTTCGGGTGCGGATGCGGACGATATCTGCTCTCTCCAGGGTCCAGCGTCCGCACCCGGGACGCAGCATGTTGCATTTTTTGGGCGCTCGGGGACCTTGGAAGATCAGCAAGCGTCCCCAAGCGCACAAAACCTGCATTGTCTTCAATGGGTCCGCAGTGTTCAGCGCTTGACAGCGCAGGAGAACGCTGCGGACCCATTGAAAAATCTCCCGGTGGCCGCCGGTGATGTCACAGGAGCTCACCGACGGCCACCGGGAGATCAGCTGAGGCTCTGCTGTCCTCCTCCTCCCCGCCGCTGGTAATCTCCTAGCGATGTCGGCGGGGAGAACAGCTGATTTGACAGCTGTTTGAATCTTCCCGCGCCGACATCTCCTCTCGGTGTCGGCGCGGGAAGATTCAAACAGCTGTCAAATCAGCTGTTCTCCCCGCCGACACGTCCCGGTGCTTACCGGCGGCCGGGGGGCGGAGATCTCCGGCGCTGATCTTCACCCCCGGCCCGCCCCCGGACAGCGCCGATTGGCTGGCCGGGCTCCCTAGTCATGTGTCCGCAGGCAGACATTATCCGCTGCGGACACATCATTCCACACTGCTTTTGACAGCGTTTGTGTCTGCATGCCATCAGCATGCAGACACAAACGCAAATGTGAAGGTAGCCTAAGGTACACAGCGGGTAACTAGGGACCCTAGTTACCCGCTGTGTACCTTAGATACCAGCCGGTGAGCGGAGGAGGCTGGTAACTAAGGTACACGTCGGGTATCTAGGCAGCGCGCGCTGCCTAGATACCCGCAGTTTACCTTGGATACCAGCTCCCAGCGCTTGTGAGAGGCGCTGGGAGCTGGAATATCGCTACTCCCGGTGTCACACGCAGCGATGATGCGTGTCCACCGGGCAACAATCGCCAGGTTTTAGAGCAGGTTCTAAAACCTGGCGATCATCAACCAGCGATTTATCGCTGGTTGATTCAGTATGTCACACGCGTCAATATCGCTGCAACGTCACTCGCAGCCGAGATCGTGCAGGCGATATTGACGTGTGTGACATACCCTTTAGACCTGATGAGGCCGGACAACTTACTCTGAAAATCCATATCAAGATGGCTGTTAGACCTTGTGCCTTGTACTAAAAATACCCATTTCATGAATCCAGCTCATCCTCATACTAGGAGCATGCAGCCATCGTAATATAGAGTTTAATCCTGTAAGTACACCAGATCATCAGGTCTAAGGGACTTCAGTAATAACATATACAGCTTATAATATGAAATTTAATTAAATATTATCTTTAGTATCAGATGTTACAATGGCGATTGAGTACACTTTTGAAACCACCTATTAAATAGAGTGTCCGATAGATTTACATTACAGGTGTCATGAGGGTCTCTTGTCTTTAGGTTTGGGATCTAACATTACCAGTGATTTAAACATTTTTGCTTTCTTTTAGGGGTTAAGGACTTATTCCTTGCTGGTAGTTTCTGGTTAGTTCTATCTCAGGTGTAACAGGATTGTGACCACTCCCCTTCCCTTTAAATAGTCACATGTTCCATCACCTGATGTTGTTTATAAAATATCTTCATTCTGAACTGACCACCGTGGAGGGAGGAAGTTTCTGGAAGTTGTAGAAGCTGGGTAACTTGCAGCCCTGGTGTTTGGCTGCAATTGTTTTTGTATAACCATTTTGTCTTCCTCCCCCTGTGACTTCTTACCGTAGTAATGTCATCTAGTGCACCCACCGGTCTATGCACTACGCAGGATGAGGGGAGGGACAGCAAGGGACTAGGCACGTGATGGCAACAGAGGGAAGGACCCGCTTAGGGACTTTAGGGGAGCTCTGGGTACAGACACAGGTTAGTGTCAGGAGGTGACCCATCTCCCCTCTCCATAAGGCTAAGGCCCTCCTCCCCTTACCATCCCCATCATTACCCTTTGTGTTGTGCCACACACTGGGAGTCTTTTATCCCAGCGTGACAACATGGCTACTATAATATTACTACTTGTGTGTTTATCAACCCTTATGTTTTCAAGAATATCTCCTCATACAAATTCAAGTTTTTATCATGAGACACTGGCAAAACCCTTAACAGGCTGCAATTCACATAACAACCACAGGGTGGCCACATGGACACACAAAGCATAAACATCACTCAACAGAGTATCACAAAATCATGTTTTGGTTTTAATTTTAAAAGTTGCTTATCTCAGGACATGTTGAGTCAAGAGAAATGACAAGTGGACACATCTGTACTTGTTGCCTCCCAAAGATAACATTTGTATAGTGTCAGTGACTTATCCAGGAATTACAGAAGGAGTTGAGTCCTTATGTTCCCTAAAGCAAGACCTCTGTGACATCACTGCCATGACAGATGTGCCTGGTGTAGAGCCCACATTGGCTTCATATCACCTCTGTGCTGTGAAACTGTCATATGCGCTTCCTTCAGCCTCCACTAGGTGGAGCTCTTTGCATACAGTACTGGACTGTATAAATGCATATAGTTAGCTCCCTCTAGTGGTGGCTACAGGTAGTCATTATTATACCAATAGGAGACAGATCTTTGGAGCCAAAAACAAAATAGTGAACATTAATGAAGGCAAAGTACATTTGGCAAACGGAGAGGATGGATTCTGAGTATTATAGGGCTACATCATTAATTTCCCCATTACAGGCCAAAATGAGTCCTCTTGATTCACTTTGCATTAAAAGCATAAAGAAATGCAAAATCAAACTATAAAAAGTTGTTGTTTTTTCCATATGGGAAGACATCGCTCCGTGCATGAGAAGCATTTGCATATTTGATAGAAGATGGAGCGATGAGTAAGATATTTTTGTAAATTCTGTTTTCCTATGGTCCCAGCTTGTGTTGATGTTGAGTAGAGATATAAATGACTAAATGACTCAGACGATACATAAGACTGATGGGATCTAAGGAACTGCAGCTCTGGAGATCATTAATGTGTCCTGTAGCTTTAAATTGACCTGTGATCATTGTATCTCTTGAGTGACACCTGAGCTCTCACATTGAGTGGAACTGAGAGGATAAAATAATGTGTGTGAATGAAGGGTTAATGGAGCCTTTTCCCATAATCCTGCAATATTTCAATGGCTGCATTAACCATTCCTATGGGATCATAATTCATTATATAGGACGTGTTATCAATCACAGATGTGAGCAGCCGCCTCTCCCGACAGAGCGATGGATCATTTATCAGCATGTTTGTTCTCACCATGGATTGAATAAAGAAAGTCTCAGCTATTCTGCCCTCATTTCCATATAGACTTCAAGATTCTAGAATACTAGAAAGAGCTGCAGTTCATATCCCCACCACAGGGTGGCAACCTATAGACACATGCAGCATAAACATCTCCTTACAGAGTATCATAAAATCATATTTTGTTTAATTTTTTTTACACTTGGACATCTCAAATTGCTTTACTCTGGGGATGTGTCGCGAGTGAGTCTCACCTGCGGAGACCTCTGGAGAGTCTAGAACCAGCATGTCACAATGCCTTATTGATCGCAGGTCTACAATGTGTAATGGCCACTTTACACACACCAACTTATCTGTCCAACTTCTGAACAACTTACTGGTTGCAGTGAAATCATGGACACATTGTTCCATTTGTACACAGCCACAAAATGGAGCAATGTGTCCATGATTTCACTGCAACCAGTAAGTTGTTCAGAAGTTGGACAGATAAGTTGGTGTGTGTAAAGTGGCCCTAATGGAGTGAATCTGCTTTCTTTAATGTTTTAAAGACTTTTTTCTATCTGGTTCTTCTTTGTAGCCTTAATCTCAGGTGCAGTCTTTTGTGACCACTCCCCTCAGCTATAAATTACCACATGTCATCTAACCCCAGTTAAAGATTCCCTTTCTATGCTGACCACTTTGGAAGGAGCCAAACTCTGGAATAAGCTGAGGAGTTGTGATCATTGCAGTTCTGGAATTCAGTTTAGCTGCATTGGAGGAGTTTGGATTGTTTTGTGTCCAGTTCCCTCTGTTCACCCCCCCACCCATACCTTGTGTTGTATGACTTGCATGGTGAAAATAGTGTCCTCACTAGCCTTCACATTAGCCAGGGTGAGTCCAGGACAAGTGAAGGCCTATGCAATGATGGCGGGGAGGGGGGAGAAGGACCCATATAGGGATGTTAGGGAGTGTAAGGCATAGACTTAGGTGAGTAACAGGAGGTGACCCCTCTCTTTATAGCCGGGCCTTCCTTCTATACCATCCCTGTTGCCACTCCTGTGTTACGCCGCACGTTGGGTGTCACAATATGTCAGCCTAAAGGTACCATTACACGGCACGACGTTGGAACGATGCCCGCAACGATATCATAGCAAAAGAGTCCAGAAAAAAATCTAAAGGATTAAAGGTGAACTTCAAGCTCAAGGAACATCAGTGTCAGATCGAATCATCCGTTGTTTGAACAAAAGTGGACTTCATGAGAGACCATCAAGGAGGACACCATTGTTGAAAAAACCATAAAAGAGCCAGACTGGAATTTGCCAAACTACATATTGACAAGCCACAAAGCTTCTGGGAGAATAAAGTCCTATGGACAGATGAGACAAAAGCACATCAGCTCTATGTTCACAGACAGAAAAATGAAGCATATGAAGAAAAGAACACAATCCCTACTGTGAAACATGGAGGAGGCTCTGTTATGTTCTGAGGCTGCTTTACTGCATCTGGCACAGGGTGTCTTGAATCTGTGCAAGGTGAAATCTCAAGACTATATAGGGATTCTAAAGAGAAACGTGCTGCCCAGTGTCAGAAAGCTTAGTCTTAGTCTCTGGTCAACAGGAGAATGACCCAAAACACACAGCTAAAAACACCCTGGAATGGCTAAGAGGAAAACATTGGTTTATTCTAAAGTGAGTCCTATGAGTCCTGAATGAAATCCTATTGAGCATCTTTGGAAAGAGCTGAAACAAGGCAACAAACACCAGACACTGGAGCAGTTTCCTCTTGAGGAGTCACCACAATCCCTGTAGAGATGAGCAGAAGTCTCATTGACAGATACAGGAATCGTGTGATTGCAGTGAATGCAGGGGCTGCTGGGACGCCATTGGAATATCCTCTTTACTGAAAGGCAGCGTGTCGTCCCCACTCTCCTGCGCTCTGTGTGCTGGACCCTCCCTGCCTGACATCATGTGACAGGAGGAGCCCAACATCTTTCAACCTTTGCTATAGGCGCAGCGCCTGTCTGCGGATTATAATGGAAGCAATGATCTTCTGGGCCAAGGGCCCCCCCTGGAGGCTGGGCCCGGGGCAGCAGCCCATTTTTCCTTTATTATAATCCGCCCCTGGCAGTGATTGCCTCAAAAGGTTGTGACACAAAATATTAAGTGAAGGGACCGTCATTTCTGTCCAGGCCGATTTCAGGAGTTTAACTTTGTAGAACAATTCTGTGGCAGCAGAAAAACGATGTCCGACCTTCATTTCTCCATGTTCATAGATTTGTTATTTATTATTACTTTTGTCAGATTCAAGTTCTTTCTGTGACCATTGTGGGTTTTCTTTCATTAAAGGAGGGGGAACAATTTTGACCACGAGTATCAATATAGAGACATATTTATAGGTATATTATTTTACATGATTATATACGGTAACTTTTCTCTACAATAGTTTGTAACAATGTAACAATCCAATCATCGCGCCGTTGCTTTTCTTTATTCTCATCCCTGCTGTATACTTTCACTGTTCTTATGCATATTTAACTCCACAATGAACAAGATCTGGAAAATATTCAAAACTGACTCCAAAATATCCAAAATAATGGGGAGAAATAGAAGCACCTCGACGCGGCGATATCCAGACTCCCTCTGGTGCTCCCGAAAAGTCATAAATTATTCAGCGATTAATGAGTTTTAACATTGTGCTACATAGATGATCCCAAAAAACATTCCGAATTCCGGATAATTAAAGGTAAAAGTAGAAGAGGAACCTACAAGCAGAGTTCATTAGTGGGGAATTAATGATGCATTGTAGCGGGACCGGATTATTCTGACATCCCTGTCAATT
The DNA here is from genome assembly GCA_033576535.1 of Allobates femoralis. Lineage (NCBI taxonomy): Eukaryota > Metazoa > Chordata > Amphibia > Anura > Aromobatidae > Allobates > Allobates femoralis. Next base: position 120,570,232 of record JARQOC010000007.1, read on the forward strand.
AATCAGCTTATGCTTATACTCGGCTTAAAAATAAATTCTAATTTAGGATTCACGATGTAACCTGGACACTTCCCAAAAAGCCGCCTGTGCGAGGTAGTTACCGGGGGATGGCAGAAGGGGGGACTTGCACGGAGGGACGCACAGGTGTGGGGAGCGCTACGTGCCCGGAATAGGATGGAAGCGGCTTTCTTTGTCCGTTACCTTCGAGAACTCGCCCAAAACCACAATGGAAAACCTTTACCTTCTCAGGAACGGGATCGCCCCAATTAACGTTGATTTAACTCCGCGATTTAAAGCCATTCGGTTCATTCTTTAATTGATTTGGCCGTAAATGTAACCTCATAATGCAGATGGAATATTGATCCAGACCGGGGGAACGAGATATTAAAAAAATAAATAAAAGTGAAATAAATAAAAAGGTTACATCAATGCTGGAGTTACAATGGAAATAGCTGCAAATGTGGATGTGTCCTCTAGTGGAGTATACGGTATATACCATGCAGTGAAGCTTCCTAAATTCCAATCCCTCTATTCATGGGGGTTAAGCTGATAAATCTGATGCAAAGTGAATAGGGGATAAATGCAGGGGGAAATCTACAACAGGTGCAGGGGTTGCAATCACACCCGGGCCTTGGAGCCTAGGGGGCCCCAAATGTCCCTTTGGTCTATAGCAAAAGACTAATGTTATTACAGATTTGCAATGAATTGGGGGCCCCGTGGAGCTTTTCGCATCGGGGCCCAGGAGCATCAAGCTACAGCACTAGATAAAGGGTCATCAGCTCTGGACAAATCTGCACTTACCCTATGTGACTGCAGACTTGTGAATCCTTACAGCACGCAGTGTGCTGCACTGTCAGGAGTCTCCGGTGCTGGTAGGCAATTTACATATTCAAGACACTTTTCGACTAGACTTGTCAGGCCTCACCCAATTCACCACTCATGTCTAGTCAGTATATGATGCATCTATCAAATCACATACTTGTGTTCAGTAGCATTGGAGAATCCTGACAGTGCGCACACTACATGCTGTGATGATTAATAAATCTGCACTCTCATAGAGTGACTGCAGACATGTACCCCAAGGCTGGACAACCCAATTAAAGGGAATCTGTCAGCAGATTGTAATATGTAATTGGGTAGAGGCAGAGACCCTGATTCCAATGATGTGTCACTATTAGGCTTGTGTTATTATATCAATAAATCAGAGTTTTATCAGCAGGAGATAATCACTGCTGGACTAGTTGTCTTGTGCCTTGTAGTCCTGCTGCTCTGTGCAACCATAAATTGCCCGTAAACACTGTAAATTGTCAATGAGTGGTGTGGGAGGGGTTATACACAAGCTGCCAATCACTGATGTGGGAGGGGTTATACAGGGTTCTGCCTTCTGAGATCTCTCTGAGATCCTACTCTACATTATGCTGCTCTCAGATTACATAGCAAAAATCTGCTTACAAATTCCCTTAAAAACAATCTCCTCCTCTTCTTCTCTCTCTGTCTCCTTTTCCGCCCTCTTGTGGCCGCGATACACAAGCACATGACAGCGCGGCCGAGGAGAACGGAAGACCCGACGGAGGGGACAGAGACCTGGAAAGAAGTTAGAAAGTAGAAAAGAGGCTAAAAGGGCGGACGGAGGAGCGGCGGGGCCTGGACGTGGTCAGACTGTGCTGCGGAGCGGTGAGGGAACATTTATTAACCCCTTTGGGACAATAATCCAGAAAAATGAAATCCGGCAGCAAATTAAAAACGATTTGGATTCTGGATTCCGTATTTGAATAATCCAAAGTTAAGGTGAATCTGAAGGGATCCGCTCATCTTCAGCTGGAAATATTGTATCAATTTGGTTTAATGGAAAACTGGTTAAAGAAAAAAAGTCTGACTGTAAAATACGGCTCCATTCTAGAACGTCGTGAGTTTACTGTCACATTGGTAAATAAACCCTGAGCCGTCCCATCCCGCAAAACCTCACTTCCTGCCTATTTTGTAGCGAATCTCCGAGTCCCCATGGTAACAGACTACAAACAAACTGTGTAGTCTGATTCTGAAAACACCCGATTGTCTTTTCATTCTGGAAATTGGAAGTTGACTTGAACTCCAGAGCCACCTATTGGAAGTAGCAATCCTAAAAATCCTTGTCATATGACTTAGGATAAAAACCAAACCAGAATCTCAATTTACAGACAAGGGATTTTGGATTATTTCCACTCATCAATGCAAAGTATGACTTCTGATTGGGCTGTATGAGAGGACTAAGACTGAGATCTAAGGGGTAAGGTTTCTCCTTGTGGAAAGTGACATGTCAGTAAGAGGAGACTTAGACACCACAATGCTCCTCTGGGTCATTAAATATACAAATCTTCTCTTCAGAGAGGAAGAGAACTTGAACTCTAGCTCCACCTATTGGAAGTAGCAATCCTAAAAGTCAAGATCAACCCTTTAACAAACCTCGTCATATGACTTAGTATAAAGAGCCAAATCAGAATCTCAATTTGCACTGACATTGTTTTGGGATTTTTTTCCCTCCTCTGTGTAAAGTATGAGATCTGATCTGGCTCAATGAGAGTCTAAGGTTGAGATCTAAGGGGTAAGGTTTCTCCTTGTGGACAGTGACATGTCAGTATGAGGAGACTTAAAAGCCGCAATGTTCCCCTGGGAAATTAAATATGCAAATTGTTTCTTCACAAAGGAAGAGGACTTGAATTCTAGCGCCACCTATTGGAAATAGTAATCCTAAAAGTCAAAATTTAACAAGCCTTGTCATATGACTTAGGATCAAAAACCAAACCAGAATCTCAATTTGCAGTCACATTGTTTCAGGTATTCGCATTGTTATTAACACTGATGAGTATGCCGGATCAGGGATAATACTGGTGTGGGAGCAGACAGTTTCTTCCGGCTCCATACCTGTTTCCACCAGATCCGGGGCCAAATGACACCCCCCTGTGGGCCGTGTTATTTGGAACTGCGTTCTCGGAATGTGCAGTTCCAAAACGTGGATCTGGTGACCTGAATCCAATGGGATCTGGAGTCTGCCGTGTCCAGGTTTCATTGGGCACATTGTGATTTCACACGTGGTGCCCCTGATCCGGGGGCTTACGGATTTTGTCATGGAGACCAAAAATGCAACAAAATGTGTTTTTGGTTTCAGTGAAAGAACCAGGAACACCCGGATGAGGGAAAAAAGTAAAGAAATGGATGCACCTGCAAGTTCATCCAGCCCATTGAAAGTGAATAGGGCTGAAAATTGATGTGGGGGGAATCAAGTTCAAGCCGGATTCACACAAATGGTGAAAAATGTCAGTGTGAAACCAGCCAAATACTGAGATCTAAGGGTAAGGATTCTCTTTGTGGAGAGTGACATGTCAGGAGGAGGTGACTTAAATGCCACAATGCTCCTCTGGGAAACTAAATATGCTAATTACCTCTTCAGAGAGGAAGGAGACATGAACTCTAGTGCCACCTATTGGAAGTAGCAATCCTAAAAGTCAATATTGACCTTTAATGAGTCTTGTCATATAATTTAAGATTAAAGCGAGATCAGAATCTCACTTTGCAGATACGGTGTTTCAGGATATTGCCCCTCATCAGTGCAAAGTATGAGATCTGATCTGGCTGTATGAGAGGCCAAGACTGAGATCTAAGGGGTAAGATTTCTACTTGTGGACAGTGACATGTCAGTATGAGGAGACTTAAAAGCTGCAATGCTCCTCTGGGGAATTAAATATGCAAATGGTCTCTTCAGAGAGGAAGAGACTTGAACTCTAAGCACCACCTATTGGAAGCAGCAATCCGCAAAGTCAAAAATGACCCTTAATGATACTCTACACAAGGAGGGACCTACCCCTTAGAACTCTTCATTCTGCCACTTTTGCCTACTTTTTTATCTGTTGCTCTAGTGTAAACTTTAATGTCTGATTCCCTAATCACCACTATTGATATAAGTAGGTCAGAAGGATGGTGCCAATGATGAGGCAATTTGCATCACATGACCCAAGATTTGTGTGTAGTCTGAAATCATGGACCTAGTGTTACATAGGAGCTGTGAACACAAAATGTTGCAAAATGTTAAAATAATTTGATTTTCTACTTATTTACGTACATTGCAGTTGTCCTGCACGACTTTAAATTATTAGTGAGAACAGACGCATTTCAACAGTTTTCTACTTAAAATTTCATAACATTTTGGAAAAATTATACTTTTCACATTTTGAAGTCAGTTCCACCATATTTTTGAAAAATCGGCATAGCATATCCCCGGGGGGACGTGGCCAAAAGTGACCAACAATATAATCATATTCTACCCCCCAGATAGAGTCGGAAATTACTCCAAAATATATTGCTTGCAGTTTTGTGCTGGTCAGTGGCAGATTATAATGAGGTCAATCTGGGTGGCCGCCCTGGGCCCAATGCTCTGGGGGGGCCCTGCCACCCAGGGTAAATTGCCCCATTATAATCCATCACTGGTGCTGGTCATGACAGCTTAAATTTATCAAGAAAAGCAAGCCTACATAACATGGGGTCAAAGTTTGTGTCCCATCAAAATTAAGAATGCAATTACTTAGCAGGAAATGGAAAGCATTGCAATACTTTCCTTGACCACTAGGGTGTGCTGTGGAGCAAAGTGCAACATGTGCACACCTTGTGGTGAAGAAAGGTACTGCAGTTAAAACTCAGCATTTCCAGAATCAGTAAATGCTGATACTGTATCTGAATCGGAGGTTAAACTTCAGAATATTCCATCCGATAAAAATAAATATGTTAGCCTGAACTATAATAAACCTAAGGAAATATCACATTCACGTAATTGTCTCGGTGGTGCGGTGTCTGGTCACTGAGCTGGCACAAAGATTATAATTTCTTAATTTCGGAGCGGTGAGAACGCTTTGAGTTTTGGATTCTATTTTCTACTTCCCAAATCTCAGCGGAGAATTTACATGAGATAAAAAACAATTACACATTTCAATGACAAGTAAATGAGCGAAGTCAGGAACTAAGGTGAAAACTAATGGGTGACAATAATCTAAGGTACGAGACTGTGGCTTAGGCTACTATTCTACAGTAGCCATGTTACTATACATAGGTGCAGTATTATAATAGTTATATTCTTGTATATAGGAGCAGTATTATAGTAGTAATATTCTTGTATATAGGAGCAGTATTATAGTAGTTTTTGATATGCTATATATTTAATCGTAATTAGGGAGCAGTATTATAGAAAGAAAATATTCTTGTACATAGGAGCAGTATATATAAGTTAATTCATTGTACATAGGCAGTATTATAGGTGAGTTATAAGTCCTATGTAACATAGGGGCAGTATTATAGTAGTTATATTCTTGTATATAGGGGCAGTATTATAGTAGTTATATTCTTGTACATAGGAGCAGTATTATAGTAGTTATATTCTTGTAATAGGAGCAGTATTATAGTAGTTATATTCTTGTAAATAGGGGCAGTATTATAGTAGTTATATTCTTGTATATAGGAGCAGTATTATAGTAGTTATATTCTTGTAATAGGGCAGTATTATAGTAGTTATATCTTGTATATAGGGCAGTATTATAGTAGTTATATTCTTGTATATAGGGCAGTATTATAGTAGTTATATTCTTGTATATAGGAGCAGTATTATAGTAGTTATATTCTTGTAATATAGGAGCAGTATTATAGTAGTTATATTCTTGTAATAAGGAGCAGTATTATAGTAGTTATATTCTTGTATATAGGGAGCAGTATTATAGTAGTTATATTCTTGTATATAGGGGCAGTATTATAGTAGTTTATATTCTTGTATATAGGAGCAGTATTATAGTAGTTATATTCTTGTATATAGGGCAGTATTATAGTAGTTATATTCTTGTATATAGGAGCAGTATTATAGTAGTTATATTCTGTATATAGGACAGTATTATAGTTATATTCTTGTATATAGGAGCAGTATTATAGTAGTTATATTCTTGTATATAGGGCATATATAGAGTTAATCTTGTATAGGGCAGTATTATAGTAGTCATATTCTTGTATATAGGAGCAGTATTATAGTAGTTATATTCTTGTAAATAGGGGCAGTATTATAGTAGTTATATTCTTGTATATAGGGCAGTATTATAGTAGTTATATTCTTGTATATAGGGAGCAGTATTATAGTAGTTATACTCTTGTATATAGGAGCAGTATTATAGTAGTATATTCTTGTATATAGGAGCAGTATTATAGTAGTTATATTCTTGTATATAGGGGCAGTATTATAGTAGTTATATTCTTGTACATAGGAGCAGTATTATACTAGTTTATATTCTTGTATATAGGGACAGTATTATAGTAGTTATATTCTTGTATATAGAGCAGTATTATAGTAGTTATATTCTTGTCATAGGAGCAGTATTATAGTAGTTATATTCTTGTATATAGGGGCAGTATTATAGTAGTTATATTCTTGTAATAGGAGCAGTATTATATAGTTTATATCTTGTATATAGGGCAGTATTATAGTAGTTATATTCTTGTATATAGGGGCAGTATTATATAGTATATTCTTGTATATAGGGCAGTATTATAGTAGTTATATTCTTGTATATAGGGCAGTATTATAGTAGTTATATTCTTGTATATAGGAGCAGTATTATAGTAGTTATAATTCTTGTATATAGAGCAGTATTATAGTAGTTATATTCTTGTCATAAGGAGCAGTATTATAGTGTTATATTCTTGTATATAGGAGCAGTATTATAGTAGTTATATTCTTGTATATAGGAGCAGTATTATAGTAGTTATTTCTTTATATCTTTGGTCATAGGAGCAGTATTATAGTAGTTATATTCTTGTATAAGGGCAGTATTATAGTAGTTATATTCTTGTATATAGGGGCAGTATTATAGTAGTTATATTCTTGTATATAGGGGCAGTACTATAGTAGTTATATTCTTGTATATAGGAGCAGTATTATATAGTTATATTCTTGTATATAGGGCAGTATTATAGTAGTTATATTCTTGTATATAGGAGCAGTATTATAGTAGTTATATTCTTGTATATATGGGCAGTAAGTATTATATTTTTTGGTTAATTATTTCTTGTAATAGGCTTATAGTATTTTTGTTATAGGGCAGTATTATAGTAGTTATATTCTTGTATATAGTGTGATGGCAGTAATATATATGTAATAGTTATATTATTCTTGTATATAGGAGCAGTATTATAGTAGTTATATTCTTGTATATAGGAGCAGTATTATAGTAGTTATATTCTTGTACATAGGAGCAGTATTATAGTAGTTATATTCTTGTATATAGGGGCAGTATTATAGTAGTTAAATTCTTGTACATATGGGGCAGTATTATAGTAGTTACATTCATTGTACATAGGGGATCAAGTGCCTTGTTAAAATAGGGACCTTAAGGTTTTGCTGCTGGATCTGCCACAGGACGATTACATTTTGGGGCCATTGCACGGATGATGTAGGGCCCCATAGTTTTATGAATATAGGGAATACACTGTTGGAGATGCTTTGGTCTCGCTGAGAAAACAAGTGGGATTCATGCTGTATTTTATCTGTACGTGGGTAATGAAGTGTCGCCTAATGCCCAATTTACATTTCCCCGAGCCAGCACTTATTACAACGTCTTTCACTGAATCTGCTGAAGCTCATAAAATTAGAGGGTCACTTAAAAAGCACAATGTAACCCTAAAACGCCTCCGCATCGCCTGGAAATATCTGGAAATGGTCTTTATATTCCAAGAATGTTCTGGTAGCAAGATACTTTGTATTTCCAAGGCACCTTTCACATAGGCATTTTTGAAAAAATGCGACAGATTTACCGCATCTGCCGCATTTACCACCTAACGGCTGCACTTGCAGTAAGCCCCATGCATTGTCTATGAGGCTTGCGGCCAGTGCGGATTTGCTGGTTGCGGCAGATGCGGCCGTGAAAAAAAAAAATGCGGTCAACAGCATTTTTTTCGCAACTGCCACAACCAGCAAAACCGCACTGGCCGCACCTGCTGCAAGCCCCATAGACAATGCATGGGGCTTACTGCAAGTGCAGCCTTAGGTGGTAAATGCAGCAGATGCGGTAAATCTGCCGCATCTGTCGCATTTTTTCAAAAACGCCCATGTGAACGGGGCCTAATTCTAGATTACAATTATTCAGCAACATTTGTATATATCCCCAACGGGGTTAGAGAATAAGTCTGTTTCCTACTTCTGTTGAGGATGACCATTGGGATAGCACAGGCCGGGGAGTTTTGGTGGGGGCTCCTGTTGGGTGCTCCTAGCAGGGCTCTGTGGGTGCTCAAGATGGGGGCTCTTGGCAGGGCCCCGGGTGGCAGCTCTTGTAGGGGCTCGGCAAATCACCCAAAAACACCAGACCCCCGAACTCAAACATATCCATGGTTCCATGTTACCATTACAAGGGTCCAAATATATAGCAAAGGAATAACTTTAAAAAATAACTTTTATTAGATTATCTAAAATCTGGACAGATTTGTCCTATTATACAACAAGCAAAAACACCATGACTTTCCGGGTCCGGGGCTGTCCGTTGTGAACCAGACAGCCCCAGATCCGGTTTTACCCCTATTGTATCCCTATGGTGCCGGATGGGGCCGGATGGCAGTTATTTGCCATCCGGTTTGGTGTCTGTCTGGAGGATCCGGCTGTTGTCGTTTTTTGCCCTGGACACAAAATCGGAGCTTGCAGCATTTTTTGTGTTCGGGGCAAAAATCGAAAAAAAAACAACGGATCCTCCTGGATCGGGGACGATGCGGCACCAATAACATGGGAGCCTATAGGCGCTGGATTGCGCTGGACCAGGCAGAAAAACGATCCAGTTCCCAGATGCTGGGCTGAAAATAAAGCGCAGCTGGAAGAGCCGCGGCTGAAATTTCAGCACCTGGAGAGCTCCCCTCCAGCCACTATGCTGGAATTTCAGCACTGGACAGCGACAGCCACGCGCAGGAATGATTCCAGCACAAAACAGGATCTGAGGACATATTTGCCCTCGGTTCTGTTTGTCCTGGATTGTCAGGTTCTGTCCGCTGCATCCAGCAAAACACCGGACAGAACCTGACAGGGAAAACTTGTGGTGTGAAGGTAGCCCGGGCCTGATAGCCACCGTGGTAATCGGGGACACCAGAGCATTTTGTAAGTGTTTAAAACTGTGTTGCAATGTCCGGTAAATGATTTGTCAGATGGTCTCTCTTTGGAGACTTGTGACTGGTTTGGGACCTTGTCTCCTGTATTGATTCTAAACATGAAATATGTGGTCAGTTACGGAGCGCCAGACACATAGGACATGTGGGGCTTAATTGGTGGCAAAAACAAACCTTTATTAACCACTACGCGTCTCAACAGTGGCCCGCTGTCCTCCTCAGGTGGATGTACCTGTCCTATGTGCCTAGCGCTCTGTAATTGACCACATAATTCATGTTTATAATAGTAAAATCCCTCTGAGGGATGGGCTGGAGCTGCCGTGTTGCAGTAGACATTGTTCCATGCAGTAAAGGACCATAAATGACATCATTTCCGGTGACGTGGACATCACGTGACCGGGTGAGACTCCCAACGTGATCCTACACAAGGAAGTTGTCTGGAAAGCAGTCCCAAGGGGTACGGTGTCTCTTACAGCATTGCACTAACTGTGGTTGTGCAAGGGTGCGCAACACCACACAGGTGAGAGGCCCCCCAACTGTTCCCCACTAGACCACCAGGTGCAATTCATGTGTGCACATCTCTGATTTTTCTTATTCTTGTATTGAGACTTCATATTAAGTGTTTCTTTCCTTTGGCAGTGTAAGAGTTAATGTCCGTTTCTATTGCTAGCAAGCTCCTTCGTTCTCTTTCCAAGTGAGGCTACTTTGTGATCACTCCCATCTCCTTTATATGGTCACATGATCCAGCTTTCCTTGCTGGTGAGTGAACTCCATTCCTGGCTTGACTCCTGTGGTGAAGGAGCTTATCTGGAGAGCTGACTACTGCCAAGCTATCTGCTGCCTAGGAAAGTGGCAGCAGGCATGAAGTTGTGTTTGTTGTTTCCCTGTCTGTCCTCTCTCTCTTGCTATTAGTGCAGCGGTTGGGACTAGTGCTCCCACGGCCATCTCCCTATTTAGGGTTAGTTTCAGGGCCAGCGAGGGACTAGGTATCCTGCTCGGCGATGGGGTGAACAACCGGTATAGGGACAGTAGGGGGATCTGGGCACAGTCGCAGGTGAGCGCAAGAGGTGTCCTTTCCCCCATTTCCCTATGAGCAGGGCCTTCCATTGTATTTATTCCCCTTGGTGTCCCCCCAGTCTGTGTGTAGTGCGCCGGACACCATTGGCCTGTGCACCGCTGTCACGCGCTGTACCCGGACGCTCCCTAGTCCGCGGCGTGACATGTTTACAATGTGCAAGTTTGGCAATTTATTCTGAACTCATGATTCCAGCTTCACATCTTGATTCTTCATACTCCCCTCTCCCCGTTGGAAGTCCCGTCCCAATTCTTTCATCAGGGGCCACCGTCAGGGGCCCCACTGGGAGCCTTAGTAACTCTAAATAAAGTCTATGTAAATCAGAGCCGTTTTTATCTCACGCGCTTTTATCTAAGTTTTCATACCGAGATCATTTTAATTACTGAGTCTGTGAAGCTTTGAACTTCCTACGCAACTTTCCTTAAGTAAAATTTGCAGACACTTTTCATCTCGGAGTTTTTGATAATTCCCCTCCCCCCTCCGTGTTTGTAAAGATGATTATCTTTGTATTATATCTCGGTCCATAAGGGATTGTTTAGAAGATTTAATGAAAATCATCACCACCCCTCCAGTCGGAACGCCGACGTTCCTGCAAATATCACAGCTATTTATTTGTCTGATTAATTTGTTTATTTAGGAAAGAATTTGAGATTGTTTTTGTTTACAAAGTAAAATTGGTAGAAAATAAAAGCGAAATAATGTGATTATCTTGAGTCCAGAAGGAAAAAACTGTAAAGGGGAAATGGAGATGAGAATGTGGCGGAAATTGGGTAAAATCGGTAAAATGTGATCGGCTCGGAAACATGGATACATTTCATCCCGGGTGGAAAGGTCGTCTGGAGATACTGTAACAAGGATAAGAGAATTAAGACCATGCGTCTCCATCTATAACAGGCCCCGGTAACGCCCATCGCCGCGGCACCGACATCCCCAGGATAGGCAGAGCGGCATCCGCATCCCCAGGAGTGTGTCAATAGACCAGGTTTTGGATATCGGGAGGTGGTTGGTGGAAGGAGAGGCAGTGTGATTTCAGCCTTATGTGTGGGACGCTGAAGCCAAGGTGAGCTCTCCAGAAGCATGGGAGAGTCACCTGGACTACCTGGATATACAGTATTCTGATGGATTGTTTTATGGATTTTTATCTTTTCAAGCAATAAAGGTTCTTGGGCTGTTCACGCATCTCTCGCTTTGTTGATTGTGGGATATCAGAGAAGGACCCCATGACAATTACCATGTGAAGAAATTGTATCACTATTTAGCCATTGCACGTAATCCATTCTGGCTTTCATTCATGATAAAAAGCTTTATGCAGGTCAACAAACAGGAATTCCACCTCATTTTTCCGTTTTTGTTTTTTTTCACATAGACAGAATGTTAAGCACGTAGGTAAGTTTACACGGGTTAAAGGGGTATAAAGCCGAATTCACAGCTCCGCACCCTCTCCCTGCAGGTTCCTGTACAGACTAGTAGTCCAAGTATTGCAACATCCTAATGGTTCCTGCACAGAACAGGATATCCCTAGCTGCACATATAGAAACCCATAATCCGGACCTATCTGCTTAAAAAGGCCGTCTTGTTTTATCACAAACAGGGGCGGACCTACCGTGGTGCAGCTGGTTCAGCTGCACCAGGGCCCCGACCGGGTAGGGGGCCCCTCAAGCCTCGTAACCCGATGTCATAGGAGAGGAGGGTCAGGCAAAGCGGGCAAGTGTGCTGAGATAGGGAGGTACAATAATAAATGCAAACAAGGTTGAACTCCTAACACAAAAATATACACCAGGAGCAACTATTACCCCTGCCTCTCCAGAGAGCTACTCCCCTAATGATCCAGATGATCTAAAGGATTCCAGAAAATCTCAGCCTATGCTATCAATGACACTGACGTATCGTCCACCACATTGGTTTACCAGACCCTTACGGCCACCTAATTTCTTCCAATATAACTTCTTAGTGTCCTGAGCTATATCATTCCTCTATTAAACCTCCTGGAAATGTAGAAGTAAATTGACATCTGCCTGTTACCATTTCACTTTTCGATGGGCTATAACCCTACACAGTTGACTATAAGTCTTCTATTACTCTAGAGACGTACCCTACTGAAGAGAAAAATGGATAAGCCCAAAAGTCAAGTTATAGAGACATTATCTGGAAGAATAACAGAGAAAGGGAACAGTTTTATAATATTAATAATATTTATAATAGAATTTTCAGAATTCTATAAAAGGAGATATAACAAAGGCACTTTAATAAGTGACACTTTGTATTTTCTCCAATTTTCCACCAGCTGTGGCTCCACAGTATCCTCCACCTCATTCAGGTTTTAATGTATGCAATTGTAAATGTATTTAAATGCTTTAGCACAATGCAGCACTTAATAATCATTTATCTCCAGCGAGAATTATTTGCTTTTCATCATTTAGGAAATTGGCTCTGGCCTTAAATTACTTCCATCGCTTGAATTGTCTGCAGACATTTCTCAATTCATAATCATCTTTACTTGCAATAATACAGGTTCATTGCAGCTGCCGACAGATTTGCATCCTCAATTAGGTTATCCGTAGCAAAATAAATAAAAGTTTTTGTCACATGCGATTGTTACCCATCAAAAGAGACAAAAGTCTCAAAGAAAACTAATTGTGAAGCTCGGGTGCAGGTTTCTCTCATTCAGAAGCATGTGACGCACAGACACAAGGGGACGCGACCTTGTAGATGGGAAGCGATGATAGAATAAAGTACATTTATCTAGAAATGTAAAAAGCGGAGATGTTGATGTAGATAAAAAGAGCTTAACTCATCCGATACAGCGCAAATATTCAAGATAACTCGAGTGATCAGTGCACAATAAGGCAGGATCTAAATAAGCCTCATCACCATCGCAACAAGGAAACTTACCATAATACTGCCCCCTAAGTGGTGCTTCTAATGGTACCGCTTAATATGTATGTTGGAGGCTGCATGGCACAACTGAAATTAGCTAAAAATATATAGAGATGAGATTGCCTTGACGTGGCAGGGTTGCTCAAAAAATTGACCAACATTTTGCCAAATATCTCAATTTTATAATATTATACAGTTCGGAATGAATATGTGCACTTGCATATTGCAAGCTATCTTCTGCTGGTGCTGGCTATGTACATGAAGATAACTGTTATAATACGCTCCTATATACAAGAATATAACTAATATAATACTGCTCCTATATACAAGAATATAACTACTATAATACTGCCCCTATATACAAGATATAATACATAATACTCTCTATATAAAATATAGCTCTATAATATCCCAAGAATATAACTACTATAATACTGCTCCTATATACAAGAATATAACTACTATAATACTGCCTCTATATACAAGAATATAACTACTATAATACTGCCCCTATATACAAGAATATAACTACTATAATACTGCCCCTATATACAAGAATATAACTACTATAATACTGCCCCTATACAAGAATATAACTACTATAATACTGCCCCTATATACAAGAATATAACTACTGTAATACTGCTCCTATATACAAGAATATAACTACTATAATACTGCCTCTATATACAGGAATATAACTACTATAATACTGCTCCTATATACAAGAATATAACTACTATAATACTGCTCCCTATATACAAGAATATAACTACTATAATACTGCTATATACAAGAATATAACTACTATAATACTGCCTCTATATACAAGAATATAACTACTATAATACTGCCCCTATATACAGGAATATAACTACTATAATACTGCCCCTATATACAAGAATATAACTACTATAATACTGCCCCTATATACAAGAATATAACTACTATAATACTGCTCCTATATACAAGAATATAACTACTATAATACTGCCCCTATATACAAGAATATAACTACTATAATACTGCTCCTATATACAAGAATATAACTACTATAATACTGCCCCTATGTACAAGAATATAACTACTATAATACTGCCCCTATATACAGGAATATAACTACTATAATACTGCCCCTATATACAAGAATATAACTACTATAATACTGCCCCTATGTACAAGAATATAACTACTATAATACTGCTCCTATATACAAGAATATAACTACTATAATACTGTTCCTATATACAAGAATATAACTACTATAATACTGCTCCTATATACAAGAATATAACTACTATAATACTGCCCCTATATACAAGAATATAACTACTATAATACTGCCCCTATATACAAGAATATAACTACTATAATACTGCTCCTATATACAAGAATATAACTACTATAATACTGCCCCTATGTACAAGAATATAACTACTATAATACTGCTCCTATATACAGGAATATAACTAGTATAATACTGCCCCTATATACAAGAATATAACTACTATAATACTGCCCCTATATACAAGAATATAACTACTATAATACTACCCCTATATACAAGAATATAACTACCATAATACTGCTCCTATGTACAAGAATATAACTACTATAATACTGCTCCTATATACAATAATATAACTACTATAATACTGCTCCTATATACAAGAATATAACTACTATAATACTGCTCCTATATACAAGAATATAACTACTATAATACTGCTCCTATATACAAGAATATAATTACTATAATACTGCTCCTATATACAAGAATATATCTACTATAATACTGCTCCTATATACAAGAATATAACTACTATAATACTGCTCCTATATACAAGAATATAACTACTATAATACTGCTCCTATATACAAGAATATAACTACTATAATACTGCTCTTAGGTACAAGAATATGACTACTATATCCTGCCCCTATGTACAAGAATATAACTACTATAATACTGCTCCTATATACAAGAATATAACTACTATAATACTGCTCTTATGTACAAGAATATGACTACTATATCCTGCCCCTATGTACAAGAATATAACTACTATAATACTGCTCCTATATACAAGAATATAACTACTATAATACTGCTCCTATATACAAGAATATAATTACTATAATACTGCTCCTATATACAAGAATATAACTACTATATCCTGCCCCTATGTACAAGAATATAACTACTATAATACTGCCCTATATACAAGAATATAACTACTATAATACTGCCCCTATATACAAGAATATAACTACTATAATACTGCTCCTATATACAAGAATAAAGCTACTATAATACTGCTCCTATATACAAGAATATAACTACTATAATACTGCTCCTATATACAAGAATAAAGCTACTATAATACTGCCCCTATGTACAAGAATATAACTGCTTCTCCTCCACCCATTGAGAATTCTAACTTTTACAACAAATTACTTAAAGGAGAACTCCGGGGAGATAAACCTTTCTGTACTGTCCATGCCCTCCTACATGATGAAGCAGAGCTGTACACTGCAGTTCTAGGATCTACAGATCTCTTATAATTCAATAAAATCATATCTGCTCTCAGCTCTCACCCCTCTGTCATGGAACCCTAGATTTCTGCATGTCAGCTTCATCTAGGAGCAGAGAAGAGGAGGTGTGTCAGGGGTGTGACAGTAGGTGTGTCAGGGGCATGGTAGGAGATGTGTCAGGGGTGTGGATGCTGGGAGCTGCAGGATCAGCCTACACTCATGCCTCTCACAATTCTGTTTAGTGAGGGGGCATGGCAGGGGGTGTGCAGAGATTTCGGTTCCCTGAGGTGGGGGCCAGAACAGAGGAGCAGATATGATTTTATTGATTTATAAGAGATCTATAGATCCTAGAACTGCAGTGTACGGCTCTGCTTCATTATGTAACAGGGCAAGGAGTGGACTAAAAGTTTTCTCTCACTGGAGTTCCCCTTTAAGGAGTATTTTTTTTGTCAGAACTGTATTTTTTATTTGGTGTAAACGCTGCTGTTCTCCTGAATCCGGCCTTGTATTTCTTTTCTTTTTGTTCCATTCCTGAGGTACGGCCTCCTTTTTTTATTTTAATTCAGTTCTGTCAGCCAAGGGGGCGTGGCCCTCAACACCCCTCAACACCCCTTTGGTTAACAAGACCCAATTTAGTCTCTCCAGTTATATCTCAGGAATGAAATAAAAACTTAGCTGAATTCAGGAGATCAGCAGAACTTACACTAGGTAAGATGAAACAAATGACTTATTTATGGTGACAGGTTCCCTTTAAGGTGAGAACCATAATGTAAACATTCCGCTCTCAGGTGAAGCAGAACCACAACACGTGTAAATAATAGAATGTTCCATCGTTTCTCCTCATTGTAATAAATATTCTGATACGACAACATTACTGGAAGTGAAATAAATAAGTGACACATATAACAATGTATTGTGATAATTCCAATTTGCTGAACATAATTATTAATTTAGTTTATTACATTCTGCCATGTGAGCAGTCACAGAGCCTGTGCCGTTAGACAGCAGGGAATATCTACAGCCTTATAATTACATTGACCGGGCCGGGGATTTATTACGAGGCCGATCACCTGCCTAAACCTGCGACCCGGACTCAGAGTGTCAATGTTTACTCACAATAAGGCAGCAAGCTTTATGGTTACACAGGGAACGTGACACAATCCAACGTGACACAACCCAACATGATACAACCAACAGGACTCAACCCAACAGGACTCAACCAACATGACACAACCCAACAGGACTCAACCCAACATGACACAACCCAACAGGACTCAACCCAACAGGACTCAACCCAACATGACCAACCCAACAGGACTCAACCCAACATGGACACAACTCAACTTAAATTCAACCCAACATGACACAAATCAACACAATGGCACAAAAGAACCCAACATGACACAACCCACCATGACACAACCCACCATGATTCAACCCAACATGACACAAAAGAACCCAACATGACACAACGCAACTTGGCACAACCCAAAATGATGCAACCCAATGTGACACAGCCCAACATGACACAACACAACATGATACAACCCAAGATGACTCAGTCTAACGTGACACAACCCAACTTGACAAAACTCAACATGACACAACCCAATATAATTCAACCCAACATGACACAACCTTTACTGATGTATCTAACTGACCCCTCACTGACTCATGATCCAGCAGATTCACCTGAAAACCAGGTGAGAAACACTACTGATGCTAACTCAGACACTTAATCTACTACCACCTCTATGAGGTGTTTGGCATTTATTGAATTGGAGGTGTTTCTCCCATACCACCTCTAGCTATGATGTCACTCACTTGTATCATCCATACCATCTCTAAGTATGATGTCACTCACTTGTATCATCCATACCATCTCTAGGTATGATGTCACTCACTTGTATCACCCATACCATCTCTAGCTATGATGTCACTCACTTGTATCATCCATACCATCTCTAGGTATGATGTCACTCACTTGTATCACCCATACCATCTCTAGCTATGATGTCACTCACTTGTATCATCCATACCATCTCTAGGTATGATGTCATCATTGACTCTTATCTCCCGTATACAGCTCTGATGTTATCAACAACTCATATCTCCTGAACAATCTCTAGCTATGGTGTCATCACTTTCTTGCATCTCTTATACAATCCCTAGTTATGATGTCATCAACCACTTGTTTCTTTTTTAGAATCTCTACCTAGATGTAATCAGTTTCTTGAATCTCTCAGACAATTTATTGCTATGATGTCATCAGTCAATTGTTTCTTCAATATAGTCTCTAGGTATGATATTGTCGCTCACTCTTGTTTTCCATACAATACCTAGGCATGATGTCATCAATAACTTGAATAATCTATACCTTCTCTAGCTATGATGTCAACCTGATTCTTATCTTCCACATCATCTCTAGCTATGATGTCATCGCTCTCTCATATCAGCCATAAAATCCATATCTATGAAATCATCACATTCTTTCAACTTCCATATATGCTTTAATTATGAAGCCATGGCTAGGTCTTCAATATTAGATTGGTGAGTACCTGACACCCCCGCCAAACAGCTGTTACCTGGACTCACGTTATTAGAAGTACATTGTGTATAGCACAGCGCCATACACTCTGTTGTGACCATTCTCGGTATTGCACCTCATATCACATTCACTTCAATAGGAGCTGAGCTGCAGTACCCCTGAGTGGCCACTACACAGTTTATGGCGCAGTGCTGTTCTGTCTTTGTACACTTTGAACTCCTGGTGTCCAGAGGATCAGAAAATACCTGATCAGTGGTGGTGTGGGGTGTGTGTTGTCAGACCTTCACCGATCTTAAGAAATGTCATCAATATCTTAATCCTTGAGATCCCTTTAATTTACGTTGAGCTTGTTACCCAGATTACATCTTGTCCGCCCCAGTGAGTATCATTATGTATGTAGCCAGTGGCATAACTTGAAGCTCATGGGCCTTGATGCAAAAGCTTCAATGGGGCCCCCAATTATTGCAAATATTTAATAGCATTAGTCTTTTTCTATAGGCCAAAGGGAATTTTGGGGGCCTGGGTGTGATTGCAACCCCTGCACCCGTCAGTGGTACGCCTCTGTATGTGGCTATACTGTATAGGTAGAAGGTCTCTGGTGGGCTTGGAGTTTTATTTGGGGAATGTTATGGTTAATATTTTATTCTGGCTTCATTATTAGACATAAATTGTATTTCATACATCTTAATATTTCAGTCTATGTTTTGCTTGAAGGCTGCGTCATGGAGTTTGTCTGACCAGGAAAATAGTTTCCTTTGCAGATTTCCTTTTCTTGGACTACAGATAATGTTGTATAGTTTCCTTGCTTTTTTGCAATGTCTGTAGTTTCTGCTTTCTCAAAGCTAATAAACACGGAGGGTCTTGAAGCCGCAGGCCGACAGGACTCTCCCTGCACACACATGGATGTCTCACGTCCTTGTCTCCCTTCATCGTTTAACTGTTTCAATTTGAACCTCACTGGCAACATTTAGACTCTTTGCTGTCTGTCTCCTCAAAGATTACTGCTTCCACAACAGGGGCTACACTTCTGTAAGTGTCACAATCTCAGGGGCTCGGGATTGTATCACTGAACATTTCAGGCCGTATATTTCACCATCGCATCACTCAAAACCAATCGGCTTTGGTTCAAAACCTTAACTAAGTGTCTGGCCGTAATGACGATCAGGGAAATCCCACCGGTGACACTTTTGTCCTGGTCAGCAGACGTTTCCCCTGAACTCATAATGAGGAGCTCTGCCTCAACATGGAGCCGCCGGTGGAGGAGCCGCAGTGCGCCGGCGATAGCACCACTATTTATTGTGTGCAATGGATGATGGCGAAACTTTAAATAAGTCCCCAAAGACGGCAATTCCATTCCTCTGCAATATTAGAGCCGGGGAAAAACGGGAGATTGATGATGTGTATCCTGTGATGATGCACGGAGAGCGCTCTCTGACCGCACGTTATATAAAGCGCCAGCCGGGGCAGTCATCGAAAATAATACAAAGATGTCTGCTGCTAAATCAGAGCCGCGGCTCCAGGAGGGAGGATAATGGAGTTTCTGCAGCTTCCTCATAACGACGAGCAAAATGAAGTCTGCTTGTAAGGCATTTAAATTGCCTGCAAAGCTCCGATCTGGTGGCTGCATGTGACACCTATATTCAATCCGCACTTCAAGCTCTTTCATTAAAACAATGTAACCAATTCCCTGTAGAAGCCGCAAAAGCAAATCTTTAAAGTTGATGATTTCCCCACACCTGGTAAGTACAGATGGTGCATTGTGTTCTTAAAGGAAGAGAAGCAATCTGGGCCCAATCACCTGCTGCGATGACGTCTGAGACTCCTGTACATGACTGACGCTGAGGACAGGATGCTGCTAACCAGGGCCGCCATCAGGGCCTGACTGGGCTGACTCCCGTGAGGGGCCCGGTGCTTGCAGACTATTGGGCCCTTTATGGCACGTCTGTGAGGCTATGGAGGATCTCCTGTCTCTACATAGCCCATGTTCAGAAAATGCAGAATGGCAGATATTATACAAAAAGTACTGAGCAGAGTAGCTGTGAATCCAGCTCTGAGCTGAGATAAACACTTACCAGAAAGCAGCAGCAAGGTAGACGTTTTACTACAGTACTGAGCAATGTAGTTGTGAATCCAGCACAGAGATAAGGTAAAACAGTCAATGGAAAGCAGCAGTAGCATGAGGGATATTATACAGCACACTAGCAATGATCAGTGTGTCTATGAGTCTAGTTCTGAGATAAGATTAAAAAAAAATACTACAACAGAGCAGCAGCATGCAAGATATTATACAGAAGTAATAAGCAGTGTATCTGTGAATCCAACTCTGATATAAAAAGCTAGAAAATAGGAGCAAATTGTTCCAAGATTTATTACAAAATGTCTATATTTGTTTCTACTATTGATCTATGCAGAGTTTATCACATGACAGTGTAGGATTGTGTCTCCACCTATCTTTGGTATCCTCTGATGCCTATAGTCCTTTACAGTATTTGCTTGGACTATCACGATTTTTCAACATCAATTCCAGAGAATTTGGGCATATCCTGATGTGAAAGGTGCTGAGGTTTATGTAGACCCAACCATTGGTCGTGTCCAGTTTTGAGGCATTTCTGGACATGAGACTAAAGTGTTCCTGTTATGCTCCTCATTAAATGGATCCAGTTATTAATAATAGGAGATCTATTACAAAAGGAGGACAACTGGACATGTGACCAGCTCCTAAGAGAGGTGGCGGCACAGCCCTCTAGGCTTCTTTAATGGAGTCATAAGTGGCAATGTTACCCGATAGCCTGGAGTATGAGGGGTTGAAAATACCCCAATGTCACATAGAAAGTCACCAGTATTGTAATTGACGCATGCTTGTCGGGGGACTGTTGCATATTTGGCACCAGAGTTATGAGCTATGTCCTGATTGAAGTCTATGGAGGTTTAGCAGATTGCGGAGCCTTTAACTCCTTTAGGCTTCCAAAAAGCAGAAACATGCACCTCTACATCTCTACCAAACATCCAATGAGAAGGGTATATCGTCCAAAAACGCTCATACTAGCAAAGGCTCCAAGGCATGTGCCCTTTGTGCACTCCCTACGATCTGGTCCTAGGCTGCCTCACGTTTAGGACTTGATACGGTGACCTTGTGCTGTGTGATCAACTTCCTTCCCTGCAGAGTCACAGCCCGGTCAGTCCCTGTCCAAATGCTTTATCTTTGTGTTTCTCAACCTATGGTTTACAGTTATCAGGTGTTTTCCCATGCTTATTATCTCTGTCCTTTCACATCCCGGGTGGGACTATTTATAAAAAAACAAGAAGAGCCAGCAATACCTGAGGATAGCACGCAATGTAAAGCGTGCGACTGCACAAATTCATTCCAAACTGTATTTATATTAAAAAATGAAATTGTGGGCACTTAATTGATCAATTTTTTGAGCCACCCCGCACAGTCAAGGCAAATCTCCTAAGGGTGATCCTACTTTATATATTTTTTATGTCATTTAAGTTATGCCAAGCGGCCTCCAACATAGATAACAGGCACAGACGTTAAAAGCACCACTTTTCTTGCTTTTTAGGCTATTTATACCCCTCTTTTACCAGCCTTCTCTGCTGGCTATATGTTTGTGTGGATTTCTACTAAGCAGTTCCAGCCTTGCAGATACACATTTTGCCTGTTGGGCAGAGACCGGTGCTCTTCTTACTGTGTTTGCTCATTTGCCTTTCCTTGACCTTCTCTTTGTTTTCTAGTAGGTTGATGTTTCCCTGATTTGCATTTATTATTTCTCCTTTGTCTGTTTGCACACGTGATTTATGTTTCCCCACCTCAGGTTCCCATCTATCTCTGCACGCTTCCCTATCTTGGTTTGTTGTGCGAAACAACCTTTCCTTTGATTCCTCAGGAGGTATAAGGAAGAACAGAACCCTCTTTTAGGGAGACCGGTCCGAGTTGTGGTATTATAGTTGTGCGGCTAAGTCCGTGCAGGAACCAGTAGGGTATTGTGCAGCTACAGATACTAGTCTGTACAGGAACCAGTAGGGTGTTTTGCAGCTATTGATACAGTGACTGGAAGAACGATATCTTCAGCTCACAGAAACTGACCATGTACCGGAGTCTACAGAGAGACTACAAACTGGCCCCATATCTGGAGAAACTCCCGGATCCCAGAGACCGCAAGATCCTGAGCCGATATAGACTCAGTGCCCACAGTCTGGCCATCGAGTCCGGCCGACACAGGCAGAGATACAAGCCCAGGGAGGAAAGACTGTGCCAACACTGTGATCAGGAGGCCCTGGAGGACGAAACCCACTTCCTGCTACACTGCTCCAAATACTCAGCAGTGAGGGACACTCACTTCAAGAGACTCTCACATCTCTTCCCGGACTTCATCACCATGAAGGAGGAAGAAAAAACATCTATCCTGCTGGGAGAAGAAGAGAAAGCAGTGGAGATAGCAGCGCGGTATGTGAGCGAATGCCATAGACTGCGAGAAAAAGAGCTATGATGCCATGGACTCTATAGCCTCCACATTGGATCTGCCCCCATCCACCTTTCCTATGCCATGGACTATAGCTCCCACCCCGGACTTGCCCCATCCACCTTCCCTATGCCATGGACTATAGCCCCCCATCCTGGATCCATCCCATCCACCTTCCCTACAGCTCCTACCCAACATCCCCACAGTCCCTATCTCTATTCCCTTTATACAATTGCTTTGGCAAAACTGAGATGTATTTGGTCCTGCCAATAAAGCTTCTTTGAATCTTGAATCTTGAATCTACTAGTCTGTATAGGAACCTGTTGGGTATTGTGCAGCTATGAATACTAGTCTATACAGAAACTAGTAGGGTATTGTGCAGCCATGGATACTAGTCTGTAAAAGAACTAGTAGGGTATTGTACAGCTATGGATACTAGTCTGTACAGGAACCAGTAGGGTGTAGAGCAGCTATGGATATTAGTCTGTACAGGAACCAGTAAAGTATTATGCAGCTATGGATACTAGTCTGTACAGGTATTGTGTAGCTATGGATAATAGGCTGTACAAGAACCAGTAGGGTGTCATGCAGCTATGGATACTAGTCTGTACAGGAACCAGTAGAGTAGTATCCAGCTATGGATACTAGTCTGTACAGGTATTGTGCAGCTATGGATACTTGGCTGTACAACAACCAGTAGGGTATTGTGCAGCTATGGATACTAGTCTGTACAGGAACCAGTACGGTGTCATGCAGCTATGGATACTAGTCTGTACAGGAACCAGTAGAGTAGTATCCAGCTATGGATACTAGTCTGTACAGGTATTGTGCAGCTATGGATACTTGGCTGTACAACAACCAGTAGGGTATTGTGCAGCTATGGATACTAGGTTGTACAGGAACCAGTAGGGTGTCGTGCAGCTATGGATACTAGTCTGTACAGGTATTGTGCAGCTATAGATACTAGTCTGCACTGGACCCAGTAGAGTATTCTGCAGCTATGGATACAAGTCTGTACAGGTATTGTGCAGCTATGGATACTAGTCAGTACAAGTAGTGTGTTGTGCAGCAATGGAAACTAGTCTGTACAGGAACCAGTAAGGTGTGTGAGGTTGCAGTGTGATTGGTTCTATTTCTCTTTAACCATATTGGAATACGTATGTGAATAACATATATGATATCACCACATGTGAAATGACAGCTCCGTAACACAAAAGCGCAGGGTATCCATGTGTAGCCATGCAGGCAGTGTGCATGAGGCGTTACAGAGTTGGTGTGCGCCATCATTCAGACTGGCCCCATGATTGAACATCTCATGCCAATACATAGTCTTCTTCGCACAGGCTGCTCAGTTTACGGGGCTCTCTCTCCTGGCACTGATAATGGGGACACTCTAATGAGAGTGCACCGGTGCTAATCATGTCGGCATGGCTGGACCCTAAGGGCAGGATAAGTATAGGCTGATCCCACACCTCACAATGTCATTTTTGACAGTTTTTGCGCTCTTTGTGTAACCCATTACTGGCGCTTCTCTGCTGTTTTTGCCATTTTTGACTAATTGTACCGTCCTCTCCCTCCGGTATGCGGATACGCGGCACCGCCTGGACAGGCCCCATTACATTGTATTTACAGTGTTGGCCGTTTCCTTGGTCCTTTGTATTTCCTATAGATTTTTTTCCTTTTTTATAGAGGTAACACTGCACCAAATCTGTGATTTAATATCCTATTAAACACTAGGTCAATAGAAGGTTCTCCGCCGACCGTCTCATTAAGGCAGAACACTTATATCCACATATAACTCCGCTGGCATTTACTGCAAAAACCTCATAGAAAACATCAGACGCTCGAACCGCGCAGCCGCAAGGACCCCAACCCAAGACAAGGGTGGTCTGCATCTAGGGGGTCTAGAGATACGGAGAGGGGTCTGGTCTAGGGTTTGGTGCAGGATCTGTATATTTCGAGAGGTCTGGTCTCAGTTTTGTATATATTGGATCTTATGTTGTCGTGAATACAGGGCTTTTTAAAGAGAATTTGTCAGCAGGTTTATGCTATGTACTCTGAGGGCAATATAAGGTAGGGGCTGAGACACTGGTTTACGGGATGTGTTACTTATTGGGCTTTGTGCTGTTTCAATACAATCAGTGTTTTATCAGCAGGAGATTATCACTGCTCGACTAGGTGACAAAGTGCCTCCTGGTGCAACAACACCCCCTCATCTGATTAGCAGCTCACTGTCACTTTGCATTGTACATAGAGAGCTGTGGTGTGGGCGGGGTCATCCGTGGTGTGGGCGGGATCAGCTGTGGTGTGGGCGGGATCAGCTGTGGTGTCGGTGTGATCAGCTGTAATGTGAGCAGGATCAGCTGGTGTGGGCTGGGTCATCTGTGGTGTGGGTTGACTTAGCTGTGATGTGGATTGGGTTAGCTGTGGTGTGGGCATGGTCCTTTATGGTGTGGGTAGGGTCAGCTGTGGTGTGGGCAGGGTCTGCTGTAGTATGAGTGGATCAGCTGTGGTGTGGGTGGGTTTAGCTGTGGTGCAGGCGGGGTCAGCAGTGGGCAGGCGGGGTCATCTGTGGTGTGGGCAGATCAGCTGTGGTGTGGGTGGGGTTTTTTTCTCAGCTCTGCTACATGCCACAATTGTATTACAAATATGGCACCCACTAAACTATGTGATACATTATTGGATTCAGGGTCTCTTTGCCTAAATTGTGCTGCTTTCATATGAGGTAGAAAAATTACAGTGACAGATTATTGTACCGTTAAATCCTAAATCCAGATCGGACCCTGAAAACATAGAGGGTCGGTCTATAGGGGCATTGTCTGGGGTCTGAGAACAAGTGAGGGATCCAGCTGGGGCTCTGATCTGAAGGATTTGGGGGTCTGGGGTTGTAGTTAGGTAATTAGAGGTTTCTGGGTTGGGGAGGGTGTATATTTATTTTTTATGGGGTCTCTAATACACAGGAGGGTCTTAAAGAACCAAAAATACAGATCCTCTATGTCCATGAGAAAAGCCTTGTTCAAATTTGGGGGGTCTGTCCTGAAACCCTGGGGCCCCTGTTGGTCTGAGGTTTTATCAGACCCCGATACGTGTATAGAGACCCCATTGGAGAATACTGGGGGGCGTGTGCGTTCCTGGGCCCGCCTGCGCCTGACCTGAAGTTACTGCAGCTGTCCAGAGGGTGATGCGTCCTCTTAAAGGAGCCACAACTCGCTAAATATTAGGAGATTGTCCAAGAGCTGTAAGGATAGGAGAACTGCTTACATAGCAATCCCACAAAAGGGGCATCTTTTATAACAAAGTTGGATTTCCCTGCGTTCTTCCTACAGTTTCCTGCCCGTCAGATGGATCTTATATTGATACAGTAAAGCCGCCATAGGGGGCCATTCATGGAATTGCTATCTAAGCAATTGTCAGTGAATACTTTGAAGTATGTGCAGAGCTGCAGCCTCACTGTAGGGCGACCCGTCAGCAGTGCGGGGAGCCTGTAATTAGGGAGAGCTCTTTCATGTACTCGGATAAGCTCCGGAACATGAAGACTTTGATACATCTTAATGTCAGATTGCAGCTTACAGGTCCCCTGTGCCGACTGCGGACGCCCTGCCGGCACCTGAAGAGTTAATGGAAGGAAATGAGCAATCTGGGAAGGAATCTAGTAGAGGGTCCGATATTAATATAGAAGGGTCTGGACTAGAATCTGAATTCATTATGCTGCATAAGTCCGATACTAATATGGGGGCTGGACTGATATTAAAATACATGTCTAGTGTCTGATAATATAAGGGTCTAGTTTCTAATATGAGGATAAGGGTCTGGTGTCTGATATTAAGATAAGGGTCTTGGTTGGGGTCTAATATTAGGATATGGGTTTAATATTAGGATCAGGGTCTGGACTGGGGTCTGATATAAGAATAAGGGTCTGGTCTGGGGTCTGATATTGGGATAAGGGTTTAATATTAGGATCAGGGTCTGGACTGGAGTCTAATATTAGGATAAGCGTTTAATATTTAGGTTATGGTGTGGTCTGGGATTAATATGAGGATATGGGTCTGGACTGGGGTCTGATATTAAGATAAGGGTCTGGTCTTAGGTCTAATATTGGGATTATGGCCTGGTTTGGGGTCTAATATTAGGATAACGGTCTGGTCTGGGGTCTGATATTGATCATTTATAGGTTATAGTACAGGTCTCTCAGGACTCTCTCCCCGGCTGCTTATTGTATGTCTGTGAATGCGTCCTGCACCGGTCATCACATTGTGTTTATGTGATGTGACTCCTCCTCCCGGACTATTCTTTTATTATTCTACTCTATCAATTAATTCAGTCCCCTGCGATACCTGTGCATCAGACAGTCCCTTATATACCTGTGCACCGGACAGTCCCTTATATACCTGTGCACCGGACAGTCTCTTATATACCTGTGCACCGGACAGTCCCTTATATACCTGTGCACCGGACAGTCCCTTATATACCTGTGCACCGGACAGTCCCTTATATACCTGTGCACCGGACAGTCCCTTATATACCTGTGCACCAGACAGTCCCTTATATACCTGTGCACCGGACAGTCCCTTATATACCTGTGCACCGGACAGTCCCTTATATACCTGTGCACCGGACAGTCCCTTATATACCTGTGCACCATCTTCTCATCGTCTCAGCGCTCTGAGCTCCGGAGGACGGACGCCTGCGATCTGCCGCCGCTCCGCTGTAATGACGAACACGAGAGTTTAGAATCTTCCATTTTTTAATGTATCTTTTATCATTTTCCTGACTCAATGATTTAGTGGAAGAGGAATAAAAGCTCCAACATCACAACGGACAGCAGAATTCAGGAGATTCCACATTCACTGATTTAGATACATTTCCATATTGCGGCTGCGGTATTATTACAGCGGCTCCATGTCCCCATCTCCTCCAAACCTGATACATTTCTATATAGTGAGTGCAGCTCTGGAGGATAATACAGGAGGTGACTCAGGATCAGTAATGTAATGTATGTACACAGTGACTGCACCAGCAGAATAGTGAGTGCAGCTCTGGAGATAATACAGGAGGTGACTCAGGATCAGTAATGTAATGTATGTACACAGTGACTGCACCAGCAGAATAGTGAGTGCAGCTCTGGAGTATAATACAGGAGGTAACTCAGGATCAGTAATGTAATGTATGTACACAGTGACTGCACCAGCAGAATAGTGAGTGCAGCTCTGGAGTATAACACAGGAGGTAACTCAGGATCAGTAATGTAATGTATGTACACAGTGACTGCACCAGCAGAATAGTGAGTGCAGCTCTGGAGGATAACACAGGAGGTAACTCAGGATCAGTGATGTAATGTATGTACACAGTGACTGCACCAGCAGAATAGTGAGTGCAGCTCTGGAGTATAATACAGGAGGTAACTCAGGATCAGTAATGTAATGTATGTACACAGTGACTGCACCAGCAGAATAGTGAGTGCAGCTCTGGAGTATAATACAGAAGGTAACTCAGGATCAGTAATGTAATGTATGTACACAGTGACTGCACCAGCAGAATAGTGAGTGCAGCTCTGGAGTATAATACAGGAGGTAACTCAGGATCAGTAATGTAATGTATGTACACAGTGACTGCACCAGCAGAATAGTGAGTGCAGCTCTGGAGTATAATACAGGAGGTAACTCAGGATCAGTAATGTAATGTATGTACACAGTGACTGCTCCAGCAGAATAGTGAGTGCAGCTCTGGAGTATAATACAGGAGGTACTCAGGATCAGTAATGTAATGTATGTACACAGTGACTGCACCAGCAGAATAGTGAGTGCAGCTCTGGAGTATAATACAGGAGGTAACTCGGGATCAGTAACGTAATGTATGTACACAGTGACTGAACCAGCAGAATAGTGAGTGCAGCTCTGGAGTATAATACAGGAGGTAACTCAGGATCAGTAACGTAATGTATGTACACAGTGACTGCACCAGCAGAATAGTGAGTGCAGCTCTGGAGTATAATACAGGAGGTAACTCAGGATCAGTAATATAGTGTATGTGGACAGTGACTGCACCAGCAGAATAGTGAGTGCAGCTCTGGAGTATAATACAGGAGGTAACTCAGGATCAGTAATGTAATGTATGTACACAGTGACTGCACCAGCAGAATAGTGAGTGCAGCTCTGGAGTATAATACAGGAGGTAACTCAGGATCAGTAATGTAATGTATGTACACAGTGACTGCACCAGCAGAATAGTGAGTGCAGCTCTGGAGTATAATACAGGAGGTAAATCAGGATCAGTAATGTATGTACACAGTGACTGCACCAGCAGAATAGTGAGTGCAGCTCTGGAGTATAATACAGGAGGTAACTCAGGATCAGTAATGTAATGTATGTACACAGTGACTGCACCAGCAGAATAGTGAGTGCAGCTCTGGAGATAATACAGGAGGTAACTCAGGATCAGTAATATAGTGTATGTGACAGTGACTGCACCAGCAGAATAGTGAGTGCAGCTCTGGAGTATAATACAGGAGGTAACTCAGGATCAGTAATGTAATGTATGTACACAGTGACTGCACCAGCAGAATAGTGAGTGCAGCTCTGGGGTATAATACAGGAGATAACTCGGGATCAGTAATGTAATGTATGTACACAGTGATTGCACCAGCAGAATAGTGAGTGCAGCTCTGGGTATAATACAGGAGGTAACTCAGGATCAGTAATGTAATGTATGTACACAGTGACTGCACCAGCAGAATAGTGAGTGCAGCTCTGGAGTATAATACAGGAGGTAACTCAGGATCAGTAATGTAATGTATGTACACAGTGACTGACCAGCAGAATAGTGAGTGCAGCTCTGGAGTATAATACAGGAGGTAACTCAGGATCAGTAATGTAATGTATGTACACAGTGACTGCACCAGCAGAATAGTGAGTGCAGCTCTGGGGTATAATACAGGAGATAACTCGGGATCAGTAATGTAATGTATGTACACAGTGATTGCACCAGCAGAATAGTGAGTGCAGCTCTGGGTATAATACAGGAGTAACTCAGGATCAGTAATGTAATGTATGTACACAGTGACTGCACCAGCAGAATAGTGAGTGCAGCTCTGGAGTATAATACAGGAGGTAACTCAGGATCAGTAATGTAATGTATGTACACAGTGACTGCACCAGCAGAATAGTGAGTGCAGCTCTGGAGTATAATACAGGAGGTAACTCAGGATCAGTAATGTAATGTATGTACACAGTGACTGCACCAGCAGAATAGTGAGTGCAGCTCTGGGGTATAATACAGGAGATAACTCGGGATCAGTAATGTAATGTATGTACACAGTGATTGCACCAGCAGAATAGTGAGTGCAGCTCTGGGGTATAATACAGGAGGTAACTCAGGATCAGTAATGTAATGTATGTACACAGTGACTGCACCAGCAGAATAGTGAGTGCAGCTCTGGAGTATAATACAGGAGGTAACTCAGGATCAGTAATGTAATGTATGTACACAGTGACTGCACCAGCAGAATAGTGAGTGCAGCTCTGGAGTATAATACAGGAGGTAACTCAGGATCAGTAATGTAATGTATGTACACAGTGACTGCACCAGCAGAATAGTGAGCGCAGCTCTGGAGTATAATACAGGAGGTAACTCAGGATCAGTAATGTAATGTATGTACACAGTGACTGCACCAGCAGAATAGTGCAGAATGTATCTCATAGTTAATGGTAAGTGCAGGATTTCCTATTGATTTCAGGGAACGTTGTGTAATTCTCCATGTCTCCACTGACCGTGCAATAGGAAAACTGAACATTAAAAATTAGGACTGATTGATGAGGGTCTTGGTCTATGGGGTACCCTTTAATTAAAAAGAATTCTTCATAAAGGACATCCCCTTTAAGTCAGTTACCTAATCAGCCGGTAGTTAGAGGAGAGCTTGCTGCTGATTACTTTTCTGTTAGATATTGCAGGTTGCAGGAATATCAAGAGCCATTGAAATGATGAATGGATAATCTTTGTTATTAAATCAATCAGCCCCACGGATGAGGCTCACGTGTGCAGCATTGCCTATGAAGCCTCGGCTCACGTGCTCCCGTCTGATCCTTCCCCGCTATGTAGAGAACATCCATTTTTACTTGTTAAATGGATATTGAAAACACAGGTGCACAGAGGCGATAGCTCTCAATTTAATCTCCTTCTCCTGGTTACGTTGAAGTGTCCCAGCATTCATTATATAATCTCATTTAGAGCGACAAGCGAGAAACCCCGGCGTAACATCAGGTTAATACGAGTCATAGAGGAGCGCGGCGTAATGTGGGCTGTACGGAGTCGCAGGACCTTATGCGATATTTAAATTGCATTGTTATTTTATTACACGTTTTCCCGCAGTGTCGCCGGCTGATAATTGAGTTCCGGGGACCTCGGCGATTCACAATTGTGTTTGTTGCTTTGTGGCGCGCGAGACTCATATCACACGTGAGGGATCCGGTGGGATCCGGATTAAGAGGAATTATGGCGTCTTGAAAGTTTCCAATAGTGCGAGATCCCCGATCCTCCGAGATATCAGATCATCGGACATGAAGTCTATTGGGCTGTGTGCACATGGTGCGCTTTTACCGTGTTCGCTTCTCAGCACGAGACTTGGAGTTGCGCCTGCAAGGGTTAATCTAGCTGCACTTGTGGCGCCCCCCCGTGTCTTGGTCGTCACAGAGGTACTGCACCTATTCCACAGGTGTGGAGCCATTGCTCTCAGGTAAGACAGGGACATGAAACTGAGACACATCACCTTACACCTAACACCATTCCCAACTCCAGGCCGGGGGATGATGGGCGGAAGAAACTCACCTAGAGCAGACCCCATCTGCTGGCTGGAGGAAGGAGTAGGCAGACGGGGTGGGAACACAGTGAGATGTTGAGAGACAGAGGAGGAAGCAACAGCAACATGGAGTTCTAGGGGTCACTGGAGCTGGGGCGGGGTGGGACCAGTGGGTAGATCACCATGGAACCCCGAATCTACAGCCGATTTCCAGGTTGTGGTAGAGGAACTACTGGCGGCATGATGGGACCGGCCATAATCTGGTGTGAGACTGTACGTTCAGAGGCTACTGGACTGCATGTGCAGTGACCCACTCCGTGTACACTCCCAGGCACAGTGACTACAGAGGGTCAAGAGGACGTGCCGGCCGTCACTCAGCAGGGCCCGCAGTCGCCTGCCTTGGAACTAGTAGCAAGTAGGTGCTGGGGAAGGAAGGCGAGAAAGATCAGTGCAGATAGGACAGGCAGCACAGAAAGGCTTATGAAAGGTGACTCAGTGGAGTGTTCCGGACTATCTGAGGGATGGCCAAACTGCAATCTGGAGGAGCACAGCACCCTGGCTGGGTCTGCACTGAACCAAACAACAGTAGAGAAACTCCTTCTGTGCCCTCCTGCACAAACAACTACCACCATCATCCACACTGACTCTAATACCAACCCTGGGATCAGCTCCATCCATGTCTGCAACAACACCTATTCCCAAGTGTCACTACAAGCAGCGCCAGTGATCCTAACCAGAATCCATGGATGGCGTCACGATAAATATTATTTATCCCCTTTAAATAACCCCTTTTCATGCTCGGTCAGGGCCACGACCGCCGGGACTGCCACGTGACATGCTCCTGACTGATCCCGGTTGGTCGGGTACCCCTGGTCCTTACGACTGTTGCACTCTCAATCCAGCACTCCTCCTTTGTCCTACGATGAAAGTGAGCGTAAATCACACCCCGACACAGGCCGTGCACCCCACTTCACACACGCTGCCACCACCCATCGAACATGCAGGGCGATGAGTCCCCTGAACTAATATTGCTAGATAATCCACAGGATCACACACTCTCTCTAAGGCTATGGATTCTTTTAGGGCATACAAGATTCAAACTTATTAAAGTTTTATGCTTTAATATAAAAAGTTACAGTGCACAATAAATAGATATAAACGATAAAAATAAAATGGACATACAGATAAGCAAAACAGTAATAAAATAAAAGGGATAAACGTACAGAAATATCTACTTTGTAGTCTGTTCTTTCTGTATCCTTGGGGGGAGGAGGAATGAAATATGGATCACAGCAGTATTTCAGCTGCCCCAAGTCTGTGAACAAGCTTTCCTTGTGGGGAAACCCAATATAACCTCAGCTGGGAGGTCAGATTTCTAGACCAGCCTTTCATTTTAATATTCTAATTCTCGGTTTGTGACTGGTCTATGATTTCATTAGCAATGAATACCATATATACTCGTGTATAAGCCGACCCGTGTATAAGCCGACCCCCCTACTTTTGCCCCCAAAAACTGGGAAAACTTATTGACTCGCGTATAAGCCGAGGGTGGACTCCAGCACAGGTATACAACCCCCAGCAGTGAGGTATACAGGCCCCCCCAGTGGTATACAGCAGGCCCCCAGGCGTATAAGCAGGCCCCCAGGGGTATAAGCAGGCCCCCAGGGGTATTCAGCAGGCCCCAGGGGTATCAGCAGGCCCCAGGGGTATCAACAGGCCCCCAGGGGTATACAGCAGGCCCCCAGGGGTATTCAGCAGGCCCCAGGGGTATCAGCAGGCCCCCGGGGGTATCAGCAGGCCCCCAGGGGTATCAGCAGGCCCCCAGGGGTATACAGCAGGCCCCCAGGGGTATTCAGCAGGCCCCAGGGGTATCAGCAGGCCCCCAGGGGTATCAGCAGGCCCCCGGGGGTTTATACAGCAGGCCCCCGGGGGTTTATACAGCAGGCCCCCGGGGGTTTATACAGCAGGCCCCCGGGGGTTTATACAGCAGGCCCCCGGGGGTTTATGCAGCAGGCCCCCGGGGGTTTATACAGCGCCCCCGGCAGTGGTATACAGCCCCCCCGCCTAGTACCGGGCCCCCATGCTGCGGCACAGCATACAGTAGTTCATACATTACCATCTCCTGCAGCGCGCGCTTCCTCCATCTCCCGCCCGGCTTGTTGCTGTAGTGTCATGTGACGCGCCAGTCACATGACACTACAGGAAGATGCCGGCTGGGACATGGAGGAGCCGCGCGCTGCAGGGAGAGATGGTAATGTATGAACTACTGTATGCTGTGCCGCAGCATGGGGGCCCGGTACTAGGCGGGGGGGCTGTATACCACTGCCGGGGGCCGCCAGGGGCTGTGTCCGGCAATATGCACTGCATCCCCTTGCCGGGGATGGACAGGGGGATGCGTGCATATCAATGAGCCGGGCCCACGTGACCGCGCGGTGTCACTGTAGCCCCCTCCTGCCTCCTCCTGCCCCCAGTCAGAGCCCCCGTCCCCGACACACTCAGCACACATGTATATACTCGCGTATAAGCCGAGGGGGGACTTTTCAGCCCAATTTTTGGGCTGAAAAAGTCGGCTTATACACGAGTATATACGGTACATTATTTTTCTAAATGCTCTTTGTCTTCGCATTTTCTTTCCCACAGCCATTATGGAATGCAAGGCCCTGCCATGATTGACCATTTGTTGATCCGCTTTGAAGTCCAATCATGGACACATTGTTACATTTGTACACAGCAACAAAATAGAACAATGTGTCCATGATTTCACTGCAACCAGCAAATTGCCAGTGAAATTGCAAGCAATATTGCATCATGTAACGGTACCCTTACAGTGATTTGTCACCCATTGACTTAAAATTGAAAAATGCACTAAGAAATGCAGCCAAACTGCATGTTTTTGCTGCTGCCTATTTCCTGGCAGCAGATGTGTAACATTTTGCAACCAAATACTCAACGCGTGCAGATTGTCAAGCTGGACTACAAGACGTCCAGACCACGGCGAAACACAAAGGGTTCAAGGGGATGGCATAGGGGAAGGAATGCCCTGAAGGTAGGGAGCAGGGGATGGGACTGTCCCTAGCTGCCCTGTTATCCCTATGCAGGTCCTTCCCCTCCCCGCTGCTAAGTGCCTCATCTCTGGCTGTCACCTCCACTACCCCTGTGTAGTGCGTAGGCCGATGCGTTTGCTGTGCGACATCTTGGATATAATCCACACACAGGGGAGGGAGACAGTGAGGGGGACAAGCCAATAGGATACACCATCTAGACTGCCGCAGCCCAAACACCCGGGGTACAGCCAAGCACTGCTCCAGCAGCAAAATACCCACTTCACTTCATGGAGGTCAACCGGCATCGCGTGCGGTATCCTGTGACCCCCCAAAGAGAATCGGGAGTGGTCCCCAACCTGAGGTATACTAGAGCTGTCAGCAAGGAAAACTGACATTAACCCTTGCTGGCACAAAAGAAATTAACTACATGTAAAATCCAGCATGCAGAGCTGTCACGAATCTCCTACTGACTCATAACACACCTACTCTAAGTGCTCTCATGTGTCAGGTCCATGTTATTTCTTGGATTGAAAACAGTGCTATACTTGTTCAGAGGTTGCATTTGGTACTGCAGCTCAGGTCATGTATGGGGATGACGTGCAATACTACACATGACCTGTGTAAAGATATGGCGCTGTTTTTGGATGAAAGCAGTAATGTCCTTAATGCTAAAGTGATGCAGAACTAAAATGGCAATATGGCATTGAAGATGACCGTCACGTGGCATCACGTCAGGATTGCCAATACACTGCCTGCGACAGGAATGCATTGGCCATCATTTAAAGAGAACCACTGGAGTCATAATGCTAAGAAACACCACTGTCGCCCCGACCCATCTCCTACCAATCTCTGCCCAAAAATGGCAAAAGTATCAATTTTGTGCAAAAATCATGCAACTTTACACTTTGATAAATAGCTGCCATTATGATATTTGCCAATTTTATGACAACCACGTTCTAGCAAAATCCCCTCTCAGGACATACAAGACGTCACAACCTCCGAGTGGCCACATACAGACACATACGGCATAAACCTCTCCTGACAGAGTATCACAAAATCCTGTTTCCATTAAAAATTCTTATTTTACGTAATTCACAACAAGATGCGTCCAATCCTTTTCACATGTAACGTGCCATGGCATAAATGGCGCAATATTAATAAATAATAATCCAATAGACAATAGTAGGGAAGAACACATGAGCAGATTTAGACCATGTTCACACTGTGCATTTTTGATCCATTTTTTGTGATCCGTTTATTGATCACTTTGGCTCTTCTTTTTTCTGTGTTTTTTTATTTGGGTAAGACTCTGTTGCGTTGTTTTATCCAGAGTTTCCTATGGTCCAAAAGTGACCAAAATGTGGTGAAAACCATTGGTGCGAATATAACCGACTGATATGTGGAGGACGCTCAGAGCAGATAATCTATGGCGGCTCCATACTGATCAATCACAACGAGCCACAGCCATAAATCGGGAGTCATTTTCTACTATGTCCAAAGATTAGAGAAGAGTAAATCGTCTCTGAGCCCGGGCAGATGGCGGTGAGGCGTGCCGGAGTGCCACCCTGCCCACTGACATCCTGCGTATGCTCCACCACCTACATAAGACTCGTCGTATGGCCAGACTCGTCCTTGGCCTTAACAGAGTGATTCAATTTCCTCTATCCACAGATGAGAGGTGAGTAAACCATCTCCGATGCCGGGCCGGTGGTGGCGAGGGTGTGCCGGAGTGCCACGGTGCCCATTGACGCCCTTCGTCATTGCACCATCACCTACTTAAGACTTGTCTTATGTCTCCGATACATCAATAGTAGATCCAGCCCCGCACCGGACACGTCCTCACCCGGATCAGATAGAGTGCATCAATGTATCAATATCACAGGCATGGAAATGTCCTTGATGGTCTCCTCGGCTTCCTCTTCTCCGTCCTCGGGGTTTTCATCTCTCGGTGATACTTCTTCCCACTGACCTGAGCCTTGAAGGATCACTTAGCCAAAAGTCACCGCAATAATCTGTCTCTACTAAAACATTTGCCTGCCTGATATAAGATTATGGAGTAACGTCTACGGGAAATGTTAAAAGCCAAATTATGCAAAAGAAATGAAAGAGAAAATTGCCCAAGAGAAAGATTTCAACTTCGAAACTGCATCTCCCCAGAAAGACGGTGAGAGGCGGCCAACGTCCTATAGACATTAGTGGTGGATCATTATGAAGAGCAGGCGGGTCCTGAGGAGTCCGAAAAAAATCCATATATTGGGAAATGTCGCCTTTATATTGGCCAGGTGTGACCTCTAACTGACAATGACATCACAGACTGCTGATGACATCACACAGTATATGACCTATATACATGAGGATTGCAGTGAGATCACCCACATCAGGCAGGTATGTGATATCTCTTCTGTTGCTGAAATATCTAGAAGAAATGGGCTACTTTTCTAGCATTACTACAAAAAACATAAATTTCACATACGTAGCCTTTGGGATCCATAGTTAAAATCATGCCCGGTCCACCCAACAATCACCAATGACATCACATGCTTCATCTGATGACATCACATAGTGTGGAATGACATCTGATGACATCACATAGTGTGGAATGACATCTGATGACATCACATAGTGTGGAATGACATCTGATGACATCACATAGTGTGGAATGACATCTGATGACATCACATAGTGTGGAATGACATCTGATGACATCACATAGTGTGGAATGACATCTGATGACATCACAAACTCTGGAACATACTCTGGATTGACATCTGATGACATCACATACTCTGGAATGACATCTGATGACATCACATACTCTGGATTGATCTTTGATGACATCAGATACTCTGGATTGACATTTGATGACATCATACACTCTGAATTGACGTCTGATGACATCATACACTCTGTATTGACCTTTGATGACATCACACGCTCTGGATGGACATCTGATGACATCACACGCTCTGGATTGACATCTGATGACATCACATACTCTGGAATGACATCTGATGACATCACATACTCTGGATTGATCTTTGATGACATCATACACTCTGAATTGACGTCTGATGACATCATACACTCTGTATTGACATTTGATGACATCACACGCTCTGGATTGACATCTGATGACATCACACGCTCTGGATTGACATCTGATGACCTCACATACTCTGGAATGACATCTGATGCCATCAGATACTCTGGATTGATCTTTGATGACATCAGATACTCTGGATTGATCTTTGATGACATCATACACTCTGAATTGACGTCTGATGACATCATACACTCTGTATTGACATTTGATGACATCACACGCTCTGGATTGACATCTGATGACATCACACGCTCTGGATTGACATCTAATGACATCACACTCTGTATTGCATATAGGTGTACCCTATCTACCTCATTTCCATGCACTGCAGTTACTCTTCTATGACGGCTCCTTCTAGGGAGGTTTTACATTTATTAAATGGGAACTGAACATTCTACAGACTTTGAGTAAATCAATTATTCAAGCCAATATTCAGAAGATTGTATATATATCTAAGAGAAATCTGCTTATTACACCACTTCTTCCTCTTTCTCTGACTTCTAAACTAAGGGCTCAGCTCAGTAGACTAGGTAGAACATCAGAACAGTGAGGTATCAGGTTACAACATCCATTACAATCTAATGAGTGTGGGGGCAGATGAGTAAGAGGAAGAGATAAAAAAATATATAGAGACACAGTAAGATGACGCTGAGCTTCATAAGACACATCAGAACTGAAAACACATCTACACTGTTCAGCACTGCAGTATAATATCCAATAGAGGTGTTATCAGTCATTGTACAGGAGGAGGTGAGCTGTGATATCATCTATTGTGAATGGTGGATCCTGTGTTATCTACTGTATATAGAGGTGTTATCAGTCATTGTACAGGAGGAGGAGGTGAGCTGTGATATCACCTATTGTGAATGGTGGATCCTGTGTTATCTACTGTATATAGAGGTGTTATCAGTCATTGTACAGGGGAGGAGGTGAGCTGTGATATCATCTATTGTGAATGGTGGATCCTGTGTTATCTACTGTATATAGAGGTGTTATCAGTCATTGTACAGGAGGAGGTGAGCTGTGATATCACTATGTGAATGGTGGATCCTGTGTTATCTACTGTATATAGAGGTGTTATCAGTCATTGTACAGGGGAGGAGGTGAGCTGTGATATCACTATTGTGAATGGTGGATCCTGTGTATCTACTGTATATAGAGGTGTTATCAGTCATTGTACAGGGGAGAGGTGAGCTGTGATATCATCTATTGTGAATGGTGGATCCTGTGTTATCTACTGTATATAGAGGAGTTATCAGTCATTGTACAGGAGGAGGTGATCTGTGATATCATCTATTGTGAATGGTGGATCCTGTGTTATCTACTGTATATAGAGGTGTTATCAGTCATTGTACAGGAGGAGGAGGTGAGCTGTGATATCACCTATTGTGAATGGTGGATCCTGTGTTATCTACTGTATATAGAGGTGTTATCAGTCATTGTACAGGGGAGGAGGTGAGCTGTGATATCATCTATTGTGAATGGTGGATCCTGTGTTATCTACTGTATATAGAGAGTTATCAGTCATTGTACAGGAGGAGGTGATCTGTGATATCATCTATTGTGAATGGTGGATCCTGTGTTATCTACTGTATATAGAGGTGTTATCAGTCATTGTACAGGAGGAGGAGGTGAGCTGTGATATCACCTATTGTGAATGGTGGATCCTGTGTTATCTACTGTATATAGAGGTGTTATCAGTCATTGTACAGGAGGAGGAGGTGAGATGTGATATCACCTATTGTGAATGGTGGATCCTGTGTTATCTACTGTATATAGAGGTGTTATCAGTCATTGTACAGGAGGAGGTGAGCTGTGATATCACCTAATGTGAATGGTGGATCCTGTGTTATCTACTGTATATAGAGGAGTTATCAGTCATTGTACAGGAGGAGGTGAGCTGTGATATCACCTATTGTGAATGGTGGATCCTGTGTTATCTACTGTATATAGAGGTGTTATCAGTCATTGTACAGGAGGAGGTGAGCTGTGATATCACCTATTGTGAATGGTGGATCCTGTGTTATCTACTGTATATAGAGGTGTTATCAGTCATTGTACAGGAGGAGGTGATCTGTGATATCATCTATTGTGAATGGTGGATCCTGTGTTATCTACTGTATATAGAGGTGTTATCAGTCATTGTACAGGAGGAGGAGGTGAGCTGTGATATCACCTATTGTGAATGGTGGATCCTGTGTTATCTCCTGTATATAGAGGTGTTATCAGTCATTGTACAGGAGGAGGTGAGCTGTGATATCATCTATTGTGAATGGTGGATCCTGTGTTATCTCCTGTATATAGAGGTGTTATCAGTCATTGTACAGGAGGAGGAGGTGAGCTGTGATATCACCTATTGTGAATGGTGGATCCTGTGTGATCTACTGTATATAGAGGTGTTATCAGTCATTGTACAGGAGGAGGTGAGCTGTGATATCACCTATTGTGAATGGTGGATCCTGTGTTATCTACTGTATATAGAGGTGTTATCAGTCATTGTACAGGAGGATGAGGTGAGCTGTGATATCATCTATTGTGAATGGTAGATCCTGTGTTATCTACTGTATATAGAGGTGTTATCAGTCATTGTACAGGAGGAGGTGAGCTGTGATATCACCTATTGTGAATGGTGGATCCTGTGTTATCTACTGTATATAGAGGTGTTATCAGTCATTGTACAGGAGGATGAGGTGAGCTGTGATATCATCTATTGTGAATGGTAGATCCTGTGTTATCTACTGTATATAGAGGTGTTATCAGTCATTGTACAGGAGGAGGTGAGCTGTGATATCACCTATTGTGAATGGTGGATCCTGTGTTATCTACTGTATATAGAGGTGTTATCAGTCATTGTACAGGGGGAGGAGGTGAGCTGTGATATCATCTATTCTGAATGGTGGATCCTGTGTTATCTACTGTATATAGAGGTGTTATCAGTCATTGTACAGGAGGAGGAGGTGAGCTGTGATATCACCTATTGTGAATGGTGGATCCTGTGTTATCTACTGTATATAGAGGGGTTATCAGTCATTGTACAGGAGGAGGAGGTGAGCTGTGATATCATCTATTGTGAATGGTGGATCCTGTGTTATCTACTGTATACAGAGGTGTTATCAATCATTGTAATCCTGACATTAATAATAATGAGACTTTTGAAAACTTATCTATTTTGAAAAGGACGACTTTAGCCCCTGCGGCCAAGGAGGAGAAACTGCAAAATGTTTAATATTCAGAACAAATTATGATAACAAAATCACAAAAATTGCCAAATTTAAAAAAATTTACATTTAGCAAAAAAACTTGATTGAAACAATTTCTGGTTATTTTGTCACTTTAATAGTTATCATCATTTATTTTATTATTGTTGCTATTATAGAATGTTTCCTTCCCCTTTAATTCTTGACGTTCTCGTCCTTTTCTTGTCTCCCGTTTTCTCCTTCACATTTTAGGATTCCCTTGTACTTTGTAACTAAGACAATTTTCTTTTCTTTAAGAGGGTAATTTGCAAGTTCTTCTTCCTTAAATATTATAGGATGTTTCCTTAGTGTCAGATAAGGGTTAACAGCGGTAATAACATCGCGGCGGCTCCCTTGGGTGCTATACGCGGAATATAGGCGACCGTTTACTGCACCGGCTCCAGTAAGGCAGAAGGTAAATGTGCAGTGATACATAACTTTTCATCCCAGCAAATCTGCAAATGCAATCAGTGCATTAAAATCACTCGAGGTGCAAACATGGATTTGCCAATGATTTCACTCAATCGTAACAATGTTTTATTTCACTAACTCGATCATTTGTATTCCAGTCACCGGTTCACGGAACAGTCAGATAGTCGCTTTACTCGAAAATGACTGCTTATCCTTAAAAATGCTAAACACTAGACACGCAATCACCCGCATAGCAATTATAACACTAAACAGCAACTGAAGCATATAATTGCTAAACACATAATGTAAAAAAAACAGTCACGCATGCAAATTAAGTGACGAAAATCAGATTATTAGCACAAATGTCTAGAAATGACTAATTCCATCCAAAATACAATATATGACCCGACATAGACGGGAGCGTCTCAATGAATCAGAAGATCATCAAAAAGATCATTTATTTCAGTAATTCAATACAATATTATATAGAGTCATTACACACAGAGGGATCTATGTATTGGGTTTATTTTGTTAATGTTGATGATTAATGAAAACCCAAAGGTCGTTATCTCAGAAAATTAAAGTAGGGAGGATGAAGGGTCTGAAATGATAAATATTTATGACCCTAAAGTAAGTCACCCCAGTCGGTGGTGCATATAGAGGAGGAGGATGAGGGTTAAACACTGCTGCTGTATTCCACCAGACATCAAAGGGTGAATATAATATTGATTTATTGGTCAATGTGTTTCAGGGCTCCCTGGCCTCTTCCTCAGGATAAATCAATATCATATTGCCAGGGACAGCAGAGAGACAATCACTTGTATGGTGTAGTAATGTGGAGGTGATGTAAGGAGAAGATGTGGATAACTGGGTGTCATCAGCATAGAGATGGTGCTGAAAATCAAATGGGGGCAGTGTATAAAGAGAAGAGAAGGGGACCTAGGACTGAACCCTGAGGAACCCCAACCGTGAGGGGGAGAGGAGAGGAAGAGGAGCCGGCAAAAGATACAGAGAAGGAGCGGTCAGAGAGGTAGGAGGAGAACCTGTACTTAGTACCTTTAATCTACAAAGATGAAATATCATCATGTAAGCAGCTTTGAGGGAAGAGAAAAAAGAATGTCATGACACCTGTGACCACAGTCTATAGCACAAAAAAATCGTAAAAACAAATATTTAAGAAGAAAAAGTGTCCCGTTGAAGGGCGAGAGCCCGAAACGGTGCCGTAGTCACTTTAGTCTCCCCCCTCCCTGCATCATGTTTTGGCAACCCCAATAAAGGAGCGTTTTTCATCATCTCTGGTGAGTGCAGCTTTTCTTCATTTTTATTTGAAAAAGTGTCTCTGTAATCTGTACTCAGTACCTTTATATCACATAGGTGCAATGTTAATATTAGGACGGCAATAAGAGAAATATTTAACGACTTCCCAGACCTTATTCTGTTACCCCAGAGACAATGATCGCATACGTGCATTATGTGAACAGAACTCAATACCTTTATCCCACATGGGTGCAATATTAACATGTAAGGAGCATTAGGATATGGATAAAAAAATATTAGATGGCATCCTGGACCTGATTGCTTTTCCTAGGAGAATATGTTGGCATACGGAGCCAATTATAACTGAACTCAGTACCTTTAACTCACATAGGTGCAATTCAAATATGTAAGAAGCGTCTGGATATGGTTGAAAAAAATGTGTAATGCTAATTGGACCTGATTGTATCACACAGAAGTACACATTGGCATATGGTGCCTTTTACAGACTGGACTCAGTACCACTATAGCACATAGGTGCAATGTAGTCATATAGGAGTGTTCAGAAACCATGTAAAATAAGACCAATTTCATGATATCTTGGACCTGACTGAAGCAAATCATCATTATTGTCACCATTTTTTGGACCTCTTTATATGGATTATATGGAAGGTCACTATAACTGGATATATGGCTTCCCCCGATCAGCGCTTAGTGCATCTAGACCACAGGGGTCACCTAAGGAGCCTTGAGGTTTCAGGAATGGTGAGATCTGATTGGATGTGTCAGAAGAGGTCACCATGTCTCTAATTTGGAGGTGACCAATGCATGGTGGCTCCATGAGAAGACCATCTAAGCTCATTACCATCACTGTCCGGACTTGATGAATGGGTGTCTCAGCTCCCCGAGCGCCCCGGCTGCAATACAATCCTGAAGGACACTTGCTGTAATAATTGCTCTCCTACAGGATTATGTTCCTTTTTTTTAATGCAAACTAAGGACGGGTCCCCGCTTCACACACACGTGAGGAATTGATCTTGAAAACCCAATTAAGGCAAATGGCCGCGATATCCAATATCATAAGTCAGGACTTTCTTCCTTCAGGCCCTTTTCTCTCTTTTTCAGATTGAATTATGTCTCGGAGCTGTAATGTCTAAGTGCTGAAAAGGTAAAAGGGCAGAAGCGTCTCGTGGCGGGATGTATTCCCAGACTCTATTTAACAGTCCGGGGCTATCGCTATGTGAACGGCGTTCCGGGGAATCTAATGACTTCGTCTTCACAATACATTAAAGATCGATCGTGGTTCTTACCAGCCTGAGAGACAAAAGAGACCGGATCGGGGGGTATAGAGCGCTATCAGGCTCGGATTGTCCTCGGGCGAAGGAGAAGGTATTAGGGTGGAATTAGAATCTCCCTTTAAGCGCATGCATTATTATCCCGTGCGCGCGCCGTCGGCGCAGGCTTCTGTCAATAGCGCGGCCTCGGTTTGCCATGTGGCGTAATTGCATATAAAGTAAACATATCTCCTATAATGAGAAGATATTGGAGGCGCTGTCCTACCGGCCCGAGCTCTTAGGCGCTGATAGTCTTACATTACTCTAGAAATGGAAGTGATTCCCAGGAGGCTCCAGGGGATATCTGTCACTTCTGTATTAAAGGAGCCACGTTTATTATTAGAGCTTGTTACAATGTGACGCTCATGTGACATAGAACGACATTAGCTCTTCTCTATCCAGACATCCAATAGATGGTCATTATACTGTAAATTATAGGACAATTAAGGAAGATTATTCATTGGATTTATTTTTTAGTTTAGATTTAATTGAAGTCCCGTCTACAATCCTAAGAAGAGAAGATGATTAATAATATAATAATAATATCATTATTTTATTAAGATCATTTGCATTTGATACGTCCAAAAACTGCACGAAATGCGTTTGTTTAACCCCTTCACCACCCGGTGATTTATTTGTTTCCCGTTTTCATTTTTTTTCTTCTCTTGTTCCAAGAGCCGCAGCGTTTTTATTCTTCTGTCAATACAGACATATGAGGCTTGTTGCTGTTTTTCGCAGGACGAGTTGTACTTTCAGATGAAACCATTTATTTTACCATATAATGTACAGGAAAATGGGAGAGGAACTCCAAATGCAGTGAAAATAAAGTGCAATTATATGTTTGATTTTTGGGCTTTTTATTCACCATGTTCACTATATGGTAACACTGAGGTGTCGGTATGATGTCTGGGGTCAGTACTATATGGTAACACTGAGGTGTCGGTATGATGTCTGGGGTCAGTACTATATGGTAACACTGAGGTGTCGGTATGATGTCT
Organism: Allobates femoralis; assembly: GCA_033576535.1. Lineage (NCBI taxonomy): Eukaryota > Metazoa > Chordata > Amphibia > Anura > Aromobatidae > Allobates > Allobates femoralis. The sequence goes on from JARQOC010000007.1 coordinate 120,615,048, forward strand.
GGGGTCAGTACTATATGGTAACACTGAGGTGTCGGTATGATGTCTGGGGTCAGTACTATATGGTAACACTGAGGTGTCGGTATGATGTCTGCGGTCAGTACTATATGGTAACACTGAGGTGTCGGTATGATGTCTGGGGTCAGTGCTATATGGTAACACTGAGGTGTCGGTGTGATGTCTGCGGTCAGTACTATATGGTAACACTGAGGTGTCGGTATGATGTCTGGGCTCAGTACTATATGGTAACACTGAGGTGTCGGTATGATGTCTGGGGTCAGTACTATATGGTAACACTGAGGTGTCGGTATGATGTCTGGGGTCAGTACTATATGGTAACACTGAGGTGTCGGTATGATGTCTGGGGTCAGTACTATATGGTAACACTGAGGTGTCAGTATGATGTCTCGGGTCAGTACTATATGGTAACACTGAGGTGTCGGTATGATGTCTGCGGTCAGTACTATATGGTAACACTGAGGTGTCGGTATGATGTCTGGGGTCAGTACTATATGGTAACACTGAGGTGTCGGTATGATGTCTGGGCTCAGTACTATATGGTAACACTGAGGTGTCGGTATGATGTCTGGGGTCAGTACTATATGGTAACACTGAGGTGTCAGTATGATGTCTGTGGTCAGTACTATATGGTAACACTGAGGTGTCGGTATGATGTCTGGGGTCAGTACTATATGGTAACACTGAGGTGTCGGTATGATGTCTGGGGTCAGTACTATATGGTAACACTGAGATGTCGGTATGATGTCTGGGGTCAGTACTATATGGTAACACTGACATGTCAGTATGATGTCTGGGGTCAGTACTATATGGTAACACTGAGGTGTCGGTATGATGTCTGGGGTCAGTACTATATGGTAACACTGAGGTGTCGGTATGATGTCTGGGGTCAGTACTATATGGTAACACTGAGGTGTCGGTATGATGTATGGGGTCAGTACTATATGGTAACATTGAGGTGTCGGTATGATGTCTGGGGTCAGTACTATATGGTAACACTGAGGTGTCGGTATAATGTCTGGGGTCAGTACTATATGGTAACACTGAGGTGTCGGTATGATGTCTGGGGTCAGTACTATATGGTAACACTGAGGTGTCGGTATGATGTCTGGGGTCAGTACTATATGGTTACACTGAGGTGTCGGTATGATGTCTGGGGTCAGTACTATATGGTTACACTGAGGTGTCGGTATGATGTCTGGGGTCAGTACTATATGGTAACACTGAGGTGTCGGTATGATGTCTGGGGTCAGTACTATATGGTAACACTGAGGTGTCGGTATGATGTCTCGGGTCAGTACTATATGGTAACACTGAGGTGTCGGTATGATGCCTCGGGTCAGTACTGTATGGTAACACTGAGGTGTCGGTATGATGTCTGGGGTCAGTACTATATGGTAACACTGAGGTGTCGGTATGATGTCTGGGATCAGTACTATATGGTAACACTGAGGTGTCGGTATGATGTCTGAGGTCAGTACTATATGGTAACACTGACGTGTCGGTATGATGTCTGGGGTCAGTACTATATGGTAACACTGAGGTGTCGGTATGATGTCTCGGGTCAGTACTATATGGTAACACTGAGGTGTCGGTATGAAGCCTGGGGTCAGTACTATATGGTAGCACTGAGGTGTCGGTATGATGTCTGGGGTCAGTGCTATATGGTAACACTGAGGTGTCGGTATGATGCCTCAGGTCAGTACTATATGGTAACACTGAGGTGTCGGTATGATGTCTGGGGTCAGTACTATATGGTAACACTGAGGTGTCGGTATGATGTCTGGGGTCAGTACTATATGGTAACACTGAGGTGTCGGTATGATGTCTGGGGTCAGTATTATATGGTAACACTGAGGTGTCGGTATGATGTCTGGGGTCAGTACTATATGGTAACACTGAGGTGTCGGTATGATGTCTGGGGTCAGTACTATATGGTAACACTGAGGTGTCGGTATGATGTCTGGGGTCAGTGCTATATGGTAACACTGAGGTGTCGGTATGATGTCTGGGGTCAGTACTATATGGTAACACTGAGGTGTCGGTATGATGTCTGGGGTCAGTACTATATGGTAACACTGAGGTGTCGGTTTGATGTCTGGGGTCAGTACTATATGGTAACACTGACGTGTCAGTATGATGTCTGGGGTCAGTACTATATGGTAACACTGAGGTGTCGGTATGATGTCTGGGGTCAGTACTATATGGTAACACTGAGGTGTCGGTATGATGTCTGGGGTCAGTACTATATGGTAACACTGAGGTGTCGGTATGATGTCTGGGGTCAGTACTATATGGTAACACTGAGGTGTCGGTATGATGTCTGGGGTCAATACTATATGGTAACACTGAGGTGTCGGTATGATGCCTCGGGTCAGTACAGTATGGTAACACTATATGGTAAAAAATTGATACAAAAAGGCAAATAAAAAAAGATCACGGAAAGGAATGGGGATGGGCAAACGTGTGTCTGTCCAATGGCATAGAGTGAGGTCCATTGTGGACAGACACGCAATTGCCCATCCCCCTTCCTTTCCGTGATCTTTTTTATTTGCCTTTTTGTATCGATTTTAGCCGTCACCTTGTATTTTAAACAAATACATTTTGTACAGTTTTTGGACGTATTGAGTGATGATCATGTTCTTGGAATGCTATACTGAGCCTTGCCTATGCATTATGGACATAGGAGTCTTATCTTTAAATGACAGACTTCTTATATAACTGTGCATACATTGGCATAACTTGAAGCTCATGCAATGCAAAAGCTCCGACGGGGCCCCCAATTATTGCAAATCTTTAATAGCATTTGCCTTTTTCTATAGGCCAAAAAGAATTTGGGGCACCCTGGGCTCCAGGGCCCGGGTGTGATTGCAAACGCTGCATTCATTGTAGTCACTCATGCTCCTTTGTGCATAGGTAAATGTTATGCACACGTGGTAACTCACACAGGTAAATAGGGCCTATGTCAGAACTACTTCTCCTAATCCATCCGGTTCCTGTACAGACTAAGGTTCCTAGCTGCACAGTCCCTGATGGCACCTGCACGGACTGGAATAACCCTAACCTCAAAACTAGGAGATGACAACTTGGACCTGGCTACCTGAAAGGCCTTCAAGTGTTCCTTGTATCTCGTTAGAAACCAGAACAAAGTGCAGACCGCTATAACCCTGAGTCTGGAAGGTGCACTGAGACCCTAAGTTAGAAAACATAATATATAGATACAGAGAGGAAAAAGTAAAGTAGCACTGCAAGAAAGGAAAGCCTCCTAATACCTAACTCAAAGCAGGAGAAAGGAGAGGATAGATAGACAAGACAGCAAAGATAATAAATCTAACTGGTCTCCATCTGGCATAAATCATTGAGCAGTATGGCGGGAACTCCAAACAGGATCCACTTTTGGAACATAGCCAGCAAAGAAGGCCAGCAAGGGGAAGGTATAAATAGCCGCACACGCATAGTGATTGGTCAGACTGAATGATAACTTTTTTTATCATTGTGTCGTCATTTTCTAACCCGTAACACTTTTCATTTTTAGGTCGGCTTATTTTTTATAAGGCAAGACAATGTTTTTATTGATTACATTTTGGGGATAGATTTGACGTTCTGATCGCTTAGTTGTTTTTGAACTTATTTCTGTTTACAAATAAGGTACCGTAATTTTTTAATAAAATCTTTGATAAATTGGATTTTTCTGAACACAGCAATACCACATGTGTATTATGTAATTGTCTTTATTAATGGGGGAAAAAGAAGGGAGATTGGAACTTATGTTTCTTTTTTTTTACACATTCCATAAGTTACATAACAAACAACTAGTGCAATCAACCCAATGCTACCGCCCTTTTTTATATTTTTCACTGTATTTATTGTTCCCCTTTAGGGACATGAACCTGTGATTGTCTGAAAAAAGTAAAAATTACTATAAAAATAGGCCTACAATAAGGAGAAATGCTGCAGAAACAAAGGAAGATCAGAAATGTGATTCTCCGATATTCAGCTCAATCAATACAAATGACAAAATCCCATTAGCCTTTAGTCAATAACTCTTAAATGGCCAAAAGGAAACGTTATCATCCATTTTTGGATCAATATTACAGATCAACTGTATGGTGAAAATCTACAATTTACCTTACATGATATAAACCTTAATGTGAATCTGTCAGCAGGTATTTTCCATGTAATCTGAGAGCAGCATGAAGTAGGGGCAGAGTCCTGATAAAGGCCCCTTTCACACCAGCGTAGGCGGCCGATCCGGCAGATGAGGTAAATCCGCTGGATCTGCCGCATTCAGCGAAAAACACTGGTGTGAAGGGATCCTAATGCTGATGACATTTTCACACAATCGCTGTTTCTTCTCCTGCAGATGTAGCAGAGCTCTGAATGCTGAGCTGTGTATAACCCCGCCCACTCCACTGATAATAATAATAATAATAAAGCTTTATTTATATAGCGCCAACATATTCCGCAGCGCTTTACAATGTAAGGTTAGCGTACAGAAAATAAAGTAAGTAATTACAATAGAGAACAAATACAGTACAATCATTGGATACAAAAACAATAGGCATAGAATCAATGTGAAAAAATACAAGAAATAAAGCAAGAAATGAAGGTGACCCTGCTCAAAAGAGCTTACAATCTACAACGGGATAGGGGTTGTACAAGGTGTCGGGGCTTATTGCACTGGTGGTCCAGGCATCTTGAGGAAATGGGGTATAGGTAAGCTTACATGAATGGTCATCAGTCTGTGTAGACCTTTATGGTTTGGTGGAGTTTGTAGAAGAATAATGTCCAGAGGATAGCCCATTCACTGTCTACAGTACAATGGACATGTTAGGGAGTATGATAGGCCGCCTTAAAAAGATGCGTCTTTAGGGATCGTCTGAAGCCATGCAAGTTGTGGATAGTCCTGATTTCTTTGGGTAAAGCATTCCAGAGGTTTGGTGCAGCTCTGGAAAAGTCTTGGAGCCGGGAGTGGGAGGATCGGATTAGTGCAGATGTTAGTTGAAGGTCATTTGAGGAACGTAGAGAGCGGGTGGGGTGATAGACAGAGATGAGGGAGGAGAGGTAGGGGGGAGCTGCACTGTGAAGAGCTTTGTGGGTAAGAACAAGCAATTTGAATTTGATCCTGTAATATACGGGCAGCCAGTGCAATGACTGGCACAGAGCAGAGGCATCTGAGTAACGATTGGCCAGATGGGTGATCCTGGCTGCTGCATTAAGGATGGACTGGAGAGGAGAAAGTCTGGTGAGGGGGAGGCCGCTTAATAGAGAGTTGCAATAGTCAAGGCGGGAATGGATTAGGGCCACGGTGAGGGTTTTTGTTGTTTCCAAGGTGAGAAAGGGGCGGACTCTAGAGATATTCTTCAGGTGTAAGCGACAGGAGCGGACGAGAGATTGCGTGTGGGAGGAGAAGGAGAGATCCGTGTCAAATATAACACCCAGACAGCGAGCTTGCTGTCTAGGCGTTATCGTGGTGCCGCACACCGAGAGAGAGATGTCCGATTTAGGGAGGTTAGTGGATGGGGGGAGCAGAAGAAGTTCAGTTTTGGAAAGGTTTAGTTTCAAATAGAGAGTGGACATGATATTGGAAACTGCAGCTAGACAGTCATTGGTGTTCTTTAATACCGCAGGGGTAAGGTCAGGGGCTGAAGTGTATAGTTGAGTGTCATCAGCATAAAGATGGTACTGGAAGCCAAATCTGCTGATGGTCTGTCCAATCGGGGCCGTGTAGAGAGAGAAGAGGAGAGGGCCAAGGACTGAACCCTGAGGGACCCCAATAGTGAGGGGAAGAGGGGGGGAAGTGGAGCCAGCTAAAGATACACTGAAAGAGCGGTCAGAAAGATAGGAGGAGAGCCAGGAGAGAGCAGTGTCCTTTATGCCAATGGAGTGCAGCATAGAGAGTAGGAGCTGATGGTCAACAGTGTCAAAAGCTGCAGAGAGATCAAGGAGAATAAGCAGAGAGTGGTCACCATTACGTTTTGCTGTCAGAAGGTCATTGGTCACTTTGATGAGGGCAGTTTCTGTGGAGTGAAGGGGGCGGAAACCAGACTGTAATGGATCTAGAAGAGAGTGAGCAGAGAGGTAACGGGTGAGGCGGGAATAGACCAGGCGCTCCAAGAGTTTAGAGATGAAGGGGAGATTGGAGACTGGTCTGTAGTTATTTGTGCAGGTTGGGTCGAGAGTGGTTTTCTTTAATAATGGAGTAATGATCGAGTGTTTGAAGGAGGAGGGGAAAATGCCAGAAGAGAGGGAGAGATTGAAGATTTTGGTTAGATGAGTGGTGACGACTGGAGAGAGGGACTGGAGCAGGTGTGAGGGAATGGGGTCGGTAGTGCATGTGGTGGGACGAGAGGAAGATAGGAGCCTGGAGACTTCTTCTTCTGTGACTGGGTCAAATGTGGAGAGTGAACCGGAGGGGATGTGAGGAAGAATGGGGGTGGCAGTGCTTGGAGGCTGAGAGCTGATTTCCTGGCGGATGTTGTCTATTTTATCCATGAAGTAGGAAGCCAGGTCATCAGCAGAGAGGTCGGTGATGGGGCCTGCACTTTAGGACTGAGGAGAGAGTGAAAGGTGTCAAAGAGTTTTTTTGGATTGTTGGATAGTGAGGAGACCAGGGTGGTGAAGTAGGTCTGTTTGGCAAGGTGAAGGGCAGAGTTGTAGGTTTTGAGCATGAATTTATAGTGGATAAAGTCTCCTGGTGAGCGAGTTTTCCTCCATAGGCGTTCAGCACTCCTGGAGCATCGCTGGAGGAATCGGGTTTGTGATGTGAGCCAGGGCTGTTTTGTTCTCTGTTTGGAGGTTCTGCGGGTGAGGGGCGCTACTTGGTCCAGGGAGCTTCTGAGAGAGTCATTGTAGTGATTTACTGCCTGATCTGGAGAAGAGATTGAAGAGATTGGGGACAGAGATGAGATGAGGGAGTCTGTGAGTGCTTGAGGGTTAATGGCCTGTAGATTTCTGGATGTGTGATAGGTAGGCTTGGGCTGTGTTGGCCGAGGGTTAGTGAGTGAGAAGGAAAGAATGTTGTGGTCAGAGAGTAGAGTTGAGTTATCCAAGGGGGAGGATGAGCAGAGCCGGGTAAAGACAAGGTCAAGGGTGTTACCGTTTTCGTGTGTCTTAGAGGTTGAGAGCTGTGATAGGCCAAGAGAGGTAGTTAGAGATAGGAGCTGGGATGCAGATGGGGAGATGGGGCTGTTTATGGGAATGTTAAAGTCTCCCAGAATAAGGGTTGGTAAATCTGAGGACATGAAATGCGGGAGCCAAGCGGAGAAATGGTCGAGGAACTGGGTGGGTGACCCTGGGGGGCGGTATACCACTGCTACTTTGAGGGGGAGGGGATGGAATAGCCTAATGGTATGGACCTCAAAAGAAGTGAATGAGAGTGATGGGGCTGGAGGAATGACCTGGAAAGTACATTGTGGGGACAGGAGGAGGCCGACTCCACCGCCACGTCTGTTCCCAGGTCTAGGGGAGTGAGAGAAGTGTAAGCCGCCGTAAGAAATAGCAGCAGGGGAAGCAGTGTCTGAATCCTGGATCCAGGTTTCTGTGAGGGCCAGCAGGTTAAGAGAGTTGGAAAGGAAGTAATTGTGAATGAAGGGAAGTTTGTTGCATACAGACCGTGGATTCCAGAGAGCGCAATTAAAAGAGGGAGGTGAAGGTGTGCAGGTGATATTAATAAGGTTAGTGGGGTTTCTGTGTGAGGTGGGAGAGGGGTTGAAGTTAGCAGATGGCGGACCAGGGTTGGGAGAGATATCACCTGAGAGGAGCAGCAGTAAAAAGAGGAAGAGCAGATAGTTTTTGGGATTAGGACATGATTTATTATGACAAGCTTTGGAATATGATGGGCTGAGAGTCTTCAGTAAACTGAAGATAGCATGGGAGCTGTACATAGAGTAGGGCAGGAGAGAGGGGCTGACGTGAATGAGTGGTGATGGAGGGGGGATGGGGTGATAAAAATTGGTGGCGAGAGCACATAAGAAAACAAACAGTGAAATACAAGACATGGTAAAGATTAGTAGTGAATGGAGTTATGCACAGTGTTGGAGTGTCCCTCTATGTCATTGTCTTCCAGCAAGAGCACATAGAACAATAGATGGTGAAGTAAAGGACATGGTGATAGGGAAAGGAAAAGAAGTTTTAATTTTTTTTTTTTTTCTCTCCCTGTTAAATAGAGCGGCTTACCTGACTCCTGCCCTGACTAACTGCCATGAAATAACTGCATCCACTTAGCATTCAATGCCACTTTGCATGAGATGCCACACGTGTCTGACCCCCCACACGTGTACCCCTTAAGAATGAGCTAAATTTATAGGAGACACTATCAGGATCAGGTGAGGGGGCTTGTGGGAGGAAACATGGTATCAGGTAATTAGCAGCTACAGGGAACAGCAGGGGTGCAAGAGGATGAAAGGGCAAGACTCCCTCCACACTATAACACCTCCAACAAGATAACTATTACAATCTGCCAAATTGTCATATACTGGTGAGTGAGTAATGTAATGCATAGAGATGACACAGGAAACTTTACAATAAGTGCAGTGTTGGAATATTACCATGAGACTATAAGTCAAGCTGATATTGCTATGGAGATCATTGCAACAATCACAGGTATATTGAACATGCACTGTTACAATGAGTTGGGTACAAGTAGATTGACAGCAAGCAGTGTTGGAATATTACCATGAGACTATAAGTCAAGCTGATATTGCTATGGAGATCATTGCAACAATCACAGGTATATTGAACATGCACTGTTACAATGAGTTGGGTACAAGTAGATTGACAGCAAGCAGTGTTGGAATATGATTGACTGTGTATAACCCTGCCCACTACACTGATTGACTGTGTATAACCCCGCCCACTCCACTGATTGACTGTGTATAACCCTGCCCACTACACTGATTGACTGTGTGTAACCCTGCCCACTACACTGATTGACTGTGTGTAACCTCGCCCACTCCACTGATTGACTGTGTATAACCCCGCCCACTCCACTGATTGACTGTGTATAACCCTGCCCACTACACTGATTGACTGTGTATAACCCTGCCCACTACACTGATTGACTGTGTGTAACCCCGCCCACTCCACTGATTGACTATGCATAACCCCACCCTCTCCACTGATTGACTGTGTATAGCCCCGCCCACTCCACTGATTGGCAGCTCTCTGTATATACTGTAGTGGGGGCCGTGTTACTTCAAGAGATGAGACAAGTAGTCCTGTAGTGATAATCTCCAACTTATAAAACACTGATTCTATTAAAATATCAAGCACACATCCTAGTAAGTGACTTATTGCTGAAATAAGGGTACCTGTCCCTACATCATGCTTCTTTCAGATTACAAGGTAAAACTTGATGACACATTCCCTTAAAGAAGGTAATCACTATACTTTAAATAGTGCGCATGTAGGGTACTGCTGTTAATTTGTGCAATTTTTTTTGCTATTAGTAAAATTATTGTTAGCTGTAATACATTGAATATAAAACTAACAAGTAATCTTTACAACCCATTATGTCCGTTCATCCTGTAGCCACTATATATACTACATACACAAGAGCAATCTTTACCAAACCAAGCATCCATGTACCGAACAAATAAATAATGTAACAAATGAAAATAATAACACAATACAAAAGACAATATACAAAGATATAATTATTACAATAGTGCTCACATTCATAAAATATTACTAGTATAGTGCTCACTTATCTACAAGAATATAACTACTATAATACTGCTCCTATATACAAGAATATAACTACTATAATACTGCTCCTATATACAAGAATATAACTACTATAATACTGCCCCTATATACAAGAATATAACTACTATAATACTGCTCCTATATACAAGAATATAACTACTATAATACTGCCCCTATATACAAGAATATAACTACTATAATACTGCTCCTATGTACAAGAATATAACTACTATAATACTGCCCCTATGTACAAGAATATAACTACTATAATACTGCCCCTATGTACAAGAATATAACTACTATAATACTGCTCCTATATACAAGAATATAACTACTATAATACTGCTCCTATATACAAGAATATAACTACTATAATACTGCCCCTATGTACAAGAATATAACTACTATAATACTGCCCCTATGTACAAGAATATAACTACTATAATACTGCCCCTATGTACAAGAATATAACTACTATAATACTGCTCCTATATACAAGAATATAACTACTATAATACTGCCCCTATGTACAAGAATATAACTACTATAATACTGTCCCTATATACAAGAATATAACTACTATAATACTGCCCCTATATACAAGAATATAACTACTATAATACTGCCCCTATATACAAGATATATAACTACTATATATACTGCCCCTATATACAAGAATATATCTACTATAATACTGCTCCTATATACAAGAATATAACTACTATAATACTGCTCCTATATACAGAGAATATAACTACTATAATACTGCTCCTATATACAAGAATATAACTACTATAATACTGCCCCTATTACAAGAATATAACTACTATAATACTGCCCTATGTACAAGAATATAACTACTATAATACTGCTCCTATATACAAGAATATAACTACTATAATACTGCCCTATGTACAAGAATATAACTACTATAATACTGTCCCTATGTACAAGAATATAACTACTATAATACTGCCCTATATACAAGAATATAACTACTATAATACTGCCCCTATATACAAGAATATATCTACTATAATACTGCTCCTATATACAAGAATATAACTACTATAATACTGCCCCTATGTACAAGAATATAACTACTATAATACTGCTCCTATATACAAGAATATAACTACTATAATACTGTCCCTATATACAAGAATATAACTACTATAATACTGCCCCTATGTACAAGAATATAACTACTATAATACTGCTCCAATGTACAAGAATATAACTACTATAATACTGCTCCTATGTACAAGAATATAACTACTATAATACTGCCCCTATGTACAAGAATATAACTACTATAATACTGCTCCTATATACAAGAATATAACTACTATAATACTGCTCCTATGTACAAAGAATATAACTACTATAATACTGCTCCTATGTACAAGAATATAACTACTATAATACTGCTCCTATGATACAAGAATATAACTACTATAATACTGCTCCTATATACAAGATATTAACTACTATAATTACTGCTCCTATATACACAGAATATAACTACTATAATACTGCTCCTATATACAAGAATATAACTACTATAATACTGCTCCTATATACAAGAATATAACTACTATAATACTGCCCCTATGTACAAGAATATAACTACTATAATACTGCTCCTATATACAAGAATATAACTACTATAATACTGCTCCTATATACAAGAATATAACTACTATAATACTGCCCCTATGTACAAGAATATAACTACTATAATACTGCTCCTATATACAAGAATATAACTACTATAATACTGCTCCTATATACAAGAATATAACTACTATAATACTGCCCCTATGTACAAGAATATAACTACTATAATACTGCTCCTATATACAAGAATATAACTACTATAATACTGCTCCTATATACAAGAATATAACTACTATAATACTGCCCCTATGTACAAGAATATAACTACTATAATACTGCTCCTATATACAAGAATATAATACTACTATAATACTGCCTCTATATACAAGAATATAACTACTATAATACTGCTCCTATATATAAGAATATAACTACTATAATACTGCTCCTATATACAAGAATATAAACTACTATAATACTGCTCCTATATACAAGAATATAACTACTATAATACTGCCCCTATGTACAAGAATATAACTACTATAATACTGCCCCTATGTACAAGAATATAACTACTATAATACTGCTCCTATATAACAAGAATATAACTACTATAATACTGCTCCTATATATAAGAATATAACTACTATAATACTGCTCCTATATACAAGAATATAACTACTATAATACTGCCTCTATATACAAGAATATAACTACTATAATACTGCTTCCTATATATAAGAATATAACTACTATAATACTGCTCCTATAAACAAGAATATAATACTATAATACTGCTGCTATATACAAGAATATAACTACTATAATACTGCCCCTATGTACAAGAATATAACTACTATAATACTGCTCCTATATACAGGAATATAACTACTATAATACTGCTCCTATGTACAAGAATATAACTACTATAATACTGACCCTATATACAAGAATATAAGTACTATAATACTGCTCCTATATACAAGAATATAACTACTATAATACTGCCCCTATATACAAGAATATAACTACTATAATACTGCCCCTATATACAAGAATATAACTACTATAATACTGCCCCTATATACAAGAATATAACTACTATAATACTGCCCCTATATACAAGAATATAACTACTATAATACTGCTCCTATATACAAGAATATAACTACTATAATACTGCTCCTATATACAAGAATATAACTACTATAATACTGCTGCTATATACAAGAATATAACTACTATAATACTGCTGCTATATACAAGAATATAACTACTATAATACTGCTCCTATATACAAGAATATAACTACTATAATACTGCTCCTATGTACAAGAATATAACTACTATAATACTGCTCCTATATACAAGAATATAACTACTATAATACTGCCCCTATATACAAGAATATAACTACTATAATATTGCTCCTATATACAAGAATATAACTACTATAATACTGCTCCTATATACAAGAATATAACTACTATAATACTGCTCCTATGTACAAGAATATAACTACTATAATACTGCTCCTATATACAAGAATATAACTACTATAATACTGCCCCTATATACAAGAATATAACTACTATAATAATGCCCCTATATACAAGAATATAACTACTATAATACTGCCCCTATGTACAAGAATATAACTACTATTATACTGTCCTCTACTGTATGTAAAACATATAGAACCACTGTAACACTGTTACTTTAAAAATATATATACGAATAATAATATTTCTTCAAAATACAATTTGTAGCTATTTCTTGTGTGTATTGAAGTGTTCATGATGTTATTGTTCTTTTTTGTGAGTCTTCTGTCACCAGTAACAATTTGTAAATCCCAGAACTCACAACAATATGGAGCAAAATGAAAAGATCAAAGAATGAAGTAAATGAATTTAACGCTAAATGTAATATTTAAGAAAGTTCCATTGTCTGAAGCTTTGGCTGTTCCTGTAAACATGATACATTCAGGATTTAGACATCATTTCTGCCCAATTATTTGTAATACAAGCGCTCTGCAAATTAGAAAAAAAAGCGATACAAAAGACGGATATTTCCCGCCGCCCGGCCTGTCTCATTAGCGGAGACGTCTGATGCATGATTTAGGAACGACTGTCAAATCAAACACATAAACATGAAGGAAGCGTCACTGATCAGCGTTTTATCACTGCGCGAGCCGCGATCTGCTCTACATAAAGGTATTGAGATATGGATCACAGTCGTCTAATACAAAACAGCAGCCAGAGCTCACAGAATGTGCAAAGGGGATTTCACCAAAGAAGAGGATCCCACCAAAGAAGAGGATCCCAACGAAGAAGAGGATCCCACCAAAGAAGAGGATTCCACCATAGAAGAGGATCTCACCAAAGAAGAGGATCCCACCAAAGAAGAGGATCCCACCAAAGAAGAGGAGCCTACCAAAGAAGAGGATCCTACCATAGAAGATGATCCCACCATAGAAAAGGATCCCAATGAAGAAGAGGATCCCACTGAAGAAGAGGGTCCCACTGGAGAAGAGGATCCCACCGAAGAAGAGGATCCCACCACAGAAGAGGATCCCAATGAAGAAGAGTATCCCACCAAAGAAGAGGATCCAACAATAGAAGAGGATCCCACCATAGAAGAGGATCCCAATGAAGAAGAGGATCCCAATGAAGAAGAGGATCCCACCAAAGAAGAGGATCCCAGCGAAGAAGAGGATCCCACCAAAGAAGAGGATTCCACCATAGAAGAGGATCCCACCAAAGAAGAGGATTCCACCAAAGAAGAGGAACCCACCAAAGAAGAGGATCCTACCATAGAAGATGATCCCACCATAGAAAAGGATCCCAATGAAGAAGAGGATCCCACTGAAGAAGAGAGTCCCACTGGAGAAGAGGATCCCACCGAAGAAGAGGATCCCACCACAGAAGAGGATCCCAATGAAGAAGAGTATCCCACCAAAGAAGAGGATCCAACAATAGAAGAGGATCCCACCATAGAAGAGGATCCCAATGAAGAAGAGGATCCCAATGAAGAAGAGGATCCCACCAAAGAAGAGGATCCCAATGAAGAAGAGGATCCCAACAAAGAAGAGGATCCCACCGGAGAAGAGGATCCCACCATAGAAGAGGATCCCAATGAAGAAGAGGATCCCAACGAAGAAGAGGATCCCAACGAAGAAGAGGATCCCAACGAAGAAGAGGATCCCACTGAAGAGGATCCCACTGAAGAAGAGGATCCCACTGGAGAAGAGGATCCCACCAAAGAAGAGGATCACAACAAAGAAGAGAATCCCAACGAAGAAGAGGATCCCTTATAAGAGAGGAAGGATCAAACCAATTTATCATGTGTTCACGAAAATAAGACCAGGAATTCTCAGCCTCTTTTGGAGAATGCTTAAAATATAAGACAAAAATTGAATATATATGTCTTAGGCCTCTTTCATTTCAGCATTTTTCGCTGAATGTGGCAGATCTGGCAGATTTAACCACATCTGCCGCCTAACAGCCGCACTTGGAGCACACTTGCAACAAGCTCATGCACTGTCTATTGGGGTTACGGCAAGTGCGGTATTGCCGCAATTCGGCAGTTGCGGCCGCGCCAAATAACCGCAGCTGCCGCGTTTTTATCCGTGACCATAACTGCCGCAAGTGCCGAATCGCGGCAATACCACACTTGCCGTAAACCCCATAGACAGTGCATGAGCTTGTTGCAAGTGCGCCCCAAGTGCGGCTGTTAGGCGGCAGATGTGGTTAAATCTGCCGGATCTGCCACAATCAGCGAAAAATGCTGATATGAAAGCCCCTTTCACCCCTTTCACCGTGTTCAGCGCCCTCCTGCTAGGATTCACTGTCCATGTTTGTCGCTATATGTGAAGTGAGCTATATGTGAAGTGAGCTATATGCTGTCACTAGTAACCATTAAGATTGGGCCTCTGTGTTACAATGAAGATAAGAAGATACTGCCTGATGTATAATGTTCATTCTAGATGAGTACAGTAAAGTTTCCCTTGCTTTTACCAACGTCTCTGTCGTCCCTCTCGGGGAGTCGAGTAGATTATCCGGTGAAATGAGAGCTCCCAAGGTCACAGACACTGGACGTGGTCGAATATACTGGTTCCTCCCACCCTGGCACATTGGGGACCGGGTGAAAGGCATGGCCGGACCACTCTGAAGGCACTACAAGTAAGATCACCAGCACCCACACACACCATGGTTTAATGTAGCATGACGGGGTGGACCAATCACAGCACTTGCCTAAGGCTACCATTGCCCCAGTGAGCCCCGACATCGCTTCAAACGCAAGTGACGGGGAATAGCATCAAAAAGTAACATCTAGGTATTAATCTCAAGAGACAAAGAGGCACATTTTATATGTGAATAAACACAGAGACAGGGGAATGGCATCCACCCCAACACACATTTCGGCGCACAGCCTTTGTCAGGGGGTAGCGTCCATAAAGTGTAAAGGGTTTAAAAGAGCAAATCCAATCAAATCAGCCCACCCATGAAATCACATGGTCCGACGTCAGAGATGAAGACATTGGACGGGGATCCGGGGGTGTGGAGAGTGCAAGAAAGGGAATACACCATCATATAGGCTGCGGAGCGCATGTGCACAGTCAATGATTGTGTCACCCATAATGTATAGCGAGGGGCAGCCAGTGACCAAATGATACATCACAAAAGAGTTTGCAACACAATAACAAGTGCAGAGAAAGTGTTATTTGGTGCCTTTATAAAGTGACAGCGGATTTAATAAACTGCACATAACTATTAATACAGATATACAATGTGCATAATTAATTATATACCATGAAGATTGACAGTAGGATTGTGCAGTGAAAGAAAGTACAAGATAAACTTGTCATTAATCTATAAATGCAAACAAAATGAGCAATACAGGAATCCTGTATATATGCAGAAGTATACAGCTATATACTGTGACCCCCCATAATATCATCATCATGAACCGGGCAAAATACAGATTGTACATAGATAAACTGGGTATATCCAATGCATAGGGTTTGACAAAGTCCACATATGTACATACATGCTCCCCTCTGTCACCTGCAGTCATATGTATTAATACATTCATTATATCCTATATAATCTGCCTTTCCCTTTTGTTGTAGGTGCCACTTTCTCCCCAATTCTCGGTCCTCAATAAATGATTTGTTATTCAGTTTACATGAACTTTGGTCTATTCTATTTCTGTACTGTTAGATTTTGTGACTCGTCCTTTTGGTATAATAATCCCTATCACATGCATATAATTAGATTGTAATTTATTATTAACTACTTTTTTCATTGCTATGGATTTTTTTAACCACTGAGTATCTTATGCACAGTCTGCTCTATTCTGTAGTAACATATGGAAGTGACACCTGGACAATAAAGGAACAAGACAGAAGAAGAATCATCACCTTCACAGTGTGGAGCAGGAGAAGGAGGTTATCAATACCCTGGATGGCAAGAAGAACAAGAACCAACCAGACATCTCACTGGAAGAGAAGATCACCAAGATACGACTGTCTACACATCATACAAAGAGAGAAATCACTGGAGAAGAATCATGGTGGGAAGAATAGAAGGAACAAGGCGAAAGGGAAGAGCAGCAACCCGATCACTTGATACAATCAAGATAATAGTGGCAAAGACCCTGGTGGACCTATCTAGGCTTGGAAAAGACCCTGATGGAGCTATCTAGACTTAAGGGCCTGTCACACGCGTCAATATCGCCTGCACGATATCGGCTGCACGTGACGTTGCAGCGATATTGACGCGTGTGACATACTGAATCAACCAGCGATAAATCGCTGGTTGATGATCGCCAGGTTTTAGAATCTATCCTAAAACCTGGCGATTGTCGCCCGGTGGACACGCAGCATCGCTGTGTGTGACACCGGGACTAGCGATATTCCAGCTCCCAGCGCCTCTCACAAGCGCTGGGAGCTGGTATCCAAGGTACACTGCGGGTAACTAGGCAGTGCGCGCTGCCTAGATACCCGATGTGTACCTTAGTTACCAGCCTCCTCTGCTCACCGGGAGGAGGCTGGTAGTTACCCGCCTAGTTACCCGCAGTGTACCTTGGAGACCAGGCTGCTCCCGCTTCCAGCAGGCTGGCAGCGGGAGCAGGACATCGTGGAAACGATATTTAAATCGTTTCCATGATGTCTCTGGTCAATTGATCGCTGGTGAGTCTGTCTGTGTGACAGCTCACCAGCGATCAGCCGTCAATGTCGTCAGCGATCAGATCGCTGACGACATTGACGCGTGTGACAGGCCCTTTAGAGAAGACTCTGGTGGAGCTATCTAGTCCTGGAGAAGACCCTAGTGGAGCTATCTAGGCTTGGTGTAAACCCCGGTGGAGCTATCTAGGCTGCACAAGATCGATCTTCCTACAGAGCGTTCATCCATCAAGTCACCAAAGCTTAACAATGAGCTGAAGGCCAGTAGATAATAATAATAAAGTTATGCATTTGTTATCCTATAGATAAAGGTAGGAACAAAGTAAGGGCAGATTTACATTAATTGACTTGTGGCATTGAACAACCGCCAATTGACTAAATGTTTACTAATCAGTGGTCATCAAACACTACTGGTGCACACAGGACAATCCGTGATCCATTGTTCCATGCATATAGAATGTCATTGTTCTCGGCTTCACATGTGCTATTTATACAAGTAGATGTTCTGCAGAGAACAATCATATCAAAGCAACCATAGAATGACTGTTCAAACCAAGCACAGGCGCTGGGTGCACCATGGTGCTGTGACACATTGCCATGCACCTTCTCACCCGCTTGGTTTCCATCTATCTCCACCCTTCTCTTGTATCTGTGCAGCCAAAGATGTCAATCAAAGAAGAATTATTATGCTAAAGTTGGTAACAAGGTGAAGATGATCAGATTTTACATAGTGGTAAATTGTGAGGTTCAAGACGAGCTATAACAGCTTCTGTATTCAGCGCTACAGTAATGAATCAAGATGCTGAACACTTCATTCTCACGTCGCTGGAGTAATTTATATCCAAAGCAATTTATTCTGCTCAGTCTTATATTATACGGCTCCTTATACTGCAGAGATACATACGGGACACGGATGTCTGTCACATACAGGGGTGTGAAAAGTGTCTCCCCCCTCTTCTTGATTTCTTATTCTTTCACATGTTTGTCACTTAAATGTTTCAGATCCACAAAACAAATGTAAATGTTAGACAACGATAACACAAAATCCAGTTTGTAAATGAAGGTGTTTAATATTATGGGAAAAAGAAATCCAAAGCTACAGGGCCCCGTGTGAAAAAGTGACTGCTCCCCCTTAAAACATAAATTAACCGTGGTTTATCACCTATTTGGGATGCTAAGCTCAATATCCATAGCCACATCCAGGCCTGAACACTGCCACACCTGTTATCAATCAAGAAATCATTTAAATAGGACCTGCCTGACAAGTTGAAGTAGACCAAAAGATCCTCAAAAGCTAGACATCATCCTGTGATCCAAAGAAATTCAGGAGCAAATGAGAAACAAAGTAATTAAGATCTATCAATATGGAAAAGGTTATAAAGCCATTTCTAAAGGTTTGGGACTCCAGCAAACTAAAGTGAGAGCCATTATCTACAAATGGTGAAACCATAGAGAAGTGATGAACTTTCCCAGGAGCAGCCAGCTGACCAAGATTAACCCAAGAGGGCAGAGACACTTCATCCAAGAGGTCACAAAAGACCCAACAACTACATCAAAGATCTGCAGCCTCACCTGCCTCAGGTAAGGTCAGTGTTCATGACTCCACCATAAGAAAGAGACCGGGCAAAAATGGCCGCATGGCAGAGATCCAAGGCAAAAACCACAGCTGAGCAAAAACAACATAAAGGCTCATCTCAGAACTGTCAGAAAACATCTTGATCCCCAAGACTTTTGGGAGAAAACTCTGTGGACTGATGACACAAAAGGTGAACTTTTTGAAAGGTGAATGCATTATTACATATGGCATTGAAGTAACAGCAGCACGGTGGCTTAAGTGGTTAGCACTGTACCCTTTGCAGCACTGGGGTCTTGAGGTCCTGGGTTCAATTCCCACCAAGGACACTAAGGACAATATCTGCAAGGAGTTTGTATGTTCTCCCCGTGTTTGCATGGGTTTCCTCCAGGCACCCCGGTTTCCTCCCACATTGTATAGACATACTGATAGGATGTTTAGATTGTGAGCGCCAAGAGAGACAGCATTACTCATGTATGTAAAGTGCTATGGAATCAATAGCGCTATATAAATGTATAAGCTGAGTTTTTCAGCCCAAAAATTGGGCTGAAAAGTCCCCCCCTCAGCTTATACGCGAGTCACTGTATACAATGTATACAGTATACAGTGACCCCCACGGGTAGTAATCCTGTAAAGGAAGAGATTAGTATACTTATCCCTCCGCTGTCCCGCTGCCGCTGTCCCGCCGCCGCCATCGCGCTCTTCCGTCTTCATCCAGCGTCTTCCGGCTTCCTCCGGTGGGCGCAGGCAATGATGTCATTGCCTGCGCGACAGAGGAGGAAGACGGAAGACGCTGGATGAAGATGGAGGAGCGTGATGGCGGCGGGACAGTGGAGGGATAAGTATACTAATCTCTTCCTTTACAGGATTACTACCCAAGGAGGGGCCTGTATACTGATATGGGGGGGCTGCTGTATATACCTCTGGGGCTGCATATACCTCTGGGGCTGCTGTGTACTACCACTGGGGCTGCTGTATATACCTCTGGGGCTGCTGTATACCTCTGGGGCTGTATATACCTCTGGGGCTGTATATACCTCTGGGGCTGCTGTATATACCTCTGGGGCTGCTGTATATACCTCTGGGGCTGCTGTATATACCACTGGGGCTGCTGTATATACCACTGGGGCTGCTGTATATACCTCTGGGGCTGCTGTATACTACCACTGGGGCTGCTGCTGTATATACCACTGGGGCTGCTGCTGTATATACCACTGTGGCTGCTGCTGTATACTACCA
Organism: Allobates femoralis; assembly: GCA_033576535.1. Taxonomy (NCBI): domain Eukaryota; kingdom Metazoa; phylum Chordata; class Amphibia; order Anura; family Aromobatidae; genus Allobates; species Allobates femoralis. The sequence goes on from JARQOC010000007.1 coordinate 120,635,390, forward strand.
CTGGGGCTGCTGCTGTACACTACCACTGGGGCTGCTGCTGTTTACTACCACTGGGGCTGCTGCTGTATACTACCACTGGGCAGCTGCTGTATACTACCACTGGGGCTGCTGCTGTATACTACCACTGGGGCTGCTGCTGTTTACTACCACTGGGGCTGCTGCTGTTTACTACCACTGGGGCTGCTGCTGTATACTACCACTGGGGCTGCTGTATATACCTCTGGGGCTGCTGTATACTACCAATGGGGCTGCTGCTGTATACTACCACTGGGGCTGCTGTATATACCTCTGGGGCTGCTGTATACTACCACTGGGGCTGCTGCTGTATATACCACTGGGCTGCTGCTGTATACTACCACTGGGAGGCTGCTGTATACCACACTGCTGGGGGCTGTATACTTGTGCTGGGGTCCACCCTCGGCTTATACACGAGTCAATAGGTTTTCCCAGGTTTTGGGGGCAAAAGTAGGGGGGTCGGCTTATACACGGGTCGGCTTATACACGAGTATATACGGTATAACAGCATCTCAGGAAAGGAACATCATACCAACAGTAAAGTATGGTGGAGGTATTGTGATGATCTGGGGCCGTTCTGCTGCTTCAGGACCTGGAAGATGCTGTGAAAAATACAACCATGAATTCTGCTGTCTCTAAACAATCATGACGGGGTATGTCCGACCGTCTGTGACCTCAAGATGTAGCGCAGAACAATGATCCAAAAACTGTACATATAAAATTATATACAGGAGATGTCCAGGTTATACCGGCTGTACATATATAATTATATACAGGAGATGCCCAGGTTATACCAGCTGTACTTTTTACTACACGGGTGCCCTGTTACTACCACTGGTGCTGTATAATAACTCAGGGCTGTCAGTTATACAAGCTGTGACTTATATAATACACATGGAGTGCCGTATATACCTGCTGTACTTCTGTTATATACAGGGTGTCCGGTTATACACGGGCTGCTCTTATTTATATACACGGGAGATGCCGTATACCACACGCTGGTCTTATATTGTGTCTGGGTGTCCAGGTTATACCGTTGTCAATAGATTTTCCCAGGTTTTGGGCATAAAAGTATGGGTGTCAGGTTATAACGCGGCTGTACACAGTATATACATTATAACAGATGTCCAGGATAGAACAGCGTACCATATAAAGTATTATATGTGAAGATGTCGCAGGTTCAGGACCTGGTGTCTGTAAAAAATACAACCATGGATTTCGCTGTACATTAAATATATACGGAGATGTCCGACCGTCTGTACTTATAATTATATACGCAGATGCATGTATCCGCTATACATATAAAATTATATACAGGAGATGTCCAGGTTATACCGGCTGTACATATATAATTATATACAGGAGATGTCCAGGTTATACCGCTGTACATATATAATTTATAAAGGAGATGTCCAGGTTATACTGGCTGTACATATATAATTATATAAGGAGATGTCCAGGTTATACCAGCTTACATATATAATTATAACTGGAGATGTCCAGGTTATACCGGCTGTGACATAATAATTATATACAGGAGATGCCCAGGTTAACCACTTACATATATATTATATACAGGAGATGTCCAGGTTAACCGGCTGTACATATATAATTATATACAGGAGATGTCCAGGTTACACCGGCTGTACATATATAATTATATACAGGAGATGTCCAGGTTAACCAGCTGTACATATATATTATATACAGGAGATACCAGGTTATACCAGCTGTACATATATAATTATATACAGGAGATGCCCAGGTTATACCGGCTGTACATATATAATTATATACAGGAGATGCTCAGGTTATACCGGCTGTACATATATAATTATATACAGGAAATGCCCAGGTTATACCGGCTGTACATATATAATTATATACAGGAGATGCTCAGGTTATACCGGCTGTACATATATAATTAATACAGGAGATGTCCAGGTTATACTGACTGTACATATATAATTAATATACAGGAGATGCCCAGGTTATACCAGCATAGTCCATATCCCTATGTAGATCCTTCTATACATATTAATGTAACACACCTCATTAACCTTGCTCTATTTTTACTCTGCTGCCTACGGACTGTATTGTGAATTTGCTACATTAAACCTTTATTTGCTGTTTGTCTTTTACACCTGACATAATGCAGGTTTCTATTTAGAATTCCGGGTGAGTGGGAGAGGAAGGAACACAAACGCTCAGCACAATCCGGCAGGTATAATATGAACCTTCTATGTGCAGAACCCAGAATTTATTTATCGTAGGTAAAGCGTCCCAAATGGCAGCGTGGGCGCGAGCCGCTGATTACCGCCGCATAGGAACATAAACATTCCGTAAACCACAAAAATATGATACAAATATAGACAAGCACCACGTCTAATATAAATTCATGGAATCCTATGTATTTCATCACCCGCTTTTGTCACCCAAAATATTACAATTTCGGAGTGTTTTTTTTCAGTATTTTAATGATTTTTATTCTCACTTTGGAGGATCGATCCAACATTACACAGGAGACACATTGCTATCATCAGACAAGGTGTATTCCTCATCTCTCCTGTGGCAGCGCTGCGGGGAAATTGAACCAGGTTCCCTATAGATCACATTTGATTGCTGGAGATCTCAACAAGGCGACACTGTGATCATCCTGTCACACGACGTTTGGCTCATAACTCGCTGAGTGTCATGGCGGCTGTTGGCGCTGTTCACACTGCGTACTGTAACATTCCACACTGAGGTTGTCTCTGATGCTTGGTGTCAACCAGCTGTGTTCTCATTAGTGATTGGGCTAGCAGGTGGTGATCTCTCCTGTGATCATATGTTTTGGGAAACCTATCAAAGTCACACCCCACCTTTTTAAGATGGTGGAACCTCTCTCCACATCCAACTACAGCTTTTACAATACCCGTCCATGTGCTGTGGTGATCCAGTTGCTGGTGATCTACTAAAGTGCTGTTTCGTGTGGCTTTGGGAAACCTCTTGGTATCTGGTTTTCTCCCTGCTCTTTATTCCCTCTTGCGCTCGTACTTCTTATCCCACTGTGTGTATTGCTGCTAATGAGAGTCTTTGGTTTCCCCACTGTTCTATTTGTGTGGGATTTTACACTCCTGTCTCCCCCCCCTCGTAGTGGGAGTGAGGGGGTATTAGACCAGGCTGCCAGGACATGGCAAAGGTGGTGGCCCAGACATCCTTCACCATCAGAGATAACTCTGGGATAAGGGACAGCTAGGGCTTTCCTAGCTTGCAGGTCAGTCTAGGAGACCCAGTCCCCCAGGGTGGTGGACAGGGGTGATTAGGCCAGGGCTGACCAAAGCCCGGGCAAGGGTGGCGGGCCAGACATCTCACCATCAGAGGTATCTCTTTGGGATAAGAGACAGCTAGGGCCTCCTTAGCCTGAGGGTCAGTCTAGGAGATCCAGTCCCCCAGAGTGGTGGATAGAGGGTATTAGACCAGGGCTGGCCAGGAGCCGGGCAAGGGTGGCAGCCCAGACATCCTCACCATCAGAGGTAACTCTGGGATAAGGGACAGCTAGGGCCTTCCTAGCATGAAGGTCAGTCTAGGTGACCCAGTCTCCCTGGGTGGTGGCAGAGGGTATTAGACCAGGGCTGGAAAGGAGCAGGGCAAAGGTGGCGGCCCAGACCTCTTCACATCACTTGTATCTCGGACAGCTAGGGACTCTCCTATCCTGAGGGTCAAGGAGACCCGTTCTCACTTACTACCCTGTGACACATTCAATGTCTGATCTAAAAAAATGGTAATTTCAAATTGGCGAGGAAGGAAAGCCGGCATCCAGATCTTCATAAAACATCTTTATTGTAGTATTCATTGAGAGTCGCAACACATGAAAAAAATGTAAAAGTTTATCCAAAATATTGAAATTCAAAAGCAATACACAAACGATAAACGCGTTTCTGGACAGGTTCCTCTACATTGTCCAAATAAGAGAACTAGAAATTTAAAAAAAATAATATAAGCATTTGGAAGAAAAACACCCTGAAATATTCCCATGGGTCATAAACAGCTCAGACAACTCATCCATACAACATTATTTTCAGATTGTATATATATATACTATATATATATGTATTTATTCCTTCTCAAATTTACCCAGGACTAAATTGGATTCCGTTTCCACCATGGAGTAACAATGTATCTATGAAATCAGACACAATCTTGTTTCCTTCCCTGTGATTTGTATTCTTCGCCATCAGCAGTTCAGCATCTGCCTCCTTACGTTTCTGAATCCAATGGTTTCACGTTCTTTGCGGCAGAGTCATTGTGTCATTTTTACTTATGTTTTCTGAATGATTATGCATTTGTATGGGACGCTCCAAAAATATGATGATGTTTCCTAAGTGGGAATAGAAGGCATCCATCTATTAATGTGAGCGAGCGTCGCTGACGAGCACAAATCACTGGCTACATCCATTGCCTGTACTCTGGTGACACGCTCACTTGTTGGATGCGTTATACTGAAGGTCCATGCTTTTTATGCATTCCTCTCATGTTTCTGCCTAGTTGCTCTTTCTGCTGCACAGACTTGGATCAGCCGTCTTTAAGATGTATCAAAGTCCAGAATGATTACTACAGGCATTGGCTAATTACTAGGGAAATATTAATGGTCGATACAAGTCTGTGCAGGATGGAGGAGTCTCCTGTATAACATATCACACTTCCGGAATGATTACTACAGGCAGAAAGGTCACAATCGGACTGGCATGTGTCCAAATATACCATGTAACAGTTGCACACGACCTACGTTGTCATTCGCACAACACAACAAACGAGGGGACATTGGTGGACCCTGGCGCTTGGGAGTGGGGGAAGCAACACCTCCTGCACTTAACTGTAGCCTGAGGTCCCTAGCGTCCCAATACGGGTTCATTTACCCTGTCGCCGAACAGGATACCTAGTCCCTTATTTTCCCTAACTCACCCTTACTAATGAGTAGGCCGCAAAAGCATTAGTCTCACCGCTGCACTAATAAACACCAAGGAAGGAAAAACAGAGGTTCATAGGTAACAACAGCCACTTCACAGCTGCAGCCACACTCCGAGGCAGCAGACGACTTGCCAATGGTCAGTACACCAACAACTCCTTTCACCCAGGGACTTGCACAGAATGAGACTTTATCACTAGCAAAAGCTGATAGTCATCGGACTATTTAAAGGAGATGAAAGAAAGGGTAGGGGAACAAGAGGCCAATAGTGCCTATCACTTAGACACTACAATAGGTGGTATAAAGGAACCACTCACTTACTTTCAGTGTGCACCACAATGGTAGAGACATTAGTGTTTATGGATGGCTGCTGCTGGACTCACACCGACCACTTGCACGTGGAATCACACAGTAATATGGGGAAGGAAACGGTGTTCACCAGTCCGCGCTGCCAGGATCCACTTATTCCAGGGAAGAAACTCACGATCAGATGTGATATGATCAAAACCTTTTATTGCATCCAAGGATGCAATAAAAGGTTTTGATCATATCACATCTGATCGTGAGTTTCTTCCCTGGAATAAGTGGATCCTGGCAGCGCGGACTGGTGAACACCGTTTCCTTCCCCATATTACTGTATTTAAAGGAGATGGGAGTGGTCACAGAGTAGCTGCACCTGATATGAACTCCAAGAGCTGCTAGTAGCAAAAACTACATTAACCTTTGGTGCACTAAAAGAAAGGAAAACACACTTAATATGAAGAGTCTTACCAGGCAATTAAGACTCGGTCCCTTAACCTGACACAAGTCTCCAACACTGGAAACCAATGGGACAATTGGTTGGGCCGGAGTATTCATTATAGTCACTGTAGTAGTAAGGAAATATTAGTGTGGTTATAAGTCTAGAATGGAGAATGTACACTGTAGACTGCAGGTCACTGTCAGGATCAGAACACTCCTCCGTCTAGATGGCTTTTTATGTCACCGCTTCTCGCCGAGTTAGACAAAGCAGGAGAGCGGTGTAGGAATCACTGACACACAAGCTGCCTGCAGTTGCCAGTGCCTGGTCCCCCCAGTGAATCCTTCAACCCTCCAGGGGCCAGTCCAACCCTGCCTGTACAATATATCAAACTTCTAGAGATCACATATTGACTGCCTTTGCAGTTCTGGACTGTTGCTGCTGTGCTATTTAATTGATCTTTTTTTCCTTAATTTGCTCTGTGGCTCAGGGGAGTACAGGTGGAGGTAAAGGTGAAGGGGTGTGTCTGAGCTTTCTGCTCTCCACCCTCCCAGCCTTAAGTAGCTCTGCTTCCCTCCTCCAGATGTCACAGATTTAGCTCATTCTGATCTAGTACCCGTGCTGTGAAGTCGTGCTCTGCTGAGCTGTGCTTACTGCCAATGACTTCCATTGGAGCTGCTGGGTGTTCCCTGTCCATGGGTGAGGTAGGGGCTCTTAGCCTAGGGCTGATCAGGAGCAAAGGGTTCGGGTGGAGGCCCGAACCTCCTCACCATCAGAGGTACCTTCGGGAACAGGGCTAGTCAGGACCCTAAGTCCAGGGTCCAGACTAGCTCCCATGAACGCCCTTGCCCCCATCTTGCCTCCTGATTCCCTTACCGCTGTACCACCCCGTGAGTCTGGAATGGTCACTACAAGCATAAAATTGCTACTACAAATCCTAATTACTTGGGAAATATTAGTGGCTGATACATGTCTGTGCAGAATAGAGAATGAGTCTCCTGTGCAACATATCAAACTTATGGAATGGTAATACCATATTAGTCCTCTAGAAGTCATCCTAATTACTAGCGAAATATGAATGGCTGAAATAAGTCTGTGCAGCATGAAGAAGGAGTCTCTAGTGCTGCATATCAAACTTCCAGAGAGGTCACTAAAGGCATACATTGGCTGCTATTCAATCTAGTAATTACGGAACAGGTGCAAGAAGAGACGTTGTAACATATATGTTATATCCTTTTTATCAGATAGGGGTCACCAAAAATAATTTCCCAATCGTTTGTGCAGTTCCTGACATAACTCCCATAGATTTCAATGTAAAAAAGCTCATTGCAATAATTATCATTCCTTTAAATGAATTCAGGAAGCTCGGGGGACCCCTTTTTGCCATTAGGTGAGGGTCCCATTGGTGGAAACTACATACGGTATATCAGATGGGCATTTTTGCATTCACCGTTATATAATTGATGCTATAAGCTTTATCGTTCTCTGTCATTGCCGTTATCATTGCAGTAGATTATTCTACACAACACTGACAACACCCAAAAAGGGTTTTGCTGCCTGTGACAAAATACAAAGTTGTACCTCCTTAAAGGGTACTCCGAGAAATGTAAGACAAATAACTAAAATAAATAAAGTATATCTACATATTACAAGTTTAACTAAATACCTTTGCTAGGCAAAAATGTAGCAAAAAGGTCATCTTTTCTTAGCATTCTAAATAGGTCAACTCCCAGCAGTTTCCCAGCCGGTCCAAGTCTTAGGCTGCATAAAGACATCTGCTCGAGACAGACTCGGCTGAGTGCAGGGTTCTGTCAGGTATTATGAACGTGCAGTTCTCCCGCAGAGGACAGTTTGTATAGTTCATTCCAGTAGCTCCATGCAGTCTTCTTGCCCATCAATTTTAACCTGTCAGGCTGATGAGATAAATGTTCAATGCCAGTAAGCTAGAAAGGTTCTCCTGCTTTAGTCTGTGCTCAGCTCCTCTACTTGTTGTTTCAGGTTCGGTGAACAGATGAATGTGATATTTTATGTGAAGATACCTGACAGGACCCTGTTTCGAGCAGATGTCTTTACGCAGCTCGTCCAAAAGAGGTGGGATGGCTGGGAAACTGCTGGAAGCTGACATATTTACAATCCTGATAGTGCACTAACTAAATATCCCAACTAGATATGTCCTGAAGCCTCGGTCCTTTGACCCTGGTGCAGGGCTTCCCGGAATAAAGCAAAATCAAGACCTGTCAACACTTTTTGTTTTGTACCCAAAACCAACTTTCCTTGACGAAGGGATGGAACGGTGGAAAATAAAGTGACATTATGCAAAGTTGATAAGACTGATAAACACTATTATCAAAATTCAAAATCAACGCATAAGGATGAGTTATGGCTGCAAACAATGTTGTGTCGAAATACATTTATAAAAATATAATTTCCTTCCCAAAACTCCTTAGGAAACTGTCACACTGGAACAGAGGATGTCCAGCGCATGGCGCAAGGAAGGTGCAATGGAAACAAGGACGTGATGACAGGGAGCAACGGGATGGGACAACCCCTGCCTCTCACCTGTGTCTTACACTCAGCTCTTCTTACTCCCTATGAGGGTCCTTCCCCTCACCTCCATCACATGCCTAATCTTTGACGGACACCTCCACTAGGCCTGTTTAGTGCCAAGGTTGGTGGGTACACAAAACATCACCTCTGCTGTAATCCAACACCGGGATAGGTAAACACACAGGGGACAAAGACAAAAAGGACATAACACTATGACATAAGGCCGCGGATCGGATCGGATTTGGCCCAATTGCCATCTGATTTTTGTCAGATCCGATCTGTGTCCGATTTTGCAGTCTCCGATTTTGGGTACAGCAAAAAAATCGTACACAAATCGGATCCGACAAAATCTGATGTCAACTAGGCCAAATCCGATCCCCATAGGATAACATGGGGGCCAAATCGGATCTGTGGCTGTCCGTTTTACAACGGACAGCCAACGGATCCTCTAAAATTGCAATGTGAAAGCAACCTAAGCTCCCCTAACACTCTATGCGGGTCCTTCCCCTCACCGCCAACTCTTACCTAATCCCTGACTGTCACCTCCACTAGGCCTGTTTAGTGCCAAGGTCGGTGGGTACACAAGACGCCAACTCTGAAGTAATCCAACACCGGGACAGGTAAACACACAGGGGACAAAGATAAAAAGGATATAACACTACTTGGAAAGCTGTAGCCAAACTCCAGAGGTTACAGCCGACACCGCTCCAACCAGGACTCCAGCTAACAGCAATGCACCTCCTCACTCCACCAAGGACAGAATAGGAATGAATCTATATCACTGACAACATGTGATGTATCATGTGACCACATAAAGTGAAGTAAGAGTGGTCGCCAATCTGACAGCCGGCAATGGAAACTGGCATTAACCCCTTTCTGGCACAAAAGAAATAAACTTTAACACAAACTCGTGACGCCAACACTACACATGTCCCACAGAAGTGATGAACCCTAAAATACAATCATTTTCCATAATAAACCTTTTTACTCTCCGCGTTCTTGCAAATCATTTCTTCATAAAGATGTAAAAAAAAAAAAACAACTAAAGTGATCTGGCCGCGGGCCTGATTGGGGGGGTGGTGGATCGCTGCCGATCCCGTCAATCAGGGCTTTGTGTTCTGGAGAACTTACATCCTCCGTTCTGGTAGATTTTAAGGGACGACGGCAGATAAGAGACGGAGCGCGGCTTGGCAGCAGAATCAAACCGTGTTTGGGTTGATTTGAGACGCGTGGTGTTTTCTAACCAATTATCTGAAAAATAAAAGAAATCTAGTTTTGATGGAAGATTACTAGAAAAAAAGATGTTTTTGACAGAAGGTTACGAAAATAAACTCATCAATTACGGATGATGAAAGTAAGAACTGAGGACTCGCACGGCGTTATCTTATATTCTGATGAGCTGAAAATTCCGCTGCCAAATATCCTGCGTTTATAGAAATAACATAAATACATGATAATTACTGGACTTTATTTCTTGTTATTTTCTCTCATTTAGGTTTATTTTTTTGGAAAATGAATAACATGAGAACTTGAGTCATCCAAAGTTGTAGGTTTTATCTTAGTCATTTAAAGAGGACCTGTCACCAAAGCAGGCATGGTGATCTAATTACAGCACTGGATGCAGCATGTCTGAGCATGCAGGCAAGGGGTCCCCCAGCACTTGAGCAGCCCTGTACCCTGAGATAATACACTTTGAAACCTTACATCCTGCAGCCAGAAAGGAAGTGGCTAGAGGCTGGAGCCAAGGACAGATTCACACCCCCTTGCATGTGTAATCTGCCCACCGCTGCCAATCATTGTCTCCCTCTTCTGCAGCATAATAGAGAGTTAACATAGAGCAGGGCAGAGAAAGTTGGTGATGTCAGAGCAGGAAGCCGGCCGCCCACGCCTCCTGCAGTGACATCACCGCTTATACCCGCCTGCTCTATGTTAGCCATAGAGCAGGGCGGGTATAAGCGGTGACATCACCGCAGGGGGCGGGGCTAAAATGGCCATTTTGGGAACAAAAAAAAAAAACTCTATTATGCTGCAGAAGAGGGAGAGAATGATTGGCAGCGGTGGACAGATTACACCTGCAGGGGCGTGAATCTGCCCTTTGGCTGCCGCCTTTAGCCATTTCCTTTATGGCTGCAGGATGTAAGTTCTCTAAGTGTATTTGCTTGGGGTACAGGGGCTCAAGTGCTGGGGACCCCTTGCTGGATGCAGCAGACATGCTGCATCCAGTGCTGTAATTAGATCACCATGCCTGGTTTGGTGACAGGTCCTCATTAAGGTTTAAAAAAACTAAAAAAAAATCATAAATTCTTTTTTTTTTTTTTTTTTAATAAAAAAAAAAAAGAAAAAAAGAAGAAGAAAGTATAAGCTCATCTCCAGATAATGTATTCGGACAGTGTCCACCGCGGGCATCAAAACATGGGTCACACTACACGGCTTCTTATTTCTGTCTCGGCCTCTGAAAACTTTCTCCATCAAACAGCATTAAATATTAAGCCGGAACGATCGGTTCACTTCACTACAAACATTACAATATTAGCTTTGGGATCAATTAGCCAAAATATTGCCACTTTGTAGCGCTGAGTGATCTTTAATTGTAAAGAGTCGGTTCCTTTCGGGGGACTCGTCTTATTCCACCTATTGATTTACACTGGTAATATTATTCATATTTTATAAGCTGCCGAAACCCCCGAGATGAGAGAACCCGAAGTTCCCGAGAAACCTTTCCGGTAGCGGAGCAATGTCAGCAACGGCGGCTGTATTAATACAAGACGCATTAAGGGATCTGATATATGACCGCGCCGCCCGCCATAGACAACAGCGTCTTTTATAATGAGCTATAGCTTTCCTTGCAATTAAAGAACACATCGAAAACGGACTAAATTGGAAGTCATGCATATTCATTAGCCGCAGCAGATCCAGGCAACAGTTGGACAATCTGTTTATCTTAATTACGCATGAGTAATGGAGACACTTTGACCAGCAGATTGTCGGCTGCTGCCCTGGGACAGGCCGTGGACAAGATAAATTAGGGATGTTTACATTACAGAAATTACAGGGGGAAAAAATCAACTTTTGTCTTTTTCCAATATTAAAATGACCAATTAAATATTTATTAATGAACGGAAGAAAAACATCAAAAATATTGCAGAAATGTGTAAGAGTAAAGAGCATTTACAAGGTAACGGCAATCACTGGGAACGGGAATTTATGGAATCTTGTCATTGATTGTGATACAAAATTGATAAGATTCAAATTTGCTGCTAGACGGCGTCACATTTTGTAAGGTTTTATTATTTTTGCCCTGGTCCGGAGTAATCCGGCGCCCGTAACACGGGACTCTATGGTACCAGATTGCATCGGACTGGGGCAAACCAGGAGAATCCGGTTTTTTTACAGCTTTTACCGCAGGTTCTAAACAATGAATTAGGGAATTGCAGGTTTTACCTCTTTATAGGGTCCAGCAGCAGAGGAATTGCATTTCCCTTGATTTACATTGGACTCGTTACTGTGCGAGTAATCGCTAGGAAACTTCGCAGATAACGAAGTAGCCCGAGTACCCTACTATTCGGCGAGTAACGAATAGTAATGAGTAGACTCGCTCATCCCTAATGGTGACCAATACTTGGGTATATGCAGAGGACCATACATAGTGGCCAACACCTGGGAATGTGTAGAGGACAATACACAGTGTCATACTTGGACATATGCAGAGACCATACACTTGACCAAACTGGGTAATACAAGACCTACATAGTGGCCAACACCGAGAATGTGCAGAGGGACAATACATAGTGGTCGCCATTTACAGTCTTTTGGAAGATAATTTACAGCATATTTATTTCCTATGATACATTGTGGCAGATGTAGAATGAATAATTTCCTTCATATTGCAGACCTCGATGGTCAGATCCCGCTCTATCCCGAGGTCTTCATATTGCAGATCCCGCTCTATCCTGGGTCTTCATATTGCAGATCCCGCTCTATCCGGGTCTTCATATTGCAGATCCCGCTCTATCCCGGGGTCTTCATATTGCAGATCCGCTCTATCCTGAGGTCTTCATATTGCAGATCCCGCTCTATCCCGGGGTCTTCATATTGCAGATCCCGCTCTATCCCGGGGTCTTCATGTTGAAGATCCGCTCTATCCGGGGTCTTTCATATTGCAGATCCCGCTCTATCCCGGGGTCTTCATATTGCAGATCCCGCTCTATCCCGGGGTCTTCATATTGCAGATCCCCTCTATCCGGGGTATTCATATTGCAGATCCCGCTCTATCCCGAGGTCTTCATATTGCAGATCCCGCTCTATCCCGGGGTCTTCATATTGCAGATCCCACTCTATCCCGGGTCTTCATATTGCAGATCCCACTCTATCTTGGGGTCTTCATATTGCAGATCCCGCTCTATCCCGGGGTCTTCATATTGCAGATCCCGCTCTATCCTGTGGTCTTCATATTGCAGATCCCGCTCTATCCCGGGGTCTTCATATTACAGATCCCGCTCTATCCCGGGGTCTTCATATTGCAGATCCCGCTCTATCCCGGGGTCTTCATATTGCAGATCCCGCTCTATCCCGGGTCTTCATACTTGCAGATCCCGCTCTATCCCGGGGTCTTCATATTGCAGATCCGCTCTATCCCGGGGTCTTCATATTGACAGATCCCGCTCTATCCCGGGGTCTTCATATTGCAGATCCAGCTCTATCCCGGGGTCTTCATATTGCAGATCCCGCTCTATCCCGGGGTCTTCATATTGCAGATCCCGCTCTATCCCGGGGTCTTCATATTGCAGATCCCGCTGTATCCCGGGGTCTTCATATTGCAGATCCCGCTCTATCCTGAGGTCTTCATATTGCAGATCCCGCTCTATCCTGTGGTCTTCATATTGCAGATCCCGCTCTATCCCGAGGTCTTCATATTGCAGATCCCGCTCTATCCCGGGGTCTTCATATTGCAGATCCCACTCTATCCCGGGGTCTTCATATTGCATATCCCGCTCTATCCTGAGGTCTTCATATTGCAGATCCCGCTCTATCCCGGGGTCTTCATATTGCAGATCCCACTCTATCCTGAGGTCTTCATATTGCAGATTCCCGCTCTATCCCGGGGTCTACATATTGCAGATCCCGCTCTATCCTGAGGTCTTCATATTCCACATCCTGCTCTATCTTGGGGTCTTCATATTGCAGATCCCGCTCTATCCCGAGGTCTTCATATTGCAAATCCCGCTCTATCCCGGGGTCTTCATATTGCAGATCCCGCTCTATCCCGGGGTCTTCATATTGCAGATCCCGCTCTATCCTGTGGTCTTCATATTGCAGATCCCGCTCTATCCCGAGGTCTTCATATTGCATATCCCGCTATATCCCGGGGTCTTCATATTGCAGATCCCGCTCTATCCTGTGGTCTTCATATTGCATATCCGCCACTATCCCGGGGTCTTCATATTGCAGATCCCGCTCTATCCCGAGGTCTTCATATTGCAGATCCCGCTCTATCCCGAGGTCTTCATATTGCAGATCCCGCTCTATCCCGAGGTCTTCATATTGCAGATCCCGCTCTATCCCGGGGGTCTTCATATTGCAGATCCCGCTCTATCCCGGGGTCTTCATATTGCAGATCCCGCTCTATCCCGGGGTCTACATATTGCAGATCCCGCTCTATCCCGGGGTCTTCATATTGCAGATCCCGCTCTATCCCGAGGTCTTCATATTGCAGATCCCGCTCTATCCCGGGGTCTTCATATTGCAGATCCCGCTCTATCCCGGGGTCTACATATTGCAGATCCCGCTCTATCCCGGGGTCTTCATATTGCAGATCCCACTCTATCCTGAGGTCTTCATATTGCAGATCCCGCTCTATCCCGGGGTCTTCATATTGCAGATCCCGCTCTATCCTGTGGTCTTCATATTGCAGATCCCGCTCTATCCGAGGTCTTCATATTGCAAATCCCGCTCTATCCCGGGGTCTTCATATTGCAGATCCCGCTCTATCCCGGGGTCTTCATATTGCAGATCCCGCTCTATCCCGGGGTCTTCATATTGCATATCCCGCTCTATCCCGGGGTCTTCATATTGCAGATCCCGCTCTATCCTGTGGTCTTCATATTGCATATCCCGCTCTATCCCGGGGTCTTCATATTGCAGATCCCGCTCTATCCCGAGGTCTTCATATTGCAGATCCCGCTCTATCCCGAGGTCTTCATATTGCAGATCCCGCTCTATCCCGAGGTCTTCATATTGCAGATCCCGCTCTATCCCGGGGTCTTCATATTGCAGATCCCACCTCTATCCCGGGGTCTTCATATTGCAGATCCCGCTCTATCCCGAGGTCTTCATATTGCAGATCCCACTCTATCCCGGGTCTTCATATTGCAGATCCCGCTCTATCCTGTGGTCTTCATATTGCATATCCCGCTCTATCCCGGGGTCTTCATATTGCAGATCCCGCTCTATCCCGAGGTCTTCATATTGCAGATCCCGCTCTATCCCGAGGTCTTCATATTGCAGATCCCACTCTATCCCGAGGTCTTCATATTGCAGATCCCGCTCTATCCCGGGGTCTTCATATTGCAGATCCCGCTCTATCCGAGGTCTTCATATTGCAGATCCCGCTCTATCCTGTGGTCTTCATATTGCAGATCCCGCTCTATCCGTGGTCTTCATATTGCAGATCCCGCTCTATCCTGTGGTCTTCATATTGCAGATCCCACTCTATCCCGGGGTCTTCATATTGCAGATCCCACTCTATCCCGGGGTCTTCAATTGCAGATCCCGCTCTATCCCGGGGTCTTCATATTGCAGATCCCACTCTATCCCGGGGTCTTCATATTGCAGATCCCGCTCTATCCGTGGTCTTCATATTGCATATCCCGCTCTATCCCGAGGTCTTCATATTGCAGATCCCGCTCTATCCTGAGGTCTTCATATTGCAGATCCCGCTCTATCTCGGGGTATTCATATTGCAGATCCCACTCTATCCCGGGGTCTTCATATTGCAGATCCCGCTCTATCCTGAGGTCTTCATATTGCAGATCCCGCTCTATCCTGAGGTCTTCATACTGCAGATCCCGCTCTTTCCTGGGGTCTTCATGTTGCAGATCCCGCTCTATCCTGAGGTCTTCATATTGCAGATCCCACTCTATCCCCGAGGTCTTCATGTTGCAGATCCCGCTCTATCCGACCTGTCATCCTGGCCAGTTTTTCATACCGCGTCTTTCTCAGACAATCATCTTACAACCTTCTGAATCCGCCTCTAACTTTCCACTTCCAATGTTTGGTAGACCGATACTTTTTAGATTCATGTGATAATGCCGCCAGAGAGTTTATTCACCTCTGCTGCTTTCCTGATTGCAGGCACAGTGCTATAAACACCGCTCCATATTTTAATGACCAGGAAAGCATTTGTGCTCGCCAACATCTTTATCAATCTGTTTGCTTCAAATCAAAGATGGCCTTGGTAAATTAAGGCATGAAATAGGTTCTTTTAATAGAATTTCCATTGCTGAAAGCAAAGCCAGCAGGTCGGGAGATGAAGTCCCCGGCTGGGAAGGAGAATGTTAAGATCCCGCGCACCGGGCAGCTGGCGCAGGACTGTAATTGTGAGGGCAGGGAATCGTGTACTTACAGCGAAAAAAAACTAAAGTGTTTTCTAAAAAAAATAAAGAAAATAAAGAATAAAGAAACATAAGCGGAATTCTGACAAATGTAACTTTATGTGATCAGGATAAAATACGCAGCAAAATATCTTCAGTGATTAATCGCACAAACTACAGAACATAACGATAAAGACATTATAAAGGCCAGAGCTCAATCCATCGTTGGTGCGTTGTCCCACAAGGATATCGTTAACGATCCTAAATTTGGCAACGCGCCAGCGATGCGGAGAAGAATGTATGAACGGTGTTATAAAGCGGCAGGAATAGGAGAAAAATGAACGACATCGTTCACAAAGGCGTCACACTGAGCCATGTATAAAGGCGTCACACTGAACGATGTATAAAGGCGTCACACTGAACGATGTATAAAGGCGTCACACTGAACCATGTATAAAGGCGTCACACTGAACGATGTATAAAGGTGTCACACTGAACGATGTATAAAGGCGTCACACTAAACGATGTATAAAGGTGTCACACTGAACGATGTATAAAGGCGTCACACTGAACCATGTATAAAGGTGTCACACTGGCCATGTATAAAGGCGTCACACTGAGCCATGTATAAAGGCGTCACACTGAGCCATGTATAAAGGCGTCACACTGAACGATGTATAAAGGCGTCCACACTGAACGATGTATAAAGGCGTCACACTGAACGATGTATAAAGGCGTCACACTGAGCCATGTATAAAGGCGTCACACTGAGCCATGTATAAAGGCGTCACACTGAGCCATGTATAAAGGCGTCACACTGAACGATGTATAAAGGCGTCACACTGAACGATGTATAAAGGCGTCACACTGAACGATGTATAAAGGCGTCACACTGAACGATGTATAAAGGCGTCACACTGAACCATGTATAAAGGCGTCACACTGAACGATGTATAAAGGCGTCACACTGAACGATGTATAAAGGCGTCACACTGAACGATGTATAAAGGCGTCACACTGAACGATGTATAAAGGCGTCACACTGAACGATGTATAAAGGCGTCACACTGAACGATGTATAAAGGCGTCACACTGATCATTGTTGCTGCTTCCCAGATCCTTAATTGGACGACGAACGACAGATTTAAGGTCCGGATCACATTTTTTTGGATGAACGATCCAACGATTCTTCCAACCTACATCGTTCGTTTACACGCAACGACGCACTAACGATATCGTTTGATCGATCACAAATCTGTGACGTTTCAAAGATATCATTAATGAGATCCTAGCGTGGGAAGCGGCCTTAAGAATCCACTGATGATGACAGATCTGGGATCACTATTGGATCAGCGCCCAGCAGAGATCTCATGTAAATTCAGCGTCTCACCCAACAACAAAGTGTGGAGCATCTGCCATTAGAAAGACACTCCGCATTACCAAGAAGCAAGGTGGCTCAGTGGTTAGTACTGTATACGGTGGCTCAGTGGTTAGCACTGTATATGGTGGCTCAGTGGTTAGCACTGTATATGGTGGCTCAGTGGTTAGCACTGTATACGGTGGCTCAGGGGTTAGCACTGTGTACGGTGGCTCAGTGGTTAGCACTGTATATGGTGGCTCAGTGGTTAGCACTGTATATGGTGGCTCAGTGGTTAGCACTGTATATGGTGACTCAGTGGTTAGCACTGTATACGGTGGCTCAGTGGTTAGCACTGTATATGGTGGCTCAGTGGTTAGCACTGTATATGGTGGCTCAGTGGTTAGCACTGTATATGGTGGCTCAGTGGTTAGTACTGTATATGGTGGCTCAGTAGTTAGCACTGTATATCGTGGCTCAGTGGTTAGCACTGTATATGGTGGCTCAGTGGTTAGCACTGTATATGGTGGCTCAGTGGTTAGCACTGTATATGGTGGCTCAGTGGTTAGCACTGTATACGGTGGCTCAGTGGTTAGCACTGTATATAGTGGCTCAGTGGTTAGCACTGTATATGGTGGCTCAGTGGTTAGCACTGTATATGGTGACTCAGTGGTTAGCACTGTATATGGTGGCTCAGTGGTTAGCACTGTATATGGTGGCTCGTGGTTAGCACTGTATACGGTGGCTCAGTGGTTAGCACTGTATATGGTGGCTCAGTGGTTAGCACTGTATATGGTGGCTCAGTGGTTAGCTGTAGATGGTGGCTCAGGTTAGCACGTATATGGTGGCTCATTGGTTACCATGTATACGGTGGCTCAGTGGTTACTGTATATGGTGGCTCAGTGGTTACTTTGGTGGCTCAGTGGTTAGACTGTATATGGTGGCTCATTGGTTAGCACTGTAAGGCTCAGTGGTTACATGTTGATGTGTGCTCAGTGGTTAGCACTGTATGTGGCTCAGGGTTAGTACTGTATAGGTGGTCATGGTTAGCACTGTATACGGTGGCTCAGTGGTTAGCACTGTATATGGTGGCTCAGTGGTTAGCACTGTATAGGTGGCTCAGTGGTTAGCACTGTAACGTGGCTCATGGTTAGCACTGTATATGTGGCTCAGTTGGGTACTATGGTGCTCAGTGGTTAGCACTGTATATGGTGGCTCATGTTAGCACTGTTACGGTGGTCAGTGTGCATGTAACGGTGGTCAGTGGTTACACTGTTACGGGGCTCAGTGCATGTTTGATGGCTCATGGTTAGACTGTATAGGTGGCTCAGTGTTAGCACTGTTACGGTGCTCAGTGGTTAGCACTGTATATTGCTCGTGGTTGCACTGTATACGGTGGTCAGTGTAGCACATGTTATGGCATGGGGCTCAGTGGTTAGCACTGTATAGGTGGCTCAGTGGTTAGCACTGTATCGGGGTCAGTGGTTAGCACTGTATATGTGGCTCAGTGGTTAGCTGTATGGTGCTATGGTACCGATGTGTCAGTGGTTAGCCTGTTAGTGGTCAGTGGTGCCTGTACTGTGGCTCAGTGGTTAGCACTGTATATGGTGCTCAGTGGTTAGCACTGTATTGGTGGCTCGTGGTTAGCACTGTATATGGTCCAGTGTTGCACTGTATATCGTGGCCAGGGTTAGCACGTGTGCCTGGTGCATGTTACTGTAAGTGGTTAGCACGTATAGGTGGCTCAGTGGTTAGCTGTATATGTGGTCAGTGGTTAGCACTGATAGGTGGCTCAGTGTTAGCACTGTATGGTGCTCAGTGTTAGCACTGTATAGGTGGCTCATGGTTAGCACTGTATGGGGCTAGTGTTAGCTATATGGTGCTAGTGGTTAGACTGTATATGGGCTCAGTGGTTAACTTGTTATGGTGGCTCAGTGGTTAGCACTGTATATGTGCTCGTGGTTAGCATGTATTATGGCTCTGGTTAGCACTGTATATGGTGCTCGGTGGTTAGCATGTATAGGTGGCTCATGGTTAGCACTGTATATGGTGTCTGTTAGCATGTATATGGTGGCTCAGTGGTTAGCACTGTATTTGGCTCAGTGGTAGCCTGTATATGGTGCTCAGGGTTAGCACTGTATATGGTGGCCATGTTAGCATGTATGGTGGCTAGTGGTTAGCACTGTATGGTGGTGGCTCATGTTAGATGTATGGTGCTCATGGTAGCACTGTATATGGTGGCTCAGTGGTTAGCTATATGTGGCTCATGGTTAGCACTGTAATGGTGGCTCAGTTACACTGTAATGGTGGCTCGTGGTGCTGATATGTATGGTGCATGTTAGCTATATGGTTGGCTAGTGGTAGTGTACTGGTGGCTCAGTGTTAGCACTGTTATGGTGGCAGTGGTTAGCACTGATATGTGGCTCATGGTTAGCACTGTTAGGTGGCTCAGTGGTTAGCACTGTATATGGGGCTCAGTGTTAGCACTGTATAGTTGCATGTATAGGTCAGTGTTACACGTATGGTCTGGTGCACGTTGCTCAGTGTTAGACTGATAGTGCTATTTACACTGTATGGTGGTCTGGTTAGCATGTTGTGCTCGTGGTAGCACATGAGTTGGCTCGTGGTTAGCTGTTATGGCTCATGTTCATGTTGTGTGGTGATTGTGTCAGGTGGTCAGTGGTTAGCACTGTATACGGTGGCTCAGTGGTTAGCACTGTATAGTGGTGGCTCAGTGTGTTAGCACTGTATATGGTGTGCTCAGTGGTTAGCATGTATATGGTGGCTCAGTGGTTAGCACTGTATACGGTGGCTCAGTGGTTAGCACTGTATAATGGTGGCTCAGTGGTTTAGCACTGTATATGGTGGCTCAGTGGTTAGCACTGTATATGGTGGTCAGTGTTGCACGATGGTGGCTCAGTGTTAGCACTGTATTGGTGGCTCAGTGGTTAGCACTGTATATGGTGGCTCAGTGGTTATGCACTGTACTAGTGGTGGCTCAGTGGTTGGCACTGTAACGTGGTGGCTCAGTGGTTAGCACTGTTATGGTGGCTCAGTGGTTAGCAACTGTATATGGTGGCTCAGTGGTTAGCACTGTATATGGTGGCTCAGTGGTTAGCACTGTATATGGTGGCTCAGTGGTTAGCACTGTATACGGTGGCTCAGTGGTTAGCACTGTATAGGTGGCTCAGTGGTTAGCACTGTATAGGTGGCTCAGTGGTTAGCACTGTATACGGTGGCTCAGTGGTTAGCACTGTATATGGTGGCTCAGTGGTTAGCACTGTATAGGTGGCTCAGTGGTTAGCACTGTATACGGTGGCTCAGTGGTTAGCACTGTATACGGTGGCTCAGTGGTTAGCACTGTATATCGGTGGCTCAGTGGTTAGCACTGTATATGGTGGCTCAGTGGTTAGCACTGTATACGGTGGCTCAGTGGTTAGCACTGTATAGGTGGCTCAGTGGTTAGCACTGTATATGGTGGCTCAGTGGTTAGCACTGTATATGGTGGCTCAGTGGTTAGCACTGTATATGGATGGCTCAGTGGGTTAGCACTGTATACGGTGGCTCAGTGGTTAGCACTGTATATGGTGGCTCAGTGGTTAGCACTGTATACGGTGGCTCAGTGGTTAGCACTGTATATGGTGGCTCAGTGGTTAGCACTGTATACGGTGGCTCAGTGGTTAGCACTGTATATGGTGGCTCAGTGGTTAGCTCTGTATACGGTGGCTCAGTGGTTAGCACTGTATACGGTGGCTCAGTGGTTAGCACTGTATATGGTGGCTCAGTGGTTAGCACTGTATATGGTGGCTCAGTGGTTAGCACTGTATATAGTGGCTCAGTGGTTAGCACTGTATATGGTGGCTCAGTGGTTAGCACTGTATATGGTGGCTCAGTGGTTAGCACTGTATATGGTGGCTCAGTGGTTAGCACTGTATATGGTGGCTCAGTGGTTAGCTCTGTATATGGTGGCTCAGTGGTTGGCACTGTATACGGTGGCTCAGTGGTTAGCACTGTATACGGTGGTCAGTGGTTAGCACTGTATATGGTGGCTCAGTGGTTAGCACTGTATATGGTGGCTCAGTGGTTAGCACTGTATATGGTGGCTCAGTGGTTAGCACTGTATATGGTGGCTCAGTGGTTAGCACTGTATATGGTGGCTCAGTGGTTAGCACTGTATATGGTGGCTCAGTGGTTAGCACTGTATGGTGGCTCAGTGGTTAGCACTGTATATGGTGGTCAGTGGTTAGCACTGTATATGGTGGCTCAGTGGTTAGCACTGTATATGGTGGCTCAGTGGTTAGCACTGTATACGGTGGCTCAGTGGTTAGCACTGTACATGGTGGCTCAGTGGTTAGCACTGTATATGGTGGTCAGTGGTTAGCACTGTGTATGGTGGCTCAGTGGTTAGCACTGTATATGGTGGCTCAGTGGTTAGCACTGTACATGGTGGCTCAGTGGTTAGCACTGTATACGGTGGCTCAGTGGTTAGCACTGTACATGGTGGCTCAGTGGTTAGCACTGTATATGGTGGCTCAGTGGTTAGCACTGTATATGGTGGCTCAGTGGTTAGCACTGTATATGGTGGCTCAGTGGTTAGCACTGTATATGGTGGCTCAGTGGTTAGCACTGTATATGGTGGCTCAGTGGTTAGCACTGTATACGGTGGCTCAGTGGTTAGCACTGTACATGGTGGCTCAGTGGTTAGCACGGTATACGGTGGCTCAATGGTTAGCACAGTTGTTTTACACCACTGAGTCCTGGATTCAAAGCCCACCAAGTAAAACATCTGCAAGGACTTTATGTTTTCATGCTGGCAATGTCCAGCAGTCCTATAGACAATATAGACAATAAAAATGGCAGTGTGCTTGGCTTTTCAAGACCCCATAATTGGGATCGGTGGGGTCTCAGTTTGCACCTGTGGAGAGGTCATTTGTTGCCCATTAATCATTTGAAAGATCCAAGGTTCCAACAATAATTGAGATACAGAGACAATAACATTAGAAGGGTTTCTGGTCTTCTTTGGGGTCTCCATCTCTTCTTGCCATCCTTCCTTGGGGTAATGTGAGTCCTGTATAGTAAGTTACAATCTCATGTCTGCAGCTGCATCCCCCTCCTCCCTCGCTCTATCTACTATTCACTATACACAGTAATGTTTGAAGACTGAGGGTCTTTCTGGACACTTGTAAATGCTGTCAATAATGACAGGTGGATCTGCAGGAAGATGGGGGGTCATGTACATTCCGCACCCGGAAGCTTCCAGAATTCTCCATACAAAGTGATCTGTTGTCTCACAATGAACATTTGCTGTTCTGCTTCTGTTATTTCTGCTTTTCTCTAATTTCTTAGGTCTGAGAGATTGAGCTTTTCGTGGGTTTCTCTGAATCTGATTGTCTGTATAATTTGACAATAATTTAATACAATGTGTCAGCCTGGAAAATACTTATTTTCTTTGGAGCGTTGTGTGGCGTCTCGGCCTCCTCCGGTAACGTCTTGTTCTCAGTTTGTCATACAGACGTCCCCTCGGAACAGAATCTTCTTCTTTATGATTTGTATCCATAAAAGCCCCTCAGTCTTCGGCTTATTGCTTGACAGGACTTCTCCCGTCGTCTCCACATCAGGGGTCATTTTAAAAGACAAAAGCAGAAAAAGTCATTTTGCACAGAAATGTCCTTTCTAAGGTAGGTTACCGTGCAATGCCATTCACAGTGAGGGACATCTATATGGCACCTTTTACATATGTACCTACCTAACCCTAATAATTATGGCTAAAGGGGTTGTTACAAGTTGGCAAATGTCAGTCCAATCTCTGCAAACCCAACTGAGTGCAGTAGTCGGAGCTCATGCAAAACCTCTACGTTCATTGTCTATAGGACTGCTGGATATAGTAATGGTAATCCCATTGAGAATGCATTTCAGAGATCCTTTCTTGGGATTACTGGCAAGAGAAGCCAACCAGAGATGTTGCCAACAAAGTTCCTACATTCTAGTCTTAATGCAGAACCTAGGCAATAAACACTAATTCCCAAGGAATAAAGAAATTCCATTTTCTAACACCATTTTAGGAAATCCTGAGATATTTGGGAGGCGACCAACCATCATCAGCCAGAGTGGAGCGTACCTACAAGGATCCCTTACATGGGATCACCCAATAAGTCCATAGTATACTGTATAACCACCAAGCATTGTGCCTTATGCTGAGTGTAACTGACAAGTCTGATTAGTAACCACCAAGCACTGTGCCTCATTACTGTATGTAACCACAAAGATTATCCTCTCCTCTAGATACTATAAGCATTACTCTAGTTGCTTGAATACTTGTAGCACCTGCTAAACTCAGGACCTTAATACGGAGTGTAACTATCAAGCAATGTTCCTCAATACTGAGTGTGACTGCCAAGAATGGTGCATTCAGTCTGCTGTGTAGCTGCCAATGTGCCTCATTACTGTATGCAATAAAACCATTGTACTGTTGAGGAGAGCCATAGGATCAAATACTTAATTAACCTCATGACATAGGAGATTGAGTGTATGAAAGTATAAAGTGTATTATTTCACATTACATAAACTTGTTTAGATCAACAGATGGCTGCCACTTCCTGTTTCATCACACCATGCCCTGTTTCGGGAGGAAGCTGGATTCCATAGAAGGACTAACCAATCACAGAATGTCACGGCGCCTGGAGATACCCCGGATGACCTCATGGACCAACCCATCTTGATGATCCCATTAATCAGCCCATGGACTAACCCATTGTTCAACCCACTAACCAATGAATACATCCGAGTATTCTCATTGTAGGGCTGGCTGAAAACCTTACTGAGTTTATATAAGTCCACGCTCTGACAAATAAAGCACTTAAAGCTTTGCCATAGCCTGACCGAGGAGAGCTTATATCTGTGTGTGTCTGATGTTATTCTTTCGTGCATGCACTTGGTCCATATCTATTAGGCCAGGAGCAGGCAACTAGTGAACATTTCAAACTCTTCACCCTACCAGTCCTCTCCTTCAGATACTATAAGTACTACTCTAGTTGTCTCATTACTGATTGCAACTGACAAGCTCTCTACCTTAATACTGAGTGTAGACACGTGGTCAAAATTGTTGGTCCCCCTCGTTTAATGAAAGAAAAAACCACAATGGTCACAGAAATAACTTGAATCTGAGATAAGAAATAATAAATCTATGAAAATGAACAAATGAAAGTCAGACATCGCTTTTCAGCCCTGCTGCCACAGAATGTTTTTACAAATTAAACTAATGAAATCGGCCTGGACAGAAACGATGGTACCCTGAAAATAATGTGACAAAAGGGACATGTTATATCAGGTGTGTCCACTAATTATCATCCCAGGTGTGTGCAATCTTGTAATCAGTCAGTGGCCTGTATATAGGGCTACAGATACTCACTGTGCTGTATATAGGGTACATATACTCACTGTGCTGTTTGGTGACATGGTGTGTACCCAACATATCTTGGACCAGAGGAAAAGAGTTGTCTCAAGAGATTAGAAAGAAAATGATAGACAAGCATAAAGGTAAAGGTTATAAGACCATCTCCAAGCAGCTTGATGCTCCTGTGACTACAGTTGCACATATTATTCAGAAATATAGGCTCCATGGGACTGTAGCCAACCTCCCTGGACATGGCCACAGGAGGAAAATTGATGACAAATCAAAGAGATGGATAATACGAATGATAACAAAAGAGTCCAGAAAAAATTGTAAAGAGATTAAAGGTGAACTTCAAGATCAAGGAACATCAGTGTAAGATCGCACCATCCGTCGTAGTTTGAGCCAAAGTGGACTTCATGAGAGACGACCAAGGAGGACACCATTGTTGAAAAAAATCATTAAAAAGCCAGACTGGAATTTGCCAAACTACATGTCGACAAGCCACAAAGCTTCTGGGAGAACAATGTCCTATGGACAGATGAGACAAGGCACATCAGCTCTATGATCACAGACAGAAAAATGAAGCATATGAAGAAAAGAACACAATACCTACTGTGGAACATGGAGGAGGCTCTGTTATGTTCTGGGGCTGCTGTGCTGCATCTGGCACATGGTTTCTTGAATCTGTGCAAGGTACAATGAAATCTCAAGACTATCAAGGGATTCTAGAGAGAAATGTGCTGCCCAGTGTCAGAAAGCTTGGTCTCAGTCACAGGTCAACAGGAGAATGACCCAAAACACACAGCTAAAAACACCCAGGAATGGCTAAATTGGACTATTGTGAAGTGGCTTCTATGAGCCCTGACCTAAATCCTATTGAGCATCTTTGGAAAGAGCTGAAACATGGAAAACCTTCAAACACCAGACAATGGAGCAGTGGAGAAGGAGTGGGCCAAAATCCCTGTGGAGAGGAGCAGAAGTCTCATTGACAGGTACAGGAATTGTGTGATTGCAGTGAAGCCAAAAAAAAGGTTAAACAACAAAATATTGAGTTAAAGAACCATCATTTCTGTCCAGGCCGAATTCATGAGTTTAATTTTTAAATAAAATCTGTGGCAGCAGAAAAGCGATGTCCGACCTCCATTTCTTCATTTTCAGAGATTTGTTATTTATTATGACTTTTGTCAGATTCAAGTTATTTCTGTGACCATTGTGCGTTTTCCTTTCAGTAAACGAAGGGGACCAACAATTTTGACCACTTGTGTAACTGCCAAGCTCAGTGCCTCAATACGGAGGGTAACTGCCAAGCTCAGTGCCTCAATACTGAGGGTAACTGCCAAGCTCAGTGCCTCAATACTGAGGGTAACTGCCAAGCTCATTGTCTCAATACTGAGGGTAACTGCCAAGCTCAGTGCCTCAATACTGAGGGTAACTGCCAAGCTCATTGCCTCAATACTGAGGGTAACTGCCAAGCTCAGTGCCTCAATACTGAGGGTAACTGCCAAGCTCAGAGCCTCAATACTGAGGGTAACTGCCAAGCTCATTGCCTCAATACTGAGGGTAACTGCCAAGCTCAGTGCCTCAATACTGAGGGTAACTGCCAAGCTCAGAGCCTCAATACTGAGGGTAACTGCCAAGCTCAGTGCCTCAATACTGAGGGTAACTGCCAAGCTCAGTGCCTCAATACTGAGGGTAACTGCCAAGCTCAGTGCCTCAATACTGAGGGTAACTGCCAAGCTCAGTGCCTCAATACTGAGGGTAACTGCCAAGCTCAGTGCCTCAATACTGAGGGTAACTGCCAAGCTCAGTGCCTCAATACTGAGGGTAACTGCCAAGCTCAGTGCCTCAATACTGAGGGTAACTGCCAAGCTCAGTGCCTCAATACTGAGTGTAACTGCCAAGCTCAGTGCCTCAATACTGAGTGTAACTGCCAAGCTCAGTGCCTCAATACTGAGGGTAACTGCCAAGCTCAGTGCCTCAATACTGAGGGTAACTGCCAAGCCCAGTGCCTCAATACTGAGGGTAACTGCCAAGCTCAGTGCCTCAATACTGAGGGTAACTGCCAAGCTCAGTGCCTCAATACTGAGGGTAACTGCCAAGCCCAGTGCCTCAATACTGAGGGTAACTGCCAAGCTCAGTGCCTCAATACTGAGGGTAACTGCCAAGCCCAGTGCCTCAATACTGAGGGTAACTGCCAAGCTCAGTGCCTCAATACTGAGGGTAACTGCCAAGCATAGCATTTGTTCTGATGTGTAGCTGTAAGGAAATTTTTCTCCCTCACCTTTTCCTTTTAAAGAGGGGCATTTTAAGACCAAGAACATTGTTCTGTTCTCACTAAATGGGCCGGGGGCTCATGAATTTAAACAGACAGCTAAACCTTTATACTGAGTCCAATGAGAAGACTGTGGTGAAGTCTGTGCTTTTATTGAACGTTGCAGTATATTTGTAAATGGTAAAACTGGAAACAATGAGAATACAGAAGAATCAGTACATAGTACAGCAGAACACACATTATACATGGATATACAATATGCATGAACTAGTAACTAATCTAGACTATAACTGGATGAGCCAGGCTAAAACTAGAGCAGAAAACAACTAAAGAAGGCATGCATACATACCGGCAATGCAATCGCATGGGAACAGTAATACTGAGTGCCTTCTTCCTTCCAGAAATGAAAGTAAAAAATGGAGGCTGAGCTACCAAAATGCATTGCAAGAGGGAGGAGAATTAGACACAGAGACTGCAAACATAGCATTGGCCACTAGCGGGAGCAGAACAATACATATGAGATAAGCTCATTAAAAATCTACAGCTACAAATTAATGACATTAAGCAGAAACAAACATTTGGAGATGGATTGGATGTCAGAGACAGAACACTCCCTGCCTGGCATCACTGGATGTCACTATCCCTGTCTTCTGAGGGTAACAGCAGGACCAGTTCAGATACTGGTCTAAGAAATGTCATAGGTTCATTTCCCTTAGTCATTCTTAGTTCAACCTTGCGGACATTACCGTCATTGCTCGGAAATGTTGCAGTAACTAGACCAAGTGGCCACTGGTTCCGGTGTACTTGAGAGTCTTTCACGAGGACAAGGTCACCTATGTTCAGATTGGGACAAGCAGATTGCCACTTTGTCCGTGGCTGCAGGGTAGACAGATATTGTTTGCGCCACCTGTCCCAGAAAGTATTTGCAAGACTTTGTACCTGTCTCCATTGGCACTTGTGGAAGTTCTTGGCATCTAATCCTCCTGGAGGGGTACTGGTCGGTCCTGTTTTCTGGGTAAGGAGGGTAGCTAGAGTCAATAACAAGGGCTCCTCAGAGTCGTTAGGAACTAGAACTAAGGGTCTTGCATTGATTTTAGCTGTGGCTTCTGCCATGTAGGTGATTAGGCTTTTGTGGGTAAGCCTCGCTGCCCCTGCTTGAAGAGTGGCGTCGAGAATTCTTAACACGCTACTTGCTGGTATTTGAGCTTTGTTAATAAGACATTGGATTTCTGTAAAGTAGGATTCTCTTTGAATAGTGAGGATTATGTGGTTTCTAGAGAAATCCAAGTCTGAGGCAACGTAGGTATTTTTACAGATATGCCAGCCTTTACATTCTCCTGTATCACAAGTTCTGGGAGTTCTGAAGGAGCGAGCCATGTGGCTCAAGCAGGTAATGGCTCGAACGAGTGACTTCCACCTTGAGAATTTGACGAACCTGTGAGATCCAAGCTGGGTAGCAGAAGTCTTTGTATGAAGTGTAGACACCTGAGGGTTGATTTCAGCATCTGCGTTCTCTCTACTACTTCAAAGGTGTCTGGAAGGTGTTCTTCAACATATAATAGTTTTGGTTCTGAAAGCCACGTTGTACTTTGTAGCTGACTTGCGTTAACTGTCCTGGTTGCGCGTGCAAGCTTGGTCTTCTCCATAACAAACTCAATGTGGCTCTGACATTTGGAGTCTTTAAGGTAGGTTTTAAGGTAGGCAACAGCAGCAATTGCTTCCACAGAAGCATTCGCGAATATGTACAGTTTTCGGCTTCGTATTTCTGTTGACGGTACAGGGGCGTATGGTCTTGGCACGTTCAGGTTGGAGAGGGTAGCTAACGAGTTCTTCCATCCTTCCACTGGATTCTCTTATTGGGTGGCAGAGGTGCATCCCAGTTAGATGTTTCCCTAGTTAAGTCTCTTGGCAAGGCCTTGCCTTGTACTGTGACAGGAGCTGCGAAAGCCAGGGGATCGTACAGACTGTTGATGGTAGACAGAACACCTTTACGAGTAAAAGGCTTTTCTCCTTGGCTGACTTGAAAGGTGAAAGCATCTGATCGTAAATTCCAGAGAAGTCCGAGGCTACGTTGAATTGGTGCGGGTTTTGACCCCAAGTCCAGGTCTCTGAGGCTGTTACAAGGTTGAAACAGAGATGGGCATCCTTCTTCCAGCGTACTTGTCAGCATGCTTGACACAGAAGAGGGGGCGTGCATGCGTTCCGGGCATACGCCTCCTATTATGACCCATCCTAGGTCTAGCCTTTGGGCATAGGGAGCATTGTGGTGTCCATTGATATGACGTCTCACTTTATGCACCTGCAGGATATCTCTTCCCAACAGCAGGATTATCTGAGCCTGATGGTCTAGTTCCGGTATGAGGTGAGCTATGCGTTTTAAGTGAGCGTGGTGGGTTGCTACATCTGGCGTAGGAATTTCAGATCTGTTGTCTGGGATCTGGTTGCATTCAATGATCGTGGGTAGTGGTAGGCAGAATTGTCCATCTAAGGACTCGATTTGATAGTCAGCAGCTTTCCTGCCTGCTGTTGTCACAGTACCTGCACACGTCTTTAATGAGTAGGGAGTGCTTGGCCCTTTGATGTTGAATAGGTCAAAGAATGTTGATCTAGCCAGGGATCGATTACTTTGATCATCCAAGATAGCATACAGTTTTATAGCTTTGTCTCTGTGGCCCTTTGGGTATACTCTGACGAGGCATATCTTAGAACAGGACCTACTGTCTATTGTCCCTTTGCAGACTTCTGTACATTGTGAAGTGATCTCTGGCGTAGGTGTAGCAGTGTTCCTTTCCTCCCCGCCATGCTCACTGTCAGCTGATGTGTTTTGTGTATACCACGGAGCTGGGCCAGGGTGTAGAGCTGTGTTATGGTCTGTGGTGCCACACTCTGTGCATTTTACACTGACCTTGCAATCTTTGGCAAGATGACCTGTGGACGAGCAGCACTTATAGCAGATACTGTGTTCTTTCAGGAAGCTTCTGCGATCTGGCATAGATTTTCCTCTGAAGGTCTTGCATTCGAGAAGAGGATGAGGCTTCTGATGGAGCGGGCATAGCTTGTCAGGGTCCTGCATCTTTGTCTCCGATTGGGAGTAGTCAACAGACCTGTGATTGGAATCTGAAGAAGAAACATTAGTCTTGTGTACAGCCACAGACATTCTGCGTGGATTTGCTGCTGGTGGCGGTGCGGCATACGACATTGTAAAGTCGAAGCTGGGATCATTTCTAATTCTCGCTTGTTGGTGTATAAAGTCTACAAAAACAGAGAAGGGAGGGAATGGAACACTGTGCTTGTATTTGTATGTGGAACCATGTGTGAGCCACTTCTCCTGCAAATTGTAGGGTAACTTTTGGACTATAGGGTTCACACCTCTGGCTGTGTCGAGGAATGCAAGTCCCTGTAGATCATCTTCATATTTGGCAACTTGGACTTCCATTAGCAGGTCGCTAAGTTCTGTAAGTTTCTGTAGCTCTTTGTTAGATATTTTAGGGAAGTCATCGATTCTTTTGAACAAAGCGCTTTCTATTACCTCTGCTGAGCCATAACGCTCATCCAGTCTCTTCCAGATCTCTCTGAGGCCAATCTCAGGGTGGCTTATATTAGCGTCTCTGATCCTTATTGCATGTTTGACTGACTCTTCTCCCAGGTACTTCACTAAGAGGTCTATCTCTTCCCTGTGTAACAACCCCAAGTCTCTAGTGACATTTTGGAAAGAGGCTTTCCAAGCTCTGTAGCTTTCAGCTCGGTCAGTGAATTTCATGAGTCCTTTCGCAACCAGCTCACGTCGCGTCAAGAACTTTGCAAATTCTGTTGTGAAAAGGTTGTCAGCAGGGTATACTAGTGATGGGTGCACCGGTAAGGGTAAGTGGTGTGAGGCATGTTCGTACCTGTTAGTATCCTGTGGGTGGCGCCAGCCGGTGTCATGTTGCTTCGGTCTGACGTACGATGTGTCAGCAAGGTGGTTTACGTTGGTTACCTGTTGAGGGGGAAGGTAGTCATTAGCAAAGTTGTTTTGTGCAACATTTTCAAGTTTGCGTCTGTTCTGGAGCTGAGGCTCATGATGGCTCCTGCTTTCTTCACTGGAGATGTCGTGTTCGCGTTTTGGGTCCAGATCAGGATTGTAGTTTGGATCGGGGAGTTCATTAACGTACTGAGATGTGCGTTGTGGAGGATCTTGCAGTGGAAACTCCAGACTCAGCACACTGTTTCGCCTATGCAGCTCTGGGTTTTGTGCGGCTTCCAGTGACTCTGCTTCTGCAATGGCAGCTGCAGCCTCCCTTTTCGCTACTAGATTTTCTAAGGCGGCATCCAGGCGTGCCTTCTCTAACTGTGACCTTCTGTCTTGGTCATCCAGGCGTGCCTTCTCTAACTTAAGTTGCATCTCTTGTTCAGCAAAGCTTGCTCGCATTTTGGCAGCTTCAGCATTTGCGCGGGCGATGGCAACCGCACTGCTGATGGATGTTGTCTTTGAGGAGGTAGAAGTAACGGATCTTGTCCTGTGTGATCTGTGGGACATAGTGTTCTGGGGAAGTTCTTGGCTGTGTAGAGATTGCTGTAGCTGTACAGTCTCTGTGTAGCCGGTGACTTGTATCCTACTATCTGGATGGCTGCTGCTTCACTGTTTCCCAGTAGGATGGCTGCCGTTTTACTGTTCTGTTCTCACTAAATGGGCCGGGGGCTCATGAATTTAAACAGACAGCTAAACCTTTATACTGAGTCCAATGAGAAGACTGTGGTGAAGTCTGTGCTTTTATTGAACGTTGCAGTATATTTGTAAATGGTAAAACTGGAAACAATGAGAATACAGAAGAATCAGTGCATAGTACAGCAGAACACACATTATACATGGATATACAATATGCATGAACTAGTAACTAATCTAGACTATAACTGGATGAGCCAGGCTAAAACTAGAGCAGAAAACAACTAAAGAAGGCATGCATACATACCGGCAATGCAATCGCATGGGAACAGTAATACTGAGTGCCTTCTTCCTTCCAGAAATGAAAGTAAAAAATGGAGGCTGAGCTACCAAAATGCATTGCAAGAGGGAGGAGAATTAGACACAGAGACTGCAAACATAGCATTGGCCACTAGCGGGAGCAGAACAATACATATGAGATAAGCTCATTAAAAATCTACAGCTACAAATTAATGACATTAAGCAGAAACAAACATTTGGAGATGGATTGGATGTCAGAGACAGAACAAACATATATGCCATATTTTTACTCACTCTATTGAGATAGGGCACCTAGGATCCCCTTTTTTCCCAAGTTCAATTAACACTTCGGTCCCTCGACACTAGTTTGCACATACAAGCCCTTTGACGCACGGAAAACACATAGTTGATATTTTGCCACCATTACATGGATAAGCACAAGTGCCGCTGTGCACCACAATCACGGGCACCTGATAATGAAAAAGATGCTTGTGTTTTGTTCATTAATTCTCTATTATGAACTTGTTTCTGTATATAGAACCTTGAAAAAGGCCATAACAGGCTGAAACGTCGTTTTTTTCAGTGTCTACACTGTGTGGCGAAATAAAAGATCACAATTCTTCACGTGCAAACGTGTGGTTCCAATTCATCATTTGTGGTGTGCCCAGAATATTCCCTCTTGTTGTGACTTTTCTTTTTTTTGGAGCAACCACTCAAGCACGTGAGCCCTCTATATACTATATCACTTTTTGACCTAAAAAGGCACAAAAAAAAGTAAAAGACAAAAAATAAGAGCAGATTTTATGATACCTTCAGCCCAACACAAGGGTAACAACGGAGATGGTAAAAAAAGGAATGTCTGGGCAATACCAAGGATACTTGGCTGAATCCTGAGCTCCCTAATATCCCTATATGGGTCCTTCCCCCATTGCAGTCATGTGCCTAGGCCCTCACTTGCCCTGAACTAGTAAGAAGGCTGAATAGGACACTAGTTTCACCAATGCAATAATACAACAAAATAAGGTTGACAGGCAGAGGGAAATAGACATGAAAAGGAAAAGACTCCAATTCCTTTGATGCGGCTAAACTCCACAGCTGCAATAGTCACGACTCCTCAGCTCCTGCCACCAGCCCTTCAGCATGACTACATGATGCACAAAACTTCAACACAAGGACAGGAGCCATAAACTGCCTTTCTGCTAACCATGTGATGGACCTGGATGTATGGACCCCCATACGCTCAGCCAGACCACGTCTGTGCATCCACTAATTTGGATCTCGAACTGCATTCCCTATCAAACAGAGGCCTCCAAGGGCAGCATACACCTATCTAACTGAGCTAAAAAGTGGAGTAACACTCCCACTACTGCATACAAAAATCACTTGATGAAGGCTCTTGCATGAGCCGAAACGTTTGATGATTGATGAACTTTCACAAACTCCACAAATAAAAATCACCAAAAGGATCAACCCTCTCTTGCTTTTTTAAGTAGAGTGCCAGGTTAAGCTTCTTAAAGCAACAGAGACATTTTTTCTTTAGGATGTGGACTGTTTGGCCAAACACTGGGACCTTCTGCGAGTGACCTCTACAGCCTCCTGACACACCCGTGACATAAGACAGGTGTGATCTTTTATAGCGGAGGGGAGTGGTCACAAAACTACAACTGAGATTAAGGGCCCCAGCGATCCCGACAGCGATACGACCTGGTAAGGATCGCTGGAGTGTCGCTACATGGTCGCTGGTGAGATGTCAAACACTCAGATCTCACCAGCGACGCAGCAGCGATCCGGCGACCCGTATAACGACCTCTAGAGAATGAGAATGCGCATAGGGTCTTATCCCACTTAGGAGACAATTCACGTACAGTATAAAAACTGCTCACCTGGATTTTTATTGATTTTTTTATTGATATGATATAAATAATAATAATCATAATAATAAAAATAATAATAATAATAGTAAATAAATAAAAACAATTATAATTATTTTTATTATTATTATTATTGATATTAAATCAATAAAAAAATCTATAAAAATGCTGGTAGCCTAAATTAGTTAATTGGTTCAGAAATAATGTAGGATCAAAAACTCACCCAAAAAACATCTTTACTCCAGAGAAAAAAAACCCCACGAAGAAAGATGAATGGAGGATCTTAATCCCGGCTGTATCATGTGAATTCTCATTTATTGACACAGAATATTCCACAGCAATTGAACACAGATGTAATCTGCGGATCGCTCCCGACTAAACATTAAAATATAAAGCAAAAAAAAAGCAAAAAACCCCCCTAACCCTTCCTGATTGTGTTTCCTTATGTGATGGAGATTTGTTACTGACACATTTACGAGCCGTTACCTCCAGTATTGATGCAGCAATAGCAAATAATTACTGTTTAAAAACAAGCCACAACATGAGAATATAATACCGAACTGTCAGGGAAATTGGTCTCCTGCCGAAAAACTGCTACAAATTACCGGAACACGGAGACTTGGTTAAAGTCAATGTTTAAACAAACCCAATACTATGATTTTCAGCTCAAATAAAAAAATGAGTAGTCACAAGTCACAAGTGTGCCGGAGAATCACAGCATCAGGAATGAGCTGGAAAAAGCGGAGAATCGAGCGATAGAAGAAAAACCGGAGGATCGTACAACACTGTCATCACCAGGAAATCACACCGGAGATGGGGGGACGGTGGGAGCAATCAAGAAGGAGCTCCGATCATGAGAGAGATTCTCACCTTAGTCTTTAATACGGCATTTACAGTAGATTGTAAGACTTTTGTGAAGTCTGCAAACTGAGATTCTGATTTGGCTTCTGTCCTAAGGGTCGGTATTGACTTTTAGGATTGCTACTTCCAATAGGTGGTGCTAGAGTTCAGGTCCTCTTCTTCTTCTTTGAAGAGCTAATTTGCATATTTAGTTTCCCAGAGGAGCATTGCAAGCATAAGTCTCCTCATACTGACATGTCACTCTCTACAAGGAGAAACGTTACCCCTTAGACCCCAGTCTTGGCCTCTCACACAGCCAGATCAGATCTCATACTTTGCATTGATGAGGAGCAATATCACAAGACACTGTGTCTGCAAAGTGAGGTTCTGGTTTGGCATTTATCCTGAGTCCTATGACAAGGCTCTTTAAAGGGTCGATATTGACATTAGGGATTGCTGCTTCCAATAGGTGGAGCTCTAGCTAGTTCAAGTCCCCTTCCTCTTTGAAGAGGGTTATGACTATTCCAATGGAACTGAATGGGAGCAGAGCTGCAGTACCGGTAAATGACCACTGTCCAGGGTGTGGAGCTGTTGTGTTCTGACTCTTCCAATTAGCGGGGCACAGGACAACAGTTAATTAGTAGGAGTGCTGGACCACCACCGATCTGATACTGAATCTGTCTTAAAGGGAATCTATCACCATGTTTTTGGTGCAGAATAGTGCAGGGACAGAGACCCTGATTCCAGTGATGTGTCACTTGCATAGCTGCTTGCTGTAGTTTTCTCTACTGCAGATTTCCCAGTTCTCTGAATCCTATGCACTGTATAACCCCGTTCACACCTCTGATTGGCTGATTTCTGAGTACACTGTGCATAGGCAGAAAGCTGCTATTCAGTGATGTGTATCCAGGAGAAAGACAGATGAGGGGGCTACTGACCGCGCTGCCGAAATCCATGAGACGTCAAGGGTTCAATTACAACATAGGTTTATTAGTCAGTGCGTTTCCAGGCTGTCTGGCCCCTTCCTCAGGATAATCAATGTCTTGACGTCTTGTGGATTTGGGCGGAGCGGTCGTTGGCCACTCATCTGTCTTTCTCCTGGATATACTTTAATTGCTGGGGGCTGTGGCAGCTGGTTTCACACTTTCATAGTGGTTGTGACTGTCTATAACCCCACAAGGGGAAGCCTCTGAGCTATACTCAGCTTATGAATATGGCGACTACATGGCAGCAGGTTTACTAATCGTCTATTGATAATCTCCTGCTAATAAAACAGTGATTTTATCAAAACTACAGCAAGCAGCCCAGTAAGTGACACATCGCTGGAATCACTATGTTAAGCTGCTCTCAGATTAGTGACGAAAATCTGGTTACAGATTCTGTTTAACCCCTTAACGGCACATGACATACTTACAGGGGCGACCATACCATTGGTGCAACCTAGGGCCCAAGGGGTAAGGGGGCCCATTTCTACCCCTGGAATTGTGCATTTTGAGGAGGTAATCGTAGGTTCAAGCCCCGTAAACGGAATATCAAATATACTGAAAAGGTTTTGACCCTGGAATTTTTCATTTTCGTTTTTTTGCTCCCCTGCTTCCAAGAGCCATAACTTTTTTATTTTTCTGTCAATATAGACATATGACGGCTTGTTTTTTGCGGGACGAGTTGTACTTTCATATGCAATCATTTATTTTACCATATAGTGTACAGGGGAATTGCAAAAAAATTCCAATGCAGTGAAATTGCAAAAAAAAAATTGCAATTACACGTTTGTTGCTTGGGTTTTTAGTCGCCATGTTCACTATATGGTAACACTGACGTGACGGGGTGATGCCTCGGGTCGGTACGAGTTCATAGACACCAAACATGTTACCTTTACTGGTATCTAAGTGGTGAAAACAAATTCTGAAGTTTGAAAAAAATAAAAATCACACTTTTTGCGCCATGTTCTGCGACCCGTAGCGTCCTTATTTTTCGGGATCTGGGGCTGGGTGACGGCTTATTTTTTGCGTCTTGAGCTGACGTTTCTAATGATACCATTTTTGGGGGGATCCACAGTTTTGATCACCCATTATTGCATTTTATAGCAATGTTGCGGCGACCATAAAAATGTAATTTTGGTGTTTGGACCGTTTTTTCTGTTACGCAGTTTACGTCTCTCATTATTTGATTTTATATCTTGATAGATCGGGCGATTTGAACACGGCGATACCAAACATGTGTATTTTTTCATTTTTTTTATACTTTAATTTTGATTGGGGGAAAAGGGGGGTGATCTAAACTTTTTTTTTTTTTTTTTTTAATTTTCATAAAAACTTTATTTACTAATTCATTCATATTTTTACACGACCCCATAGAGGGGCATCCTGCTGCACCGTCCGATCACTTCTGGGAGATACCGAAGAGCTATACCTCATCTGTATCTCTCAGAATCGCGTACTGGTTGTGGTTGGCAGCGCCTGCCAACCACAACATGGAACCACTCTGTGACAGCATCCGGGGTCAAGCCAGGACCCCGGGCTGTCATGTGAGCACCAGAGATCCCGCAATATTATCGCGGGAACTCCCCGCCGCGGCACCTTTGGATCCCGTTGTCAGTGATTGACAGTGGGACCCAAAGGGTTAGCAGCACCGATCAGATCCTGGATCTGATGAGATCAGCTGAGATGTCGGGTGTTTGGTGTGAGCTTCGCGCCGGAGCTAACATCAAACACTGGGACACGGCTTATGACGTTGTACAACATCGTGGGTCAGGAAGAATTAAAAAATGTACATAATTGGGAGGTGTCCGGCTAGTGATTTAATACAAAATCCAGCATAATGATCTTATTTGCTGTGTGTAACTGTTACGATAATAAATGTTAATTCATAAATGTTAATTCATATGATAACATGGATGGTGTCATTCAAAAGTACAAAATGTCCCACAAAAAACAAGCCCTCATATGGCTAAATTCACAGGAAAATAAATATGTTAGGGCTCTTCGAATAAAAGAAGAAACTAAAGAGCAAAGACAAAAAATTGTCCTTATGGATTGAGAAAAGGCTATGAATGCCAAAGTCGTGAACAACCCTCGTTAAGCATGGGTGGAGCATTGGTAATCAGGGGTGTGGTCTTGTAAGCAGTCAAAACACTGGGAGGTAAACTTCTTTTTGTAAGTGATTACATTTTGCAGACTAATATTTATTGCTTACGTTGATATAGAGATTGCAGTACCCACTACAGCGCCAGGATCAGTCAAAAATCAGTGCTGCTAATGGCACCTCTTTACCAATGTCACACATGGACTAGAGGATGTCTGGTGCACTGTGCAACACAGAGATACAATGGGGATGGAAAGGGAGAGGAAGACCCTAATGATAGGGAGCAGGGGATGGGACACGTCCTGACACTAACCTGTGTCTGACCCCTGAGCTCCCCTAATGTCCCTAAGCAGGTTCTTCCCCCTGCCACCATCACATGCCTATGCCCTGATGATACGGAGCAGGGGATGGGACATCTCCTGACACTAACCTGTGTCTGACCCCTGAGCCCCGCTAATGTCCCTAAGCAGGTTCTTTCTCTCCACCATCATCACATGCCTAGGCACTGATGATAGGGAGAAGGGGATGGGACACTTCCTGACACTAACCTGTGTCTGGCCCCTGAGCTTCCCTAACATCCCTGGGCAGGTCTTTCCCCCCACTGTCATCACACACCTAGTTCCTCCACTCACACTGGCTAAAGTGAAGGCCAGTGAGTGCACTAAACTACAGTTCTGCAGTAGTTCAACCCCGGGGAAGGTAGAAAGACATATACACAATAAAGGATAGACAACAAACTTGATTGCTGCAGCCAAACACCAGGACCGCAGTCGACACATCTCCAACAACAGATCTCCAGCATCTATTTGAGACCTCCTCCCTCCACAATGGTCTGAATAGAATAAATATTTTACCGGCATAAGCTGATGTATCATGTGACTATTTATAGGGAATGGGAGTGGTCATAAACTACTGGAGATTAGATAAACTAACTAGAAGCAACCAGAAAGAAAGAAGTCATTAAGCCTTGCTGGTCTAAAAGAAAGCAATAACATATCAAAATCCAGAGTCTCACAAGTTCATGTGAAGCTCAGATCACAGAGTGGTCACAAGTCTCCAAATTATGGAGCTATTCTCTTATAAAAGTCATACTTCTAAGAGAAAATAACTTCATTATGCCATCTGAAGGAAAAAGTGACATTTAATGTTTTTATGTATTGAATGGCACCAGCATAAGGGCGGAGCTTCCAGGATATCAAGTCAGCAGTTGTTTAAGCATGGGCGGGACATCTGGTAGTCAGGGGTGGGGCTTCTAAAAGCAATCTAACCTGGTCACTGCTCTCTTTGGCACCGGGCAACTCTGCATTAATAGAAAATGCATCACTGAACACATAAAGAATATTTAGAGAGGATAAGCTGCTCGCTTTTAATTTTTCGAAGTTTCCTTATTGCCGCAATGATCCCGCCACGCTCCCATATTACTATAAAAATGTCTAGCAGGATTTAGATTTTTTTATTTTCATTGAAGACATCCTGGCTGCTTCTTTAATTGTAATTGTTTATTACATTTTTGAAGAGCCGACCTCTTAATCAGTAGGAATAAGAGTTCTCCCAGGAACTCATTTCAGTCATTACAGTTTATAGAAACACTTTCTTTTGCAATGAAATACCTGATTCATGGAGTGGAAAACAGATTTGCAATTTGCATTTTCCATTTAATATATCTTCAATGCACAACACTATATTTTCAGAGACATTTCATCCGTTTAGAAGAAAAAAATAAATATATATATTAAATTAATATTGTGCTTCAGACGCGTGGGTCTTGATACGTGACGACGACCTGTCGGGAATGTTTTTATTTTTTTTGCCGGAGAGACTGGTCATTCTGTTTTTCATTGGCTCCAATCTGAGGATTTACAGATTTGGAAAAACAACAACTCCCAGCATTCTTTTGATTTAACATTTGATACTTTTTTAAATATACAACTTCTGTTTCCATGGTAACAGACTACAAATCCTCTGCAGTCAGATACTGTTGTCCTACCTTCCATTCCTTCTCTGTTTTTTACCATCATAGACGTAGAAGGAAGAGAGGAAAGTATGACTGGAACATCTGACTACACATTTGTAGTCTGTTGCTATGGAGACAAATAAACATTCCGAAGAGATGAAGACACAAAGCAATCTCTTAATTAAGATCTATTGCAAAGTTGTTTACTCTTTCATTTTAGATGCAAAAAAATTGTTGGGCAGGGGGGCACGGAGTATTTTTTGCCATGTATTAATGTTTTATTCAAATCTTAAAGGGGTTGTCCCATTTCACATAATGTTGGTCTCCAGGCGCAGTTTGTTTTAAAACAAAAATCAAAGTGATTTATTCACCATCCCTAAGTCCAGTATTGAGTCTATGCTGCTTCTCCGAGTGTCTGGTTTTGCCCAGCCCAAAAATCAATCCAATCGAGCTTCACTCACTCTCCTTGGGTTCCTGGCACGGCTCCTGGTGTTCAGTATTGACTACATCACTGACGTCACATGAGCAGCCAAACGCTGACCTCTGAGCGGGGAGATCCATCTACATGGGTAAAGCCTCTAAGGTCCCTGACTGACAGGTCACATGACATCAAACCCCCCTGTATTCCTTCTGTTATGTGATTGTTATCACCGAAAGCTCAATAAAAATTTATTGAAACCAAAGCGGCAGCCAATCACTGAGCTCTGATCCATCTACATGGGCAGAGCCACAGAGCTCAGTGATTGGCTGCGGCACTGATATCAAGTCACCAGCCAATCACTGAGCTCTAAGCCGGGTGATCTCTCCACATGAGGAAAGCTTTTAAGCTCAATGATTGTCAGTGCCGCAGCAATATTAGAACCCAGGAGCAGTGCCAGACGGTGGACCTGAGGAGAGTGAGTGAAGCTAAAGATCTGGAGAGAGTGAATAAAGTATAGAACCTGGAGAGAGTGAGTAAAGTATAGGAACTGGAGAGAGAGAGTAAAGCATAGGACCTGGAGAGAGTGAGTAATGCATAGGACCTGGAGAGAGTGAGTAATGCATAGGACCTGGAGAGAGTGAGTAAAGCATAGGACCTGGAGAGAGTGAGTAAAGCATAGGACCTGGAGAGAGAGAGTAAAGCATAGGACCTGGAGAGAGTGAGTAAATCATAGGACCTGGAGAGAGAGAGTAAAGCATAGGACCTGGAGAGAGTGAGTAATGCATAGGACCTGGAGAGAGTGAGTAATGCATAGGACCTGGAGAGAGTGAGTAAAGCATAGGACCTGGAGAGAGTGAGTAATGCATAGGACCTGGAGAGAGTGAGTAATGCATAGGACCTGGAGAGAGTGAGTAAAGCATAGGACCTGGAGAGAGAGAGTAAAGCATAGGACCTGGAGAGAGAGAGTAAAGCATAGGACCTGGAGAGAGAGAGTAATGCATAGGACCTGGAGAGAGAGAGTAAAGCATAGGACCTGGAGAGAGTGAGTAAAGCTTAGGACCTGGAGAGAGTGAGTAAAGCATAGGACCTGGAGAGAGTGAGTAATGCATAGGACCTGGAGAGAGTGAATAAAGCATAGGACCTGGAGAGAGTGAGTAATGCATAGGACCTGGGGAGAGTGAATAAAGCATAGGACCTGGGGAGAGAGAGTAAAGCATAGGACCTGGAGAGAAAGAGTAAAGCATAGGACCTGGGGAGAGAGAGTAAAGCATAGGACCTGGGGAGAGAGAGTAAAGCATAGGACCTGGAGAGAGAGAGTAAAGCATAGGACCTGGGGAGAGAGAGTAAAGCATAGGACCTGGGGGGAGTGAGTAAAGCATAGGACCTGGAGAGAGTGAGTAAAGAATAGGACCTGGAGAGAGTGAATAATGCATAGGACCTGGAGAGAGAGAGTAATGCATAGGACCTGGAGAGAGAGAGTAAAGCATAGGACCTGGAGAGAGTGAGTAATGCACTGTTTGGTTGATTTTTGGGATGAATTTGGACCAAGATTATCTAAAGAGGAGAAACCTTTTGAAAGGGACCTTCCTATTTACCTATATACCCCGCTCACAGATTCCGGCACACACCTGCCTGTCGCTCACCTCTGTCTAATGTACAAAGTCTATGAAGAATTCCAACCCTCAGAGCTGCAGTGTAAAGTAAGGGGAAAAGAGGGACAACCTCTGATGGAAAAACCAATGCATTTCATGAAACTTTTAGATCATTTTGACATCTATTTCCAAGCATAAAAGTTCGAAACAAGATAACGGCGTTAAATATGTCATTAGCGGCTGATCGCTCATGTAGAAAAATACAATCGTTTACATTTCAGATGAGATTTGTCTCCAAATGTCGTGAAGAGGCGAAAGCTCGCGGTGACGATGG
Organism: Allobates femoralis; assembly: GCA_033576535.1. Lineage (NCBI taxonomy): Eukaryota > Metazoa > Chordata > Amphibia > Anura > Aromobatidae > Allobates > Allobates femoralis. The sequence continues at coordinate 120,677,288 of JARQOC010000007.1, forward strand.
GGACGAGGTTTATTCCGAGGGTGGGAAAATCTGCAACATGTTAATTACTGATCATACATGGAATTAGGAAGCCTTGTGTACCGGCAGCATTCAGGGTACAATCTCAGGGGATCGCCGCTCGTCGCTGGCAGAAGTATCTACCTCCCTGCGAGGCCTTTCGATTCTTTTGTTACTTAGAATAGAAGATCCAGTGTTTCAATAATGACGACTCTGCATAGACCTGAGCGCAGGAGGTGGATGGCAGAAGCTGAATACAATGTTCCCATCCTCCCATACATAAATTGCTTTGCATTTTCTTATTACGTCGTCTCATTTCTGTGCACTTAAAAGCAAATCGACACATACATACGTTTTACATATCCCATTCTTCGCTTTTTACCTGCCTTTATGCATCATGTAAGTGGTGTTTATGTGCCCTGTGCAACGTGCTTTCATCTGAGCCATTATACAAGGCTGCAGTTCATTATGACGGTCAATTAATACCTGTTGTAGCTTTTCTATGCACTTTGTAAATGTAGCAGTATAATGCGAAGCAAGAAAAATAGAGAGAATTAGACTTATAGCATCTGTGAATGGTCTGGTATGGAGCAATGCAATCAAAATAAGGCACTGGTAAAACATGTTTACTAATACATGATGTCAATGTATCAACTCTCACCAAAGATGCCCCCAAATGAATACATGATGATTTGCATGTAAGTTGCATGTTTACTAATACATGACACCCAATGTATCAATTCCCACCAAAGAAAGACATGCTGATTTACATGTAAGTTGCATGTTTACTAATACATGACACCCAATGTATCAATTCCCACCAAAGAAATACATGCTGATTTACATGTAAGTTGCATGTTTACTAATACATGACACCCAATGTATCAATTCCCACCCTAGATGTCCCCAATGGATACATGATGATTTGTATGTAATATACATTAGTAATTTGAAGAAATCTCCAGCACCTCTATTTCAGATCTAAATTCCTTTATTTATGCCATCATACAATCATCACAGACATGCCCCCAAGGTTTCTAGGCTGTGACCCTTAGTCGTTGGCCAACGACTAAGAGGCACAGCCTCGAAACGCATCTGCCTTACACCTTAGGGATCTTGTCTGTGATGGAAGTCAACCATTGTTCCAGCTGCCTGGGAGTCTTGTGAGTAATTGTGGTGCAATCCCGTCCCTTTCCGGTTTCCCAATTGAATATGTAATGTACATTACTCTGCCCAGGACTGTAGTGACAGATTGGGGGACTCTGACCCTCGGCCCCTCCTTTATATACACATATCTATATATCGTGGTACAACTTGGACCCTTTCAAGTAAGGCTGGCATTTTTTGCCATCCATGTGAATCCAGCTGAAACTGGATCCATTGACTTTCAATGGGGCCGGATGAACATGCGGGTGCATCCAGTTTTGCCCTTTTATCGTGGATACGGATGGTCATGGTTTTTCCCTAAAACCAAAAACGCGAAACCAACCGGATCCGGGACACGCAGGATGAATTAAAATACGTCTCTATATAATCCAGATCCGAGGAACTCCAGATCTCGCTGGATCCAGACCCCCGGATGAGCATGCACAGTATGCAGTTTCCAATTACATGCCCTATCCCTGGATCAGGCGGAAACAGGTATGAAACCGGAGGCAACTGTCTGCTCCCGCACAGGTATCTGTAAGTCCGGGTAAGTGCGGGTGCATAGTTGCATCATTTCGGGGAGTCTGGGGGGGACGCAGGTTGCAGAAACACATTCAGCTCCACGCTTCCATTCAGAGATGCCGGAGTCTGGCCGGGTGACTCATGCGAGATGCATGCAAGATACTCACATGAAGTTCACTTAAGTGTATCTCTGCCCTAATGGTCAATTACTTGACATGTGAACTCAACCTTAAACATGTCACAGACCGGCAGAACATTCCTCACGATCTCTTCTTAGGTCGGCTCATGTTGTGATCAGGTCCAGGGCTGTCCGATGCGAACCTGACAACAAAGGACCTAATTTTGACACAATGTAGCCCTATGGTGCCGGATAGAGTCGGATGGCAGTGATTTGCCATCCGGTTTTGTCCCTGTCCGGCAGCATCAGGCTGCATTCATTTTTGCTCCGGACACAAAATCGGAGCTTGCATCATTTTTATATCCAGGGCAAAAAAACTTAACCAAACCAGATCCTGCTGGATTCTCCCGGATCCGGCGCACCCTAACATGGAAGTCTATGTGGCGCCAGATAGCGCCAGACCCAACAGAGAATCTGTCTGGTTCCCGGACGGCGGGTGCTGAAGTTCAGCGCCTGCCGCGCTGAACTTCAGCACCTGGAGCTGTCCCCTGCTGAGATTTCAGGACCGCGGCTAGATCCCCGCTATCTGAGATCCTGTCATTTCAGTAGGGACAGCTCCTGGAGCTGCACTCTGCCGAATCCGGCTGCATACAAGAACGGAGCGTATATTTGCCCTCCAGTTCTGTTCTGTCCCGGCCTGTCAGGTTCTGTCCGGTGTTTCCTGCAAAACACCGGACAGAACCCGATACACCAAAAACGTGGTGTGAAATCGGCCTAACTCGCCTCCTTCCCATAGAGTCCATTGTATTAGTTGTTAGTGGAAACATGAACATTTTTAGTGCCAATCTACTAATCACAGTGCCACGTTTCTCCATAGACACATTATGCTATGGTATCTCAGCCACATTTACTAAGCTGCAATACCAGATACAGCCTGCGGACAAGGGTGGTGCTGTTTCTGCTAAAACAAAACACTTGTAATTTTCTAATCACATACAGCCTTTTTCTTATAAGCTTTCCCCCTAGTGATTTGTAGGCAACACATGGCGGCCTCAGTCTCAGCTCTGAATCTGGAGCGTTTAACACTCCGTCCGTGTCTCATTTCTGCCTCAAACAACTTGTCCAAATCCCCGAGCAAAAGAAACAAAAGTTAAACTTGTGTAATATGTAAAATCCTTGTAATTCTCCAAAGGCAATCCTCCAATATGAGCGAATGCTCGGGCCCCTGACCTTTATAAACACTCAGAGCTTCCGGTAAATATTCCCCTGATACCCCGCGTCTGAACCTACATGATAAGACATAAATGTAGAGTATCCCTGCTGACCGGAGCCAGCGTCATTGTATATGTATACACTCTTAAATTACTTATATTTTATATATATATATTATCCAAAATGAGAAAATATCACATCATATTGCAGTATTATAGTAGTTATATTCTTGTATATAGGAGCAGTATTATAGTAGTTATATTCTTGTACATAGGAGCAGTATTATAGTAGTTATATTCCTGTATATAGGGCAGTATTATAGTAGTTACATTCTTGTACATAGGGCAGTATTATAGTAGTTATATTCTTGTATATAGGAGCAGTATTATAGTAGTCATATTCTTGTACATAGGGGCAGTATTATAGTAGTTATATTCTTGTATATAGGAGCAGTATTATAGTAGTTATATTCTTGTATATAGGAGCAGTATTATAGTAGTTATATTCTTGTACATAGGGGCAGTATTATAGTAGTTATATTCTTGTATATAGGAGCAGTATTATAGTAGTTATATTCTTGTATATAGGGGCAGTATTATAGTAGTTATATTCTTGTATATAGGGGCAGTATTATAGTAGTTATATTCTTGTATATAGGAGCAGTATTATAGTTTTATATTCTTGTATATAGGGGCAGTATTATAGTAGTTATATTCTTGTATATAGGAGCAGTATTATAGTAGTTATATTCTTGTATATAGGAGTAGTATTATAGTAGTTATATTCTTGTATATAGGGGCGGTATTATAGTAGTTATATTCTTGTATATAGGAGCAGTATTATAGTAGTTATATTCTTGTATATAGGGCAGTATTATAGTGGTTATATTCTTGTATATAGGGGCAGTATTATAGTAGTTATATTCTTGTATATAGGAGCAGTATTATAGTAGTTATATTCTTGTATATAGGATAGTATTATAGTAGTTATATTCTTGTACATAGGGGCAGTATTATAGTAGTTATATTCTTGTATATAGGAGCAGTATTATAGTAGTTATATTCTTGTATATAGGGCAGTATTATAGTAGTTATATTCTTGTATATAGGGGCAGTATTATAGTAGTTATATTCTTGTATATAGGAGCAGTATTATAGTTTTATATTCTTGTATATAGGGGCAGTATTATAGTAGTTATATTCTTGTATATAGGAGCAGTATTATAGTAGTTATATTCTTGTATATAGGGGCAGTATTATAGTAGTTATATTCTTGTACATAGGAGCAGTATTATAGTAGCTATATTCTTGTATATAGGAGCAGTATTATAGTAGTTATATTCCTGTACATAGGGCAGTATTATAGTAGTTATATTCTTGTACATAGGGGCAGTATTATAGTAGTTATATTCTTGTACATAGGGGCAGTATTATAGTAGTTATATTCTTGTATATAGGAGCAGTATTATAGTAGTTATATTCTTGTATATAGGAGCAGTATTATAGTAGTTATATTCTTGTATATAGGGGCAGTATTATAGTAGTTATATTCTTGTATATAGGAGAAGTATTATAGTAATATATTCTTGTACATAGGAGCAGTATTATAGTAGTTATATTCTTGTATATAGGAGCAGTATTATAGTAGTTATATTCCTGTACATAGGGGCAGTATTATAGTAGTTATATTCTTGTACATAGGGGCAGTATTATAGTAGTTATATTCTTGTACATAGGGCAGTATTATAGTAGTTATATTCTTGTATATAGGGCAGTATTATAGTAGTTATACTCTTGTATATAGGGCAGTATTATAGTAGTTATATTCTTGTACATAGGGGCAGTATTATAGTAGTTATATTCTTGTATATAGGAGCAGTATTATAGTAGTTATATTCTTGTACATAGGGCAGTATTATAGTAGTTATATTCTTGTATATAGGAGCAGTATTATAGTAGTTATATTCTTGTACATAGGGGCAGTATTATAGTAGTTATATTCTTGTATATAGGAGCAGTATTATAGTAGTTTATATTCTTGTACATAGGAGCAGTATTATAGTAGTTATATTCTTGTATATAGAGCAGTATTATAGTAGTTATATTCTTGTATATAGGAGCAGTATTATAGTAGTTATATTCTTGTATATAGGAGCAGTATTATAGTAGTTATATTCTTGTACATAGGGGCAGTATTATAGTAGTTATATTCTTGTATATAGGAGCAGTATTATAGTAGTTATATTCTTGTATATAGGAGCAGTATTATAGTAGTTATATTCTTGTATATAGAGGCAGTATTATAGTAGTTATATTCTTGTACATAGGGGCAGTATTATAGTAGTTATATTCTTGTATATAGGAGCAGTATTATAGTAGTTATATTCTTGTACATAGGGGCAGTATTATAGTAGTTATATTCTTGTATATAGGAGCAGTATTATAGTAGTTATATTTCTTGTATATAGAGGCAGTATTATAGTAGTTATATTCTTGTATATAGGAGCAGTATTATAGTAGTTATATTCTTGTATATAGGGGCAGTATTATAGTAGTTATATTCTTGTATATAGGAGCAGTATTATAGTAGTTATATTCTTGTACATAGGGGCAGTATTATAGTAGTTATATTCTTGTATATAGGAGCAGTATTATAGTAGTTATATTCTTGTACATAGGGCAGTATTATAGTAGTTATATTCTTGTATATAGGAGCAGTAATATAGTAGTTATATTCTTGTACATAGGGGCAGTATTATAGTAGTTATATTCTTGTATATAGGGGCAGTATTATAGTAGTTATATTCCTGTATATAGGAGCAGAATTATAGTAGTTATATTCTTGTACATAGGAGCAGTATTATAGTAGTTATATTCTTGTACATAGGAGCAGTATTATAGTAGTTATATTCTTGTATATAGGGGCAGTATTATAGTAGTTATATTCTTGTATATAGGAGCAGTATTTAGTATTATATTCTTGTATATAGGAGCAGTATTATAGTAGTTATATTCATGTATATAGGGGCAGTATTATAGTAGTTATATTCTTGTATATAGGGGCAGTATTATAGTATTGGGTACAAGTGTATGACTTTATACATAATGGAAACTACTAATCTGAACATGGCGTTTTGCTTTTATTCAATATAAACGTCCATGAGTTGCCTCTTATTGGACGTGTCTTTATCGTCTCGGGAATACGGTGCGGTACGTAGCATTTATTATTTGTGTTTCTCATAGGTGAATGTGCGGCCAGCAGTGATACAATTACACGTCTTCCTCTACAGATATGGCTGCCAATGCAGATGTGGCATGAACACCAGTGGTCAGCATTTTTATCTCATAACTCCTGTAACAAGATGACAGCTTATTAAATCCTCTGGAGACACAACTCAAGAGTCAAGCAGTAAATTTGCTGTGAAGTGACAGGCGTCCCTGCGGTATTTTCCTTAATGTTGCTGATCCCAACTAATATCTTCAAATATAAATATGGACCAATCACCTGAAACCTCTTCTCAATGGGTAGAATTGCATAAAAAGAGGGTTAAAAAATTGTGAAATCTAAAGAAATATTGAATAATACATTCCTACGTGACATTTAGAGTTGTTGTAATAATTATGATGGATAACTCAGGAGTCTTTTTGCGTGGAGCAAAGACACAACAGAACACAGTTTATAGGTAAAAAGGTCTATATTATAACACGGTGATAACCAACAACGTGCAGAAGAAAACTCAAAGTCCATAAACACACAGTATAGATAATTAATGAAACCTAACCAAGAAGTCTGTTAAAAAACCACAGAGGTAAATGCAATCAGCGGAGCAGTCTATAAAGCGCAGTTTACACTTGGAGATGCTGTAAAAGGAAAGTCTATGGCAAGTCCAAACAATGGAGATGTATAAGCAAGTCTACATAACATCTTAAATTATTCAGGGAGGGCTGGGAAAGGAGTATAGAAGTACAGAACAGTCTTGTGGTCTGCAACTATTTGAACGTAGGAAGCAACAAAGCAGCAACCAGCCTCCGTGTTAGCAAAGGCAGGTGAGGCAAGATGCGCAGAAGGAGTAGCATGAGCAACGAGAAGGTACACTGGAATATGTATAGGTAGCAAAACCTCTGAAGAGCAGCAACAGGAGTTTGCAGGAGTAGCAAGAGACCAGAAAAGCCACCAGGAACAGGAAACAAGCAGAATACTCTAACACTGACTGAAGGCTGGGGTTGGGTTTATAAAGGCAGGAAAACAAAGGGTGCATGAAGCAAAGGACGCCATCTTGGAAGAGGTTAAGAATGCCCAAAATTAATCAAAATATTCAGAGACCTGACTGTTGTCCGGAATTAACTGTGGGAAAGCTGGTGAGTAACAAAGTCGAGGAAGAAAGGTGTCGACACCTTGGATGTTTGGTGATTCCTGTTCTGAGAATATCATCAAGACTCAGAAATAATCAAACATGACAAACCTTCTCCCAATGACCACAGTGAAGGTTTATACAGTGTGAGAAGACCCAACTCCATGGAGGGGACCATCCTGCTAGGAGGAGTTGAAGGTCAAAGGTAAAGACAACGACTGGTTACAAGATGGAAGAAGTCAATGAGGTTGAAGAATCCAGCCATGGGAAGATTTCAAAACAGAAGATGGGACAACCTGGAGAACTGGTATTTTTTATGCGATAATTACCAGGACCGAACATCAATATTGCGTAAGAAGTCTATTTGTGAGGAGTTTCCAACATCTTGGAATAAATGTTGAGTTACTCATAGAACTACTGGGTCAACTGACAATTATTTCACTTGTTTCCACTAAAACCTGCACACTCAGCTTATTCAAGAGCATTAACGTTTATGGAAACAATGGATCAGGGATACCGACACTTAAAGGGGAACTCCGGGGAGATAAACTTTTAGTACAGTCCCTGCCCTCCTACATGATGAAGCAACAATGGCACTACAGTTCTAGGATCTATTGATCACTTATAAATCAATAAAATCATATCTGCTCCTCAGCTCTCACCCCTCCCTCAGGGGACAGAGAAATTCAGCCTCATGCTGCAGCAGTGACAGAAGGTGTCGAGGCGTAGACCCTGGGGCTCCAGGATCATCTTAAGTTCCTACCCCCTCACACTTCTGTATGGGCAGGGGGCATAGCTATTATAATCAACGCTATGTCTACATGGATTGTAAAAATTATTGTTATTTCCTTATTGAATGCACCCACCGCACTGGGGCAGTCGGCTCAGTCACGCCCATCAATTTCGGTGTTTGGTCCTCCTCCTCTGCCCACTGTGGCCTGAGAGATGATACCCCTTCTGTAAGCCCCACCCTCATCACCATAAGTCACTTCCGACTGCTTGTTGTAATAGAATGCCGTCTTTTTCTATAAGCCAAAGGGACTTTTGGGGCCACCTAGGCTCCAGGACACAGCTGTGATTGCAACTCCTGTACCCGTTGTAGTTACACCCCTGCCCAAATCAACACCTGTGGGTAGTCTGTGCCAAGAACGAATATGACACAGCAGGATGAAGCCTCCATGAGATGACATCCAAAATCTGAAATGTTGCAGTGCAGCCCCATAGACGTCTACAGGAGCTGCGTTACTTTGGAGATTGCACAGAGCAGTGTGCACAGGGTCTGATACTGGTCAGGTAGATACAATTTTGCAAATATAAAACCCTGGCGATATATTTGCATAGTTTGCACAGTCGGTGGCTCAGTGGTTAGCACTGTATATGGTGGCTCAGTGGTTAGCACTGTATGGTGGTTCAGTGGTTAGCGCTGTATATGGTGGCTCAGTGGTTAGCACTGTATATGGTGGCTCAGTGGTTAGCACTGTATATGGTGGCTCAGTGGTTAGCACTGTATATGGGGGCTCAGTGGTTAGCACTGTACACGGTGGTCAGTGGTTAGCACTGTATACGGTGGCTCAGTGGTTAGCACTTTATACGGTGGCTCAGTGGTTAGCACTGTATACGGTGGCTCAGTGGTTAGCACTGTATACGGTGGCTCAGTGGTTAGCACTGTATATGGTGGCTCAGTGGTTAGCACTGAATATGGTGGCTCAGTGGTTAGCACTGTATATGGTGGCTCAGTGGTTAGCACTGTATAGTGGTGGTCCTCATGTGGTTAGCACTGTATATGGTGGCTCAGTGGTTAGCACTGTATAGTGGTCAGTGGTTAGCACTGTACGGTGCTCAGTGGTTAGCACTACTGTATGTTAATGGGTGGCTCAGTGGTTAGCACTGTATACGGTGGCTCAGTGGTTAGCACTGTATACGGTGGCTCAGTGGTTAGCACTGTATATGGTGGCTCAGTGGTTAGCACTGTAATGTATACTGAGGTGGCTCAGTGGTTAGCACTGTAGGTGCTCAGTGTACACTGTATTGTGCTCAGTGGTTAGCACTGTATATGGTGGCTCAGTGGTTAGCACTGTATAGGTGGCTCAGTGGTTAGCACTGTATATGGTGGCTCAGTGGTTAGCACTGTATATGGTGGCTCAGTGGTTAGCACTGTATATGGTGACTCAGTGGTTAGCATTGTATATGGTGGCTCAGTGGTTAGCACTGTATGGAGGCTCAGTGGTTAGCACTGTATATGGTAGCTCAGTGGTTAGCACTGTATATGGTGGCTCAGTGGTTAGCACTGTATATGGTGGACTCAGTGGTTAGCACTGTATATGGTGGCTCAGTGGTTAGCACTGTATGGTGGCTCAGTGGTTAGCACTGTATATGGTGCTCAGTGGTTAGCACTGTATATGGTGGCTCAGTGGTTAGCACTGTATATGGTGGTCAGTGGTTAGCACTGTATATGGTGGCTCAGTGGTTAGCACTGTATAGCGTGGCTCAGTGGTTAGCACTGTATATGGTGGCTCAGTGGTTAGCACTGTATATGGTGGCTCAGTGGTTAGCACTGTATATGGTGGCTCAGTGGTTAGCACTGTATATGGTGGCTCAGTGGTTAGCACTGTATATGGTGGCTCAGTGGTTAGCACTGTATATGGTGGCTCAGTGGTTAGCACTGTATAGGTGGCTCATGGTTAGACGTTATGGTGCTCAGTGGTTAGCACTGTATATGGTGGCTCAGTGGTTAGCACTGTATATGGTAGGCTCAGTGGTTAGCACTGTATATGGTGGCTCAGTGGTTAGCACTGTATATGGTGGCTCAGTGGTTAGCACTGTATATGGTGGCTCAGTGGTTAGCACTGTATATGGTGGCTCAGTGGTTAGCACTGTATATGGTGGCTCAGTGGTTAGCACTGTATATGTGGCTCAGTGGTTAGCACTGTATATGGTGGCTCAGTGGTTAGCACTGTATATGGTGGCTCAGTGGTTAGCACTGATAGGTGGCTCAGTGGTTAGCACTGTATCGGTGGCTCAGGGTTAGCACTGTATATGGTGGCTCAGTGGTTAGCACTGTATATGGGGCTCAGTGGTTAGCACTGTATAGGTGGCTCAGTGTTAGCACTGTATATGGTGGCTCAGTGGTTAGCACTGTATATGGTGGCTCAGTGGTTAGCACTGTATATGGTGGCTCAGTGGTTAGCACTGTATACGGTGGCTCAGTGGTTAGCACTGTATACGGTGGCTCAGTGGTTAGCACTGTATAGGTGGCTCAGTGTAGCCTTATAGGGGCCATGTTACACTGTATATGGTGGCTCAGTGGTTAGCACTGTATACGGTGGCTCAATGGTTAGCACTGTATATGGTGGCTCAGTGGTTAGCACTGTATATGGTGGCTCAGTGGTTAGCACTGTATATGGTGGCTCAGTGGTTAGCATTGTATATGGTGGCTCAGTGGTTAGCACTGTATACGGTGGCTCAGTGGTTAGCACTGTATATGGTGGCTCAGTGGTTAGCACTGTATATGGTGGCTCAGTGGTTAGCACTGTATACGGTGGCTCAGTGGTTAGCACTGTATATGGTGGCTCAGTGGTTAGCACTGTATACGGTGGCTCAGTGGTTATCACTGTAAATGGTGACTCAGTGGTTAGCACTGTATACGGTGGCTCAGTGGTTAGCACTGTATGGTGTCTCAGTGGTTAGCACTGTATATGGTGGCTCAGTGGTTAGCACTGTATATGGTGGCTCAGTGGTTAGCGCTGTATATGGGGGCTCAGTGGTTAGCACTGTATATGGTGGCTCAGTGGTTAGCGCTGTATACGGTGGCTCAGTGGGCAGCACTGTAGTTCTTGCAGTGCTGGGATCTTGGGTTCAAATCTCACCAGGTACAACATCTGCAAGGAGTTTATATGTTCTCCCTGTGTTTGCATGGGTTTCCTCCCACACTCCAAAGACTATAGGGAATGTAGATTGTGAGCCCCAATAGGGACAGTTTTACTTATCAGTGGCGGACCTTGATCCCGGAGGGCCCTGGTGCAGCCATAGTGAGGAACGGAGGGGGGCTTTGGTGATAGTGGTCGTTGGCGAGGAGCGCGGGGGGGGGGCGTTCTAGTAGTCGTCTACCTGCACTGAGCCGGCATATGCAGTCCTGGGAGCCGGGGCGGAAAGAGAGGAGGAGAGGGGGCGGGATCAGCCAAGGTAAGCAGGAAGCTTCCCTCAGTTGCCCTCCTCTGACATCGGGTTACGGGGTTCGGCTGGGGGCCCCCTAGCCGGTCGGGGCCCTGGTGCAGCTGAACCAGCTGCACCACGGTAGGTCCACCACTGTTACTGATGTATGTAAAGCACTATGGAATTAATAGCGCTATATAAATAAAATAAATATTACAGTTGTAGATTGCTCTGGTGTAATGCAGATTAGGTTTTGCACATGTGTTTTGCAGACGAGGAGGATCACATCCTGCAGACTCCATCTCTTGGTAACAGTCAGACTTCTTATTTCCCTCCTTATCAATCTGCTCCGCCGCAGCACTTCAGTCCATATATATTCTAGAAATCTCGACAAACCGCATTGTGAAATCATAGATCTACGTCTGGAGCGGCCGCAATAAATCTCCGCACAAGTAGATGTTTGTGCGAAGCCTCAATTTACAATTCAATCCACATCTGGGGAAGAAAGAAAAATAATCCAAAAACCGCTGAATATCAGGCTCCGAACCGCGGGGACACGAGGACCGAAGAGCGGGTGAATGACAATCGAAACAGCTCAGCCCAACCATTGAGTACAGGGGTGAACTATGGGCCCCGATGCGAAAGCTCCAACAGGGCTCCAAATTGTTACAATCATTCATAGCATTACTCTTTTTCTTTAGGCCTAATGGACTTATTGGCCCCCCAGGGCTCCAGGGTCCGGGTGTAATTGTAACCCCTGCACGTGTTGTAGTTACACCTCTGTACAGAGCAGATCACTTTCAGGTAAAATCTGAGATCTGACCCACCATCATCACTCTGCTGCACTCATAGAAAGGAACGAAGAAAGCCACCGCGCCATTCATTTGAAGCCTTAACGGGGAACTCCGGGTAGATAACATATTTATTCCAGTCCCTGCCCTCCTCATGATGAAGCAGAGCTGGGCACTGCAGTTCTAGGATCTATTGATCATTTATAAATCAATAAAATCATATCTGCTCCTCAGCTCTCACCCCTCCCTCAGGGGACAATGAAATTCAGCCTCATGCTGCAGCAGTGACAGGAGGTGCTTGGACCCTGGGGGCTCCAGGATCATCTTACATTCCTGCCCCTCATACTTCTGTATGAACAGGAGCGCGGCCGCCGGCCCCATGATCACACTACAATCCTGCCCCTGATATACCATCCTATTAATGTAAGAACAGGGGTGTTTTTCCTTCAGATAGAAATCTTGTCACCAAGAAAATATAAATACAAAGCTGTGATCCACTGCTGTACAATGATATGATGTGCATAATGTGTACTGCCATGTATCAGGCTAGGAGCAGAGGCAAAGCACTGCATTGATTGATTCAGCACTGCCATGGTCTCCCCTACCTCATATCAACTTGGTAGCTTCCAGTCCTCTGAAACTTTAGCACTATGCAGGACTGAATGTCTCTGTCCCCTGAGGGAGGGGTGAGAGCTGAGGAGCAGATATGATTTTATTGATTTATAAGTGATCTATAGATCCTAGAACTGTAGTGGATGGTGGAGGAATGCAGATCTGTGAAGGTGAATAATGTCTGAGAAATAACACAAAGCAAAGCTCCAGAGAAACAAAAAAGAACATTAGAAAAACTAAATTAAACAGGCTATAATCATTAAATAAACTACTGTTTAAATGACATGTTTATGTAAATAAAAAAGTTTTTTTTTCTTCACATCACAATCTTTATAATATTAATATAAAAATATAATAATGTTGCAGTTTTCACTCTGGCCACTAGGTCTTTTATAGACTCATAACTCCTGTCATTGTTTATAAAGTTTCCTTACCATTTCAGACAGAATTACAATGACTAATAACACCTCTATATACAGTAGATAACACAGGATCCACCATTCACAATAGGTGATATCACAGCTCACCTCCTCCTCCTGTACAATGACTGATAACACCTCTATATACAGTAGATAACACAGGATCCACCATTCACAATAGGTGATATCACAGCTCACCTCCTCCTCTGTACAATGACTGATAACACCTCTATATACAGTAGATAACACAGGATCCACCATTCACAATAGGTGATATCACAGCTCACCTCCTCCTGTACAATGACTGATAAACCTCTATATACAGTAGATAACACAGGATCCACCATTCACAATAGATGATATCACAGCTCACCTCCTCCTGTACAATGACTGATAACACCTCTATATACAGTAGATAACACAGGATCCACCATTCACAATAGATGATATCACAGCTCACCTCCTCCTCCTGTACAATGACTGATAACACCTCTATATACAGTAGATAACACAGGATCCACCATTCACAATAGGTGATATCACAGCTCACCTCCTCCTCCTGTACAATGACTGATAACACCTCTATATACAGTAGATAACACAGGATCCACCATTCACAATAGGTGATATCACAGCTCACCTCCTCCTCCTGTACAATGACTGATAACACCTCTATATACAATAGATAACACAGGATCCACCATTCACAATAGATGATGTCACAGCTCACTTCCTCCTCCTGTACAATGACTGATAACACCTCTATATACAGTAATAACACAGGATCCACCATTCACAATAGGTGATATCACAGCTCACCTCCTCCTGTACAATGACTGATAACACCTCTATATACAGTAGATAACACAGGATCCACCATTCACAATAGGTGATATCACAGCTCACCTCCTCCTGTACAATGACTGATAACACATCTATATACAGTAGATAACACAGGATCCACCATTCACAATAGGTGATATCACAGCTCACCTCCTCCTGTACAATGACTGATAACACCTCTGTATACAGTAGATAACACAGGATCCACCATTCACAATAGATGATATCACAGCTCACCTCCTCCTCCTGTACAATGACTGATAACACCTCTATATACAGTAGATAACACAGGATCCACCATTCACAATAGGAGATATCACAGCTCACCTCCTCCTGTACAATGACTGATAACACCTCTATATACAGTAGATAACACAGGATCCACCATTCACAATAGGTGATATCACAGCTCACCTCCTCCTCCTGTACAATGACTGATAACACCTCTATATACAGTAGATAACACAGGATCCACCATTCACAATAGGTGATATCACAGCTCACCTCCTCCTCCTGTACAATGACTGATAACACCTCTATATACAGTAGATAACACAGGATCCACCATTCACAATAGATGATATCACAGCTCACCTCCTCCTCCTGTACAATGACTGATAACACCTCTATATACAATAGATAACACAGGATCCACCATTCACAATAGATTATATCACAGCTCACCTCATTCTCCTGTACAATAACTGATAACACCTCTATATACAGTAGATCACACAGGATCCACCATTCACAATAGATGATATCACAGCTCACCTCCTCCTCCTGTACAATGACTGATAACACCTCTATATACAGTAGATAACACAGGATCCACCATTCACAATAGGTGATATCACAGCTCACCTCCTCCTCCTGTACAATGACTGATAACACCTCTATATACAGTAGATAACACAGGATCCACCATTCACAATAGGTGATATCACAGCTCATCTCCTCCTCCTGTACAATGACTGATAACACCTCTATATACAGTAGATCACACAGGATCCACCATTCACAATAGGTGATATCACAGCTCACCTCCTCCTCCTGTACAATGACTGATAACACCTCTATATACAATAGATAACACAGGATCCACCATTCACAATAGATGATGTCACAGCTCACTTCCTCCTCCTGTACAATGACTGATAACACCTCTATATACAGTAGATAACACAGGATCCACCATTCACAATAGGTGATATCGCAGCTCACCTCCTCCTGTACAATGACTGATAACACCTCTATATACAGTAGATAACACAGGATCCACCATTCACAATAGGTGATATCACAGCTCACCTCCTCCTGTACAATGACTGATAACACATCTATATACAGTAGATAACACAGGATCCACCATTCACAATAGGTGATATCACAGCTCACCTCCTCCTGTACAATGACTGATAACACCTCTATATACAGTAGATAACACAGGATCCACCATTCACAATAGATGATATCACAGCTCACCTGCTCCTCCTGTACAATGACTGATAACACCTCTATATACAGTAGATAACACAGGATCCACCATTCACAATAGGTGATATCACAGCTCACCTCCTCCTGTACAATGACTGATAACACCTCTATATACAGTAGATAACACATGATCCACCATTCACAATAAATGATGTCACAGCTCACCTTACCCCCTTTCCTCACAATGACCTTTACACACGATCAGATATTTTAATACAAGGTCTGTTCATTATACCAATGTACATGTGTTGTTTCCCCAAAAAGAAAACAAGTATGAGACTAAAAAAGCCCCAGTGGCTGATGAGAAAATTGCAACTGTTATATTTTTATACAAACATTTCAAAAATGTAACACTTTTAGAAATACATTTTATGCAAAAAATTGATTTAATCAATAGATCATTTGCTGGCAATAGCTTCCTTTCAACTGTCTATTTACGTGATGATTCGTCTAAAAATAAATACACTGAGCTTGTGACTGCCCCCGCCCACACCAGGCTCTGTATATACAATGTCTATAGACATAGAGCTACCCATGTCCCCACCAGGCTCTGTATATACAATGTCTATAGACAGAGAGCTGCCCCCGCCCACACCAGGCTCTGTATATACAATGTCTATAGACAGAGAGCTGCCCCTGCCCACACCAGGCTCTGTATGTACAATGTCTATAGACAGAGCTGCCCGGCCCACACCAGGCTCTGTATGTACAATGTCTATAGACAGAGAGCTGCCCCCGCCACACCAATATACAATGTCTATAGACAGAGAGCTGCCCCAGCCCACACCAACTCTGTATATGCAATGTCTATAGACAGAGAGCTGCTCCTGCCCACACCAGGCTCTGTATGTACAATGTTATAGACAGAGATCTGCCCCCGCCCACACCAGGCTCTGTATATGCAATGTCTATAGACAGAGAGCTGCTCCTGCCCACACCAGGCTCTGTATGTACAATGTATATAGACAGAGATCTGCCCACGCCCACACCAGGCTCTGTATATACAATGTCTATAGACAGTGAGTTACCCCAGTCCACATCAGGCTCTGTATATACAATGTCTATAGACAGTGAGTTACCCCAGTCCACATCAGGCTCTATTGTGCATTCCCAGTGTGGTGTGACTCACATCAGTGTTGGACGGCTGTGCCTGTGACTTTGTTCTCATGTAATGGTAATCAGGTGATAAAACCTTTAGTTTACATAAACAATAGCACTCAGGCTGGTAAGAGAGACAAGGTTGACTTTTGTTTTTTCAACCCTACATCATGCTGTCCTCAGCTTACATAGAAAAAAAAAACTGCTGACAGATTCCCTTTAATGAACTGGAAGCACTAGATGATTACAATAAATTCACTGTCTGATGTCCATTATAGTGTGAAGATCTATTGTGTTCATCCTTCTAGACTTTTCCTTGCATGATTGGACTTTCCATTGCCTTTAAACTTCTATTTTAAAGGGGCTTTAAACACTTGTGTGCTGTCTTCCGGAAATAGCGCCACATCTGTGTATGGGTGGTGTCTGGTATTGCAGCTGATATTAACGGGGCTGAGCTGTAATACCAGACGCAGCGTGCGGCCATGCGCAGCTCTATTTTCGGGGAGGCAGCAGTGATGGTTTTTAGTTCCTGAACAATCCCACTATGATCTAGAAAATGTATTTATGACCGGGAAGAAATGGAGCTTATATGTTTACGGTCTTTCATGTTTTGCTATTGTTTCCCACTACCATCCCTATACCAGGATAGAGGAATCCGTTCATTAGAAATAATATAATAATAATAATAATAATAATAATAAATAAGGTTGATGAATCCTGCAATATTTCATCCTATTTAAATATTTCAATGCCTTTGATGCTGGGGGTCATCCCATGCGAATGTGGGAGGAGTAACCTGCGCCGCGGCCCCTCCTTCCCGCAGACCCCAGCAGGGTCACTCTCAGTTTGGCATTAATTTCAGGCTTGGACTGTGGAATATCATTGGTTTGAGGCTATTGGGAATGCAAATATCCTGGAACACTCAACAAGGCAAGGGAGGAAAATTTACAGTGATAACAGCTTCTTCTATCTGGATAGCGAAACACTGTACATAAAGTATCAGAAATGCAAATAATCACAATCGAATGTCAATGTAAATTCACTCTCAGGCCTCACACCTCCATCTGATGTGTTCACAACACAAGTTCATTGTGCAAGTCATAGAAGAATCCAGCCTTGCAGCATTAAATCCAGAAGCTGAGACTTGTCAGGGCAAGAAAGCTGCATTGTAATGAGCAGAGAATGGGGAAGCAATACTTACACTGATATAAGAGAGATAGATAGATAGATAGATAGTAATAGATAGATAGATAGATAGATAGATAGATAGACAATTTATAGATAGATAGATACATGATATATATGGGATAGATGGATACAGTTAGAGGATAGATAGATAGATAGATAGATAGATAGATAGATAGATAGATAGATAGAGTTAAAGAATAGATAAATGGATAGTGGAAAAGCATAGATAGATAAATAGATAGCTATAGGATACCTGATAGGTAGAGAGAGATAAAGGATATATAAATAGATATCCTATATCTATTTATGTATCCTTTATCTCTATCATCTGTCCTCTATCTATCTATCTATCTATCTATCTATCTATCTATCTATCTAGCCTCTGTCTCAATCCATTTATCATCTATCTTATATCTCTCTATGTGTATCTTTTATCTATATCTACCATCTATCCTATATCTGATAGATAGGATAAGGAAGATAATGATAGATGAAATAGAGATAGATAGATAGATAGATAGATAGATAGATAGATAGATAGATAGATAGACAGACAGACTCAGAGCTATAGGTCCTGGGATGTAACATATGGCTGCATTCTGGATGTTCCATAAATCCCTCACACATTTCCATCCTCCCTTCTTTCTCTCCTATACATATTTTGGTTCCTGTCTATGTCTTCTTGCACTTTTCTCTCTGATTTTTAGCAGTGTAGAATCCCAATCCCATCCATTAACTCTTTATGTGACACTAGAAGTGACTGAACGTTTCCATTCAGCTTCCCATAGAGCTCACTACTCACCAACAGGAATGAGCTTAAATGATAAATATTTACCTTTAAAATGATACAAAAATGCAAAACAACAAGTGAAGGTTCTGTGTCCAGCATTACATATAGGCAGACCCCAGCGCCTGTGTCCCCCCAGCAAGCTGGACTTTAACTACATTCAGATTGATTGTGGCAAGAAGATGAGCAGATCAAAGTGACTGGAGATAAAGCAATGAATGGTGATGAGGAGTGAAATCATATGCAAAGGAGGGTGAGATACAAAGTATCAATAATTGTAAACCATAATGAAGGAAAGTTTACAGTGAAGGGAAGCAGCAATGACTGATGCAGAAGCCATAGAGGATGGAATAGATCCCCAGCACCATATGTGAACAGCATTTATTAAGACAAGACAAGGTTTAGCTCATAATCTCCATTTACTAATGACTCACAAAGTAGGGTGAGGGCTGTGTTTGCATGAAAATCCCAACATGTTTAAAGCCCAATGAGCAAATATTAAACATTCATCATATTCACAGTCCTGGGATTCTGTAGAATTGATACATAAACATATTTACAAACTCAAAGATACAAGTTACATTGTAACAAAACAGGAAGAATCAAAACAATATATCCTATACTGAATGGTTTCTGTAGTATTAGTCATACATAGTGAGCAAAACATGGACACACAGCCTGTGATGGGGCTGATATCAGATCCATAACCATAGGATACATAGAGGCACTACTCTGCTACAATGTATATACAGACAGTGCACACCACCTGCACAACTGGTGCCTTCTCCTGCACCCCAGATAATGACTATTATAATCTCATCAGCAATGATAAATCCAGTAAGCTAATGATCATGGCATTACAGATTTTGGGCTCATTAAAGACTAAGAGGCAAATACCTGCTCAGAGTAAGGAGGCTTTAATACTATTAGCAGCCAGCAGCATCTTGTGTTGTGTTTGCACATTAAGTGTTTGGGGATGAAGTGAAAAAAAAGTGCATTTATGACAATATATATTGCAAAGAAGTAATGCAAATGAAACCAAATGAACTTGTGCCTACTGAGGGGAGTGTGTGTGTGTGTGTGTGTAGAGGAAGGGGGGGGTCTGATCTCTATGTGGATGGAGTAAACAGATCACATTGGTGATATTATGTATCAATACAAGAGTCTATAGCTGTGAGCTGAGTATCCAGACATGATTGTGTGCTGGCTGCAAACTGACACAATGTACAATCATCAATGTCCTACTGTATATCCAGAAGAGACAAGCATTAATTGGAAGAGGGTAAGGAGCCATTAACCCTTGCAGACTGCACCACTGTATATTCAAAAGATACATGCATTACTAGGGAGAGGGTAAGGAGCCATTAACCCTTGCAGGCTGCACCAATGAGAGGGTAAGAGGCCATTAACCCTTGCAAACCTCACCACTGAGAGGGTAAGGAGCCATTAACCCTTGCAGAGTGCATCACTGAGAGGATAAGGAGCTGTTAACCCTTGCAGAATGCACCACTGCAAGTCCTCCTAGGCAGCAGTCTTGCCCCTTGCAAGTGATGAAGAATGAAGGATGCCCCCCACCCCCTTCAGATCAGTGCTAGTTACACAACTTCCAGTCTCTATCTCTTCCATACAGCTCCCCCTACCTCCATGCACAGACATCTCCAAAAATCAAACCTGGAGTATCCACTGTGGCTCAATAAAAGCAAGAATTAGGGAGAAAAAAAAAGTAGTTGTCACATTGACTGTAGGAAGAAGCAGATCCTGAGCAGAAGGAGAACACAACCCCCAATCTCCACAAGGTTGTCACAGTGCAAAAAAAAAAGAGAACAGTGCAAATTCCAAAGAAGTAACAAGAACATAAGACAAGACAGCACAGAGGGGCAGCAGGCAGGCACAGGGCTCCTACCTAAGCATGGCTGTCTCTCCTTGCTTGACGACCAGGTTGTCCATTGATGGCCAGTAGTCAATGCCCTGTCCAGCGGGCAAGCAGGAGGGCAGCAGACAGCACACACTGAGGATGACAGCGGCCAGCCACTGGTTTGAGCAGCAAGCAGCAGCACCCTGCACCAACATCATCATGTCCATCACTGCTGGGGCTGCCCCTGTCAGCCTGGGATCCCTGGCAGAAGGCAGGAGGAGGAGGAGGAGGAGGAAGAGTGCAGGGAAGCGCTGCTGCTGGAGAATGAGCAAGGCAAGGCAGCTGCAGCAGCAGCACACGTCCCCCAGGCTCTCAGCCGGTTGCCATGCGGCCGTTTCCCTAGCAACCACAGCCGGGGAGTAGAGCTGGTGCTGGTGCTGAGGCTACAGCAGAGTCAGTGCAACACCCAGCAGCACCCTGAGCAGACCCCTCCTGTCACCCAGCAGCACCCTGAGCAGACCCTCCTGTCACCCAGCAGCACCCTGAGCAGACCCCTCCTGTCACCCAGCAGCACCCTGAGCAGACCCCTCCTGTCACCCAGCAGCACCCTGAGCAGACCCCTCCTGTCACCCAGCAGTACCCTGAGCAGACCCCTCCTGTCACCCAGCAGCACCCTGAGCAGACCCCTCCTGTCACCCAGCAGCACCCTGAGCAGACCCCTCCTGTCACCCAGCAGCACCCTGACTGTCACCCAGCAGCACCCTGAGCAGACCCCTCCTGTCACCCAGCAGCACCCTGAGCAGACCCCTCCTGTCACCCAGCAGCACCCTGAGTAGACCCCTCCTGTCACCCAGCAGCACCCTGAGCAGACCCCTCCTGTCACCCAGCAGCACCCTGAGCAGACCCCTCCTGTCACCCAGCAGCACCCTGAGCAGACCCCTCCTGTCACCCAGCAGCACCCTGAGCAGACCCCTCCTGTCACCCAGCAGCATCCTGACTGTCACCCAGCAGCACCCTGAGCAGACCCCTCCTGTCACCCAGCAGCACCCTGAGCAGACCCCTCCTGTCACCCAGCAGCACCCTGAGCAGACCCCTCCTGTCACCCAGCAGCACCCTGAGCAGACCCCTCCTGTCACCCAGCAGCACCCTGACTGTCACCCAGCAGCACCCTGAGCAGACCCCTCCTGTCACCCAGCAGCACCCTGAGCAGACCCCTCCTGTCACCCAGCAGCACCCTGAGCAGACCCCTCCTGTCACCCAGCAGCACCCTGACTGTCACCCAGCAGCACCCTGAGCAGACGCCTCCTGTTACCCAGCAGCACCCTGAACAGACCTCTCCTGTCATCCAGTAGTACCCTGAGCAGACCCCTCCTGTCACTCAGCAGCACCCTGAACAGCAAGGGTTAGCATAGGGCTGCAGGCCGCAAGGGGTTAACCCAGCACTAAAAACGTTTCTAATTAGATCCATGGAAATGGTCACAGCAGAGAATCTTATTCCCACCATAGACAGAGCGACCGGTACCAGCCTGTGACGACAAATCCATAAGAGAGATCGGAAAGGAT
Source organism: Allobates femoralis (assembly GCA_033576535.1). Lineage (NCBI taxonomy): Eukaryota > Metazoa > Chordata > Amphibia > Anura > Aromobatidae > Allobates > Allobates femoralis. The sequence continues at coordinate 120,699,439 of JARQOC010000007.1, forward strand.
GAGCGCCGCGGACAGGTGAGAAGAAAAATGTCATTTATGGAAACCTCTGATTATATTGTTTATTTTTCAGGTCTGAAGTTGTTATCGACAAGAAGGAAAAACGAAGGAATGAAGGTGCGTAGCCTGGAAGAGCCCCCCACTCACATAAAGTCCCCAAGAAATTGGCCCCCCACTCACATAAAGACCCCCGAAACATTACCCCCCCACTCACATAAAGTCCCCCAAGAAACTGGCCCCCCACTCACATAAAGACCCCTGAAACATTAGCCCCCACTCACATAAAGACCCTCGAGACATTACCCCCCCACTCACATACAGACCCCCGAGAAACTGGCCTCCCACTCACATAAAGACCCCCGAAACATTACCCCCCACTCACATAAAGACCCCCGAAACATTACCCCCCACTCACATAAAGACCCTCGAGACATTGGCCCCCCACTCACATAAAGACCCCCGAGAAATTGGCCCCGCTGTCACATAAAGACCCCCGAGACATCGGCCCCCCCACTCACATAAAGACCCCCGAGACATCGGCCCCCCTCTCACATAAAGACCCCCGAGACATCGGCCCCCTACTCACATAAAGATCCCCGAGACATCGGCCCCCCCACTCACATAAAGACCCCCGAGACATCGCCCCCCCACTCACATAAAGACCCCCGAGACATTGGCCCCCCCACTCACATAAAGACCCCGAGACATTGGCCCCCACTTACAAAAAGACCCCCGAGACATCGGCCCCCCCACTCACATAAAGACCCCCGAGACATCGGCCCCCTACTCACATAAAGTCCCCCAAGAAACTGGCCCCCCACTCACATAAAGACCCCTGAAACATTAGCCCCCACTCACATAAAGACCCTCGAGACATTACCCCCCCACTCACATACAGACCCCCGAGAAACTGGCCTCCCACTCACATAAAGACCCCCGAAACATTACCCCCCACTCACATAAAGACCCCCGAAACATTACCCCCCACTCACATAAAGACCCTCGAGACATTGGCCCCCCACTCACATAAAGACCCCCGAGAAATTGGCCCCGCTGTCACATAAAGACCCCCGAGACATCGGCCCCCCCACTCACATAAAGACCCCCGAGACATCGGCCCCCCTCTCACATAAAGACCCCCGAGACATCGGCCCCCTACTCACATAAAGATCCCCGAGACATCGGCCCCCCCACTCACATAAAGACCCCCGAGACATCGCCCCCCCCACTCACATAAAGACCCCCTAGACATTGGCCCCCCCACTCACATAAAGACCCCGAGACATTGGCCCCCACTTACAAAAAGACCCCCGAGACATCGGCCCCCCCACTCACATAAAGACCCCCGAGACATCGGCCCCCTACTCACATAAAGTCCCCCAAGAAACTGGCCCCCCACTCACATAAAGACCCCTGAAACATTAGCCCCCACTCACATAAAGACCCTCGAGACATTACCCCCCCACTCACATACAGACCCCCGAGAAACTGGCCTCCCACTCACATAAAGACCCCCGAAACATTACCCCCCACTCACATAAAGACCCCCGAAACATTACCCCCCACTCACATAAAGACCCTCGAGACATTGGCCCCCCACTCACATAAAGGCCCCCGAGAAATTGGCCCCGCTGTCACATAAAGACCCCCGAGACATTGGCCCCCCACTCACATAAAGACCCCCGAGACATCGGCCCCCCCACTCACATAAAGACCCCCGAGACATTGGCCCCCCTCTCACATAAAGACCCCCGAGACATCGGCCCCCTACTCACATAAAGATCCCCGAGACATCGGCCCCCCCACTCACATAAAGACCCCCGAGACATCGCCCCCCCACTCACATAAAGACCCCCGACACATCACCCCCTCACTCACATAAAGACCCCCGAGACATCGGCCCCCCCCACTCACATAAAGACCCCCGAGACATGGCCCCCACTCACATAAAGACCCCCGAGACATCGCCCCCCCACTCACATAAAGACCCCCGAGACATTGGCCCCCCCACTCACATAAAGACCCGAGACATTGGCCCCCACTACAAAAAGACCCCCGAGACATCGGTCCCCCCACTCACTAAAGACCCCCGAGACATTGGCCCCCACTTACAAAAAGACCCCCGAGACATCGGCCCCCCCACTCACATAGAACCCCCGAGACTCCGTCCCCACTCACAAAAAGACCCTGGGGCATCGGCCCCTCACTCACAAAAAGACCCCCAAGAATCAGCCCCCACTACACAGACCCCCCCCCCCTCGAGACATCGGCCCCCACTCACACACCGACCCCTCCCCAGACATCGGCCCCCACTCACACACCGACCCCCCCCGCAGACATCGGCCCCCACTCACACACACGACCCCTCCCGCAGACATCGGCCCCCACTCAACACCAACTCCCCCAGATATCGCAGCCCCCACTCACACACAGACCCCCCCCTCCGAGACATCGGCCCCCACTCACACACAGACCCCTCCCGCAGACATCGGCCCCCACTCACACACAGACCCTTCCCCAGACATCTGCCCCCACTCACACACGACCCCTCCCGCAGACATCGGCCCCCACTCACACACCGACCCCTCCCGCAGACACGGCCCCCACTCAAACACCAACTCCCCCAGATATCAGCCCCCACTCACACACAGACACCCCCCCCCTCGAGACATCGGCCCCCACTCACACACAGACCCCTCCCGCAGACATCGGCCCCCACTTGCGCCTGGGACAATACAAGCCTAAGCTCAGGACTGAGGGACCGTAGAGATTGTAATCTGTGCAGATGATTATTGCGGGTTCGGACTGTGGCGGCAGATTCTGGGTCAATGCAGACTTGTCCCTCATTACAGGTTCCCATCATTCTTTTATGTATGAGGCTTAAAGGATTTGTCCAGTGAGAGCAGGTCACCCTATATAGACTGGTGGTGGTCTGTCCACTGGGCAGAACGTGGCCTTTATCCCATTGGAATGTGGCGCTCTCATGCAGCACCGCGCCTCCATCCTCCTCGGCTTCTTCCGTCAGCCCCACAGTGGATGAATGAAGCGTAATCGTCGTCTGACCGGCAGCTCCGTCCTGTAACGGGGATAAAACGTTCCCTGTTCTTTTGATCGTTGACGTTCCCAGCGGTCGGACCCCACGATCAATCACACTTATCCTGCAAATAGGTGATCGTTTGTTTCTCCTGACAATCCCTTTAAATCATGGACAAGAGGATAGAACGGATCAGACGGCCAAAAAGTCACCTTCCCCCCTCTTATCGAAGGTATTTAGATATAAGGTCAATGCGACTGACGGAATATGTGTCCCGGGGGAGGAAAGCTTTGGTGTTACTATACCGCTATGACAGGGTTAATAAGTTACCCCGCCACCAGATGTCCCCCAGAATCCAGTGATCAGACCTGCCGCCTCCTGACCACATGCCCAATCTTCCCCAATGGTATCAATTGGCAAAGGGTTAAATAAGAGATTTCAGGATATGACCAGCACCGGATATGGCCGGTAAAATGCGGCTTTATTTTAGCCACCGCCCAATTATGATTAATTAGGGTCAGGGGGTTCCGGGGTTTATGGTCACATTATGACCCTGAGACCAACAGTCTCCATTAAACATCATTCTATTTCCATATAGAGCCTTATTGCCCCATCACACGAGGATGACCCCATCATGAATATTGGGGTCACCGGAGGGCAGCTGGACGCAGCCTCCGCTCCTCTATTCATTCTCTGCCCCCCATAATCCTTCTCCTTCTCGCTCTTGTTCTTCTATCTCTTCTCCCCCTTCTCTCTCTCTTTCTGTCAATCTCTCACACTTTCCTCTCTCTCTTCTATCTCTGTCACTTTGTTTCAATAAATGCTCCTGTCAGTCAAATGGTGCCTGCAAGTCACACTGTGTCCCCAGCTGACATTCCTAATGTTCCTTTTCAGGTTCCTCCCTACGAAGGTGATACAATGTATCAACACTCAGTCATAAACAATATTACATACAGCAACCCTCAATGCAGCATCATCTGCTAGAAGCAGCAGGTATAAATACACATATATCATTACAGAGTGCAGCATTATCTGCAGCACTGAACACAAAGATACAATTTACATATAGATTGTAATTACATAAAAGGTTACATTTACTGATCCTGAGTTACCTCCTGTATTATACTCCAGAGCTGCACTCACTATTCTGCTGGTGCAGTCACTGTGTACATACATTACATTACTGATCCTGAGTTACCTCCTGTATTATACTTCAGAGCTGCACTCACTATTCTGCTGGGCAGTCACTGTGTACATACATTACATTACTGATCCTGAGTTACCTCCTGTATTATACTCCAGAGCTGCACTCACTATTCTGCTGGTGCAGTCACTGTGTACATACATTACATTACGATCCTGAGTTACCTCCTGTATTATACTCCAGAGCTGCACTCACTATTCTGCTGGTGCAGTCACTGTGTACATACATTACATTACTGATCCTGAGTTACCTCCTGTATTATACTCTAGAGCTGCACTCACTATTCTGCTGGTGCAGTCACTGTGTACATACATTACATTACTGATCCTGAGTTACCTCCTGTATTATACTCTAGAGCTGCACTCACTATTCTGCTGGTGCAGTCACTGTGTACATACATTACATTACTGATCCTGAGTTACCTCCTGTATTATACTCTAGAGCTGCACTCACTATTCTGCTGGTGCAGTCACTGTGTACATACATTACATTACTGATCCTGAGTTACCTCCTGTATTATACTCCAGAGCTGCACTCACTATCTGCTGGTGCAGTCACTGTGTACATACATTACATTACTGATCCTGAGTTACCTCCTGTATTATCTCCAGAGCTGCACTCACTATTCTGCTGGTGCAGTCACTGTGTACATACATTACATTACTGATCCTGAGTTACCTCCTGTATTATACTCCAGAGCTGCACTCACTATTCTGCTGGTGCAGTCACTGTGTACATACATTACATTACTGATCCTGAGTTACCTCCTGTATTATACTCCAGAGCTGCACTCACTATTCTGCTGGTGCAGTCACTGTGTACATACATTACATTACTGATCCTGAGTTACCTCCTGTATTATACTCCAGAGCTGCACTCACTATTCTGCTGGTGCAGTCACTGTGTACATACATTACATTACTGATCCTGAGTTACCTCCTTGTATTATACTCCAGAGCTGCACTCACTATTCTTGTTTTCTGACCCCCCAAGGCCACATACTGTAAAGCTGCATATTTTATTTAAATTTTAATATTATTATTGTGACCAGTCAAAAAGGCCCCGTTACATGGTAGAATATTGTGAAAAATATCGCTGGAATGTCACGGGTTTGGAGTCGTTGATACGACATCGTTAGGACGTCGTTGCCGTGTGACACCGAGATACGACTACGATAAATCGTGATCGTTGATCGCAGACTGGAGAACATGTTCATAAATCAGACGATCCTCGATCAGCCGAGCTGCTGCATGTTGTATGTGACACCGCGATAACGATGTCGATAACGACTTCTCCTATTCACATCAGTGAACAAGTATCATTCTCTGGGTTGTGTGATCATACATCATACATCGCTGTGCGTCGTGCCAATATCTACACGTGACATCTACAACATTCTCTAACATGTCCTACGCGTGCTCCGTAGATCGTTAGGCGCTACACACACCAATTCTGGACCAAGTCTGAACAATCTTGGTTGCAGTGAAATCATGACACATTGCTCATTGGCTGTGTACAAATGTAACAATGTGTCCATGATTCACGCAACCAGTGATCTGTCAGAACTTGTCACAGAAGTGTGTGTTAAAGCGCCTCGGATATCTTAACGACATTGAAGCGTGTTACGGTACCTTATGTAATAATCATCAACATCTTGATCTGCTGCACCTGTGAGGTGGATGGATTATCTCAGCGAAGGTGAAGAAGTATCACTCCGGCCTCTTTCACATGTCCGTGTCTCTGGTGCGTGTGCCGTCCGTGCAGCCATTGCAATACGTTCACACGTGTTAATCAATGCTCATTTTCAGACATCCATGATACCGCATGGACCTTGTCTCTGTGTGGAGCACACGCGTGTCCATGTGCGTGTCCACAAGGAGATATGTCCTTTTTTTGGCAGCAGCACGGACACAGAGACCCATTCAGGTCAATGGGTTCGTGCAAAAAACCTCCTGCACATGGATGTCATCTGTGGTCACGGACCAGAGCCAGACATTTTAGGTTGAATAATAAAGAATTCCATCTGCCCCGTCCCCAGCGCTGCCTGTTCCTCTCACTTCCGGGGCTCATTAATCTCAAGAAACATTCACTTTTGATGCAGTTTTGCACACATTCCGCATGCACAGACCTATCCTGAAGCCAGCAATGGCAATGAGAATTCTGCAGTGCTGTGCACATGTGGCTTTTATTTTCCCTTGCAGATTTGGTGCAAATGTCAATTCTTGGTACAGATTTCCTGCGTTTTTCAGCCTCCAGCCACTGATTTCATTAGGAAAAAGCCATGGGACCAATCTGCACCAAATCTGCATCAAATCTGCATCCAAATCTGCATCAAATCTGCACCAAATCTGCACCAAATCTGCTCTAAATCTGCATCAAATCTGCATCAAATCTGCACCAAATCTGCATCAAATCTGCACCAAATCTGCACCAAATCTGCACCAAATCTGCATCAAATCTGCATCAAATCTGCACCAAATCTGCATCAAATCTGCATCAAATGTGCACCAAATCTGCATCAAATCTGCACCAAATCTGCATCAAATCTGCATCAAATCTGCACCAAATCTGCATCAAATCTGCATCAAATCTGCACCAAATCTGCATCAAATCTGCACCAAATCTGCATCAAATCTGCATCAAATCTGCATCAAATCTGCACCAAATCTGCATCAAATCTGCATCAAATGTGCACCAAATCTGCATCAAATGTGCACCAAAAATGCGTTGAGTTTTTGGTGCATTTTTCTGCCAGTGGATACAGATAATTGGGGGCCCCGCTGGATCTCTTGTATCAGGGGCCCCTGGAGTTTTATGTTACCCCACTGGGTGTATAGATCCTCTCCAGTAATGGATGAACAGGATCCACTTTGACCTTGTAACCCCCGATCTCCCGGATCCTCCATCCTTGGCGTTGCTCTGTTACGGTCGATCTCTTGTGTTTTCCTGGGTTTCCTCCTCCGTCACTCCGGCTCAGTGTTTTCTCTCATTACTCCACAGACACCACAGCTGTCACTTTCCCATTCACCTGTCACATCCTTCTTCATTTACTCCTTCGTTCCTTCTCTTCTTCTTCTTTACACCCAGTGTTGCCTTTCTAATTCCGTCACCTTTTACCTGTCACACTCCATCACTCGGATCCTGCCTCTAAGTTCACCATTATCGCTCTGTTCACGTGCGGCTTCCGGTAACGATCAGCCTCCTCCACACCGGGCCTCCATCACTTATTCACCCATTTACTCATTTACTGAACATTTCTTACATTTCCTTTTGCATATTTGACAAAAGCAGCAAATGCATCAAAGTCTGTGTGAACAGGGGGCACAAGTGGCATCATTAAAACCCTCCACAGGGGAAAATAATGGATGTAAAGTGTCCGTCTCATCAGGACAAATGTGTCCCAGGTGCAGCTGTCAGAACCGCACTGTCAGGCCTGGACCAGCCATGGACTAGATAATTGGATGCTCATCCTAATGACCCACGTGCTATACCACATCTCACCAGTAGTGGCCGCTGTGGAGAATACAGGCTCTGCATGGATATGTTACTAATAATATTTATTGAGCAACATTGATTCCATGGTGCTATACACACACATCACATATATACACACACACACACATCACATATATATACACACACCACATATACACACACCACACATCACACATACACACACACACCACACATCACATATATACACACACACCACATATACACACACATCACATATACACACACATCACATATATACACACATCACACATACACACACCACACATACACACACACCACACGCCACATATATACACACACCACATATACACACACATCACATATACACACACATCACATATATACACACATCACATATACACACATATACACACACATCACATATACACACACATCACATATACACACACATCACATATATACACACACACCACATATACACACACATATACATATATACATATGCACACACACATCATATATACACACCACACTTCACATATATACACACCACACACACACACATATACATATATACATATGCACACATACACACCACACATCACATACACACACACCACACATCACACACATCACACATCATATATATACACACATGTATACACACACACAAATAGACATATACACACACGCCACACATACACACACACATATACATATGCACACACACATATACACACATACACACACAGACACACACATATGCACACACACATCACACATGCACACACTCATGGTGGATTTACACACACCAATTTCTGTGTCCAATATCTGAACAGATCTCTGGTTGCAGTGAAATCATGGATACATTGTTCTATCTTGTGGCTGTGTACAAATGTAACAATGTGTCCATGATTTCACTGCAACCAGAGATCTGTTCAGATATTGGACACAGAAATTGGTGTGTAAACCCACCATTAGACACACACACACCACACACACCGACATGCACACACACACACCGACATGCACACACACAGACACACACCACACATGCACACACACAGACACACACACCACACATGCACACACGCACACACACCACACCACACATGCACACACACAACATGTACACACACCGACATGCACACACACACACACATGCACACACACCGACCGGATTCGTTAACGCACCCATAGACTCCAATGCATAAAATGTGATGCCAAAGTGCAATCCGTTTAACAGATTGGGTTTTTTCCAAGGGATCCTGTCACCCCCAAAACACCTCTAAACCTATTAAAAGCTGTCCCTAGAGCATATTAACACTTTCCCTACACTCCTTTTACCTCCTAAATGCACATAGTCAAAGTGAATAAAAACGTTATTCTAGTACCTGATTAGTGATGATAATGAGTGACTATGCTATTCATAGTCACTCATCCAGGCTGCCCCTCTTCATCATATCACGCCTGAATAGGCGTGATCTTCATCAGAGATTCAAAATCGCAGTGCGCATTTTGAAGCTGACAGCGCGGCGCGGCTGTAAATACGTCACCCGGCGCCGGGAATGACGCGGATCGCGTCATACAGCCCCACACTGAAGCCCGGACGCAATGGGAGAGCGGGGAGGCGCGATTTTGAATCTCTGATGAAGATCACGCCTATTCAGGCGTGATATGATGAAGAGGGGCAGCCTGGATGAGTGACTATGAATAGAATAGTCACTCATTATCATGAGTAATGAGGTACTATAATAACGTTTTTATTCACTTTGACTATGTGCATTTAGGAGGTAAAAGGAGTGTAGGGAAAGTGTTAATATGCTCTAGGGACAGCTTTTAATAGGTTTAGAGGTGTTTTGGGGGTGACAGGATCCCTTTAACATGGAGGTCTATGGGAAGCGCATGCGTTAACTGAGGCAAAAATGACATGAAAATACCCACTTAATAAACTGGATCCATTACTACATCCAGTAAACGGATGCTACCTCTCCAGTGTGACCCTAGCCTTACAGAGTGTAACTGTCTGTTATAATATGTTATGCACCTGTTCACATTGCATGTTAGGGAACACCGGCAGTCTTTTCTTACAAATATATGACAGGACCTCCAGCTAATGGGGCTGCATTAAAAATTATTAAACATTTTACAGAACATCTAATGGACCCCGTTACAAATCTGTGAGGGGTTTGCAGCTACAAAGACCCTATTCCAAGACTGTGAGGGGTCCACAGCTACACAGACCCCATTCCAAGACCTTGAGGGGTCCACCACTACAAAGACCCCATTCCAAGACCTTGAGGGGTCCATCGCTACACAGACCCCATTCCAAGACCTTGAGGGGTCTACCGCTACACAGACCCCATTCCACGACTGTGAGGGGTCCACCACTACAGAGACCCTATTCCAAGACCTTGAGGGGTCCATCGCTACACAGACCCTATTCCAAGACCTTGAGGGGTCCACCACTACAAAGACCCTATTCCAAGACCTTGAGGGGTCCACCACTACAAAGACCCTATTCCAAGACTGTGAGGGGTCCACTGCTACACAGACCCTATTCCAAGACTGTGAGGGGTCCACTGCTACACAGACCCTATTCCAAGACTGTGAGGGGTCCACAGCTACACAGACCACATTCCGAGACCTTGAGGGGTCCATCACTACAAAGACCCTATTCCAAGACCTTGAGGGGTCCACCACTACACAGACGCTATTCCAAGACTGTGAGGTGGTCAATCGCTACAAAGACCCCATTCCAAGACCTTGAGGGGTCCACAGCTACACAGACCCCATTCCAAGACCTTGAGGGGTCCACCGCTACACAGACCCCATTCCAAGACCTTGAGGGGGTCCACCACTACACAGACCCCATTCCAAGACCTTGAGGCGTCCACAGCTACACAGACCCTATTCCAAGACCTTGAGGGGTCCACTGCTACAAAGACCCTATTCCAAGACCTTGAGGGGTCCACCACTACAAAGACCACATTGCAAAACTATTTCAGGATCGATTGAGACTTCAGTTTGTAATGTGGCCCCCAGATATCATGCCATTAACAATACTGGAGTCTACCGATCAGGGGTGTAAGTTGAAGCTCATGGACTCCGATGCGAAAACTCCAACGGGGCCCCCAATTATTACAAATCTTTTATAGCATTAGTCTTTTTCTATTGGCCAAAGGGACTTTTGGGGCCCCCTAGATTCCAGGGCCCGGGTGCGATTGCAGCCCCTGCACCCATTGCACTTACGCCCCTGCTTCTGATGCTCGACAGCGTCTGCTACTCCTGCCCCTCTCATTTATAAATGTCTCCAGTAACTGTATCCACTTTGCTTATTATCACCCAGCTTTCCCAGGAGCAGAGATCCTCATGAGTGTGAACCAGTCCAGTGATTTGTGCTTCGCCATCTTCACACTTGACCTCACTGAGTGCACTCCCAGCACAGTACACAGGGGGCGCTGCAGCGAATCACATCCCATCTCATAGTAATGCAGCTTTATAATACTGTGAATGCGGGTCTCTGCATCGCCATCTGTTGGTCGCAATCGGTATCGTTCCATCTAGATTTACATTTTCTTTACATTTTCTTTTCTTTACAACCCCCCGATTTGCACATTCACCAACCCATAAAAAAATATTGACACATTGATTGGATGATTAATAATATTCTGAAAGCGAGGCTCATGCATGACAAATCTACATGGTAATGATGTATGAATATCTATTACTCGGACACTGCGAATATAGCGTTTAATTAGTAATAGCTGAATATAATTACAATGTCGTAAACTTGTTCCAATCAATAGAACATATCTGCATTGATCATAATCAATCATTTCTACAAGCAGAATAGACAGATATATAGTTTTGTGAGAATAGATGAGATATACCCCCTGATGGTGGATTTATGAGTCCGGACCACACCCTCAGTGGTGGTCAGTTATCTCTATGATGAACCACTAGGTGGCGCTCACCACATACATATGAATACACTTCTCATTAATTCTCAATAGAATCTGTATATATGCATGTTGTGTGAGCTCCCCCTAGTGGCAACTACGTGAAGCCAAAATTCTATTATTTACCAATCCAGAAAAAGAGATATTAGGGTATAAAATAGCAAAGCATTGATTACCTAAAGGCAAAATGATAGACATTAACATTAATAGGGGTACCGTAAATTTGGCATACTCTTCAGACTATGTATGTATTGAAGTACGGTACATTATAATAACAAAGTGTTAATCTTAGAATTTGCAGCTATACAGCCTCAAGACTAAATGAAGAGGAGGCAATCCCTTGAAGACTGACAGTTCGCAGGCATGGTTGGTCTACATCGTCCGCTCTCCCATGCTGCCAGAAGAGGCAACGTTGTTCCTCCAGCATGACGGGTGCAGGGGACTGAGACAGCTGCATCCATGATGGCTTCTGACAAACATACAGAATAGAGCCTGCAAGCATGCACTACATTGCAGCGATGTGTTTCTAATAAAGGTCCTTGCTGTGGTTTACCTGCAATGAATGTTTTAGCTTAAAAAGTTCATCATTGCCAGACTAGGTCAGCTACAGCAGTGTTCCTCAACTCCAGTACTTAGGAGGCATCAACATTGCATGCTTTCAGGATTTCTTAGTAAAGCACAGATGTTGGTATCATCACCTGAACAATACTAAGGAAATCCTGAAAACCTGCTTTGTTGATGACTCCTGAGGACTGGAGTTGGGGAACACTGAGCTAGAGATAAGTTAGTAAAGCACTTTCCTGCTTTGGTTACCATCTCACTATTTATAGACATTGTATATACAGAGTCTGGTGTGGGCGAGAGCAGCTCTCTGTCTATAGACATTGTACATACAGAGGCTGGTGTGGGCAGCTCTCTGTCTATAGACATTGTACATACAGAGCCTGGTGTGGGCGGGGGCAGCTCTGTCTATAGACATTGTATATACAGAGCCTGGTGTGGGTGGGAGCAGCTCTGTCTATAGACATTGTACATACAGAGTCTGGTGTGGGCGGGGGCAGCTCTCTGTCTACAGACATTGTACATACAGAGCCTGGTGTGGACAGGGGCAGCTCTCTGTCTATAGACATTGTATATACAGAGCCTGGTGTGGACGGGGGCAGCTCTCTGTCTATAGACATTGTACATACAGAGCCTGGTGTGGGCGGGGGCAGCTCTTTGTCTATAGACATTGTATATACAGAGCCTGGTGTGGGTGGGGCAGCTCTCTGTCTATAGACATTGTACATACAGAGCCTGGTGTGGGGGGCGGCAGCTCTCTGTCTACAGACATTGTATATACATAGCCTGGTGTAGGCGGGGGCAGATCTCTGTCTATAGACATTGTATATACAGAGCCTAGTGTGAGCGAGAGCAACTCTCTGTCTATAGACATTTTATATACAGAGCCTGGTGTGGGCGGGAGCAGCTCTCTGTCTATAGACATTGTATATACATAGCCTGGTGTGGGTGGGGGCAGCTCTCTGTCTATAGACATTGTATATACAGTGCCTGGTGTGGGTGGGGGCAGCTCACTGTCTATAGACATTGTAAATACAGATCCTGGTGTGGGCAAGGGCAGCTCTCTGTCTATAGACATTGTATATACAGAGTCTGGTGTGGGTGGAGGCAGCTCCCTGTCTATAGCCATTGTATATACAGAGTCTGGTGTGGGCAGGGGCAGCTCTCTGTCTATAGACATTGTATATACAGAGCCTGGTGTGGGTGGGGGCAGCTCTCTGTCTATAGATATTGTACATACAGAGCCTGGTGTGGGTGGGGGCAGCTCTCTGCCTATAGACATTGTATATACAGAGCCTGGTGTAGGCGGGGGCAGCTCTCTGTCTATAGACATTGTATATACAGAGCCTGGTGTGGGTGGGGGCAGCTCTCTGTCTATAGATATTGTACATACAGAGCCTGGTGTGGGTGGGGGCAGCTCTCTGCCTATAGACATTGTATATACAGAGCCTGGTGTGGACGGGGGCAGCTCTTTGTCCATAGACATTGTACATACAGAGCCTGGTGTGGGTGGGGGCAGCTCTCTGTCTATACACATTGTACATACAGAGCCTGGTGTGGGTGGGGGCAGCTCCATGTCTATAGACATTGTGTATACAGAGTCTGGTGTGGGCGGGGGCAGCTCTCTGTCTATGCACATTGTACATACAGAGCCTGGTGTGGGTGGGGGCAGCTCCATGTCTATAGACATTGTATATACAGAGTCTGATGTGGGCGGGGGCAGCTCTCTGTCTATAGACATTGTACATACAGAGCCTGGTGTGGGTGGTGGCAGCTCCCTGTCTATAGACATTATCCATACAGAGCCTGGTGTGGGCAGAGGCAGCTCTCTGTCTATAGACATTGTACACACAGAGCCTGGTGTGGGCGGGGGCAGCTCCCTGCCTATAGACATTGTATATACAGAGCCTGGTGTGGAGAGGGGCAGCTCATTGTCTATAGACATTGTACATACAGAGCGTGGTGTATGCTGGGGACAGCTCCATGTCTATAGACATTGTATATACAGAGTCTGGTGTGGGCGGGGGCAGCTCTCTGTCCATAGACATTGTACATACAGAGACTGGTGTGGGTGGGGGCAGCTCCCTGTCTATAGACATTGTACATACAGAGCCTGGTGTGGGCAGAGGCAGCTCTCTGTCTATAGACATTGTACACACAGAGCCTGGTGTGGGCGGGGGCAGCTCCCTGTCTATAGACATTGTATATAAAGAGCGTGGTGTGGGCTGGGGACAGCTCTCTGTCTATAGACATTGTACATACAGTGCCTGGTGTGGGCGGGGGCAGCTCTCTGTCTATAGACATTGTATATACAGAGTCTGGTGTGGGCGGAGCAGCTCTGTGTCTATAGACATTGTGCATACAGAGCCTGGTGTGGGCAGGGGCAGCTCTTTGTCTATAGACATTGTACATACAGAGCCTGGTGTGGGTGGGGGCAGCTCTCTGTCTATATACATTGTACATACAGAGCCTGGTGTGGGTGGGGGCAGCTCTCTGTCTATAGACATTGTATATACAGAGCCTGGTGTGGGTGGGGACAGCTCTCTGTCTATAGACATTGTACATAAAGAGCCTGGTGTGGGCGGGGGCAGCTCTCTGTCTATAGACATTGTATATACAGAGTCTGGTGTGGGCGGAGCAGCTCTGTGTCTATAGACATTGTACATACAGAGCCTGGTGTGGGCAGGGGCAGCTCTTTGTCTATAGACATTGTACATACAGAGCCTGGTGTGGGTGGGGGCAGCTCTCTGTCTATATACATTGTATATACAGAGCCTGGTGTGGGCGGGGGCAGCTCTCTGTCTATAGACATTGTACATACAGAGCCTGGTGTTGGCGGGAGCAGCTCTCTGTCTATAGACATTGTACATATAGAGCCTGGTGTGGGCGGGGGCAGCTCTCTGTCTACAGACATTGTACATACAGAGTCTGGTGTAGGCGGGAGCAGCTCTCTGTCTATAGACATTGTACATATAGAGTCTGGTGTGGGCGGGGGGCAGCTCTCTGTCTATAGACATTGTACATACAGAGTCTGGTGTGGGCGGGGGCAGCTCTCTGTCTATAGACATTGTACATACAGAGTCTGGTGTAGGCGGGAGCAGCTCTCTGTCTATAGACATTGTACATATAGAGTCTGGTGTGGGCGGGGGCAGCTCTCTGTCTATAGACATTGTACATACAGAGCCTGGTGTAGGTGGGGGCAGCTCTCTGTCTATAGACATTGTATAAACAGAGTCTGGTGTGGGTGACGGCAGCTCTCTCAGCTCTGCTCTATTGTTAGATCTAAAACTTCTAATTGTATCATAACAGCTGCACCCAGTAATCTAAGTGGTACATCATTGGATTCAGGGTCTCGTTGCCTACGTCTTGATGCTCTCAGATGAGATAGCAAAAACCTGCTGACAGATTCCTTTTATGACATTTGCAAACCGCAACTTACTTGCACCGGGCTCTAATTTGTTGCACAAAAATCTGAACAATAATATCTGCAGCCTTTGAACATTTCCTAATTATTGCCCTATAGTGCCCCCGACTGCAGCTTGTGTAGACCCTCGGCTGTACAGTGTGGGGTCTGCGCTGTGACATTGGCGCCCCCTCCCTGTCCCTCTCTTCAGTGACACGCTCGCTCTCCGCTCCTGTCATCCTTCGCTTTCTATAACTGTCAAACAATCTATTATCCTGTTACTCTTTTCCATACTCTTCCTATTATCATCTCTTTGCTTGTCACACTCGCTCCTCCACGTCTTCCACAAATTCACCTGGAGATTAGTGATGGGGAATGAATGTATCTCACTCTTCTTACCAGGTGAACAGTGACACATTTACTGGGAATGTCACAGGCGGGAGCGGATCTCCGATCTCTGATGTATTTTGGATCAATTTATAGATTTATGTGATGATAAAGACAATAGTCCTCATAGTATGATACAATGTATCACATATTATTAGTGCACTCATTCTTTGCCGTAGTTATGTGCAGTTTTTATTCAGTGTCATTGAATACTTGTATCTTGCTTGATGTCCAAAAATTATGCTGAGACTGAAAAAAAAATGCTAAAAAATTGATATTAGAAGCTAATCGAGATGAAACTGTTCTGCTTGAATCCCAGGATTCAGGAAGCCAAAACTACTGGATCCAAAATGAAAGGGAAGAGAACATAAACTTCCTTACTGGTGGATCCATTTCTGGTTTTGGTAGCAAAACTGGACCAAAAACTGCATCTGTCGGTAAAACCTTAACCCCTTCACTACCTTTGATTTATATTTACATCATATGTTGTATTCCTTTGATGTGAGCTGAAACATCGAGCCAGCATATTTCCCTGTACATGATTGCCAATCTGATCAGTCATCATGTGCCTCTATCAGCAACGGGAGGATGAGAGATCCGTCTTCAACTGTTACCAGTAAAATCTTGCTGTGAATCTCTGATTGTGGGATTTAACACACTGAGCCCACATCTTTCTTTGCACATGATGGCTGATCTAATCAACCATCATGTGCCTCTAATGGGGACGTCACACGTGTCAATGTCGCCAGCGATCTCTTCGCTGGCGAACATTGAAGGCTGATCGCTGGTGAGCAGTCACACAGGCAGACTCACCAGCGATCAGCACCAGCGAGGACGCTGGTAAGCATGTAAACAAGCGGGCAACTAATCGCCGTGCGGCACTTAGTTACCCGCTATTTACCATGGATACCAGCTCCCAGCGCTTGCTGAGAGGCGCTGAGAGCTGGCTTCTCGCTCGTCTCCCGGTGTCACACACAGCGATGCTGCATATCCACCGGGCGACGATCACCAGGTTTTAGAGCAGGTTCTAAAACCTGGCGATCATCAACCATCGATTTATCACTGGTTGATGCGCCCTGTCACACACGTCAATATCGCTGCAACGTCATGTGCAGCAGCGATAATGCAGGTGATATTGACGCGTGTGAGATCCCCATACCAGCTGCAGTAGAATGGGAGATCAGCCTTCAAATGTTAACTAGTTAAATCTCACTGTCAATCTCTGATAGTTGGATTTAACACACACTGAGCCCACATCTTTCTCTGCACATGATGGCTGATCTGATCAGCCATCATGTGCCTCTATCAGCAGCGGGAGGATGAAAGATCCATCTCAGATTGTGATATTTAACACATACCGAGCCACATGTTTCTCTACATGTGATGGCTGATCTGATCAGCCATCACATGCCTCTATCAGCTGTGGGAGGATGAGAGATACCCCTTCAATTGTTAACCAGTTAAATCCCACTTTCAATTTCTGATAGTTAGATTTAACACACACCGAGCCTGCATCTTTCTCTGCACATGATGGCCGATCTGATCAGATATCTGGGCCTCTATCAGTCGCAGGAGGATGAGAGATCAATCTTCAATTGTTACTAGTTAAATCTCATTGGCAGCACAGTGGCTCAAGTGGTTAGCACTGCAGCCTTTGCAGTGCTGCGGTCCTGAGGTCCTGGGTTCAATTCCCACCCAGGACACCATCTGCAAGGAGTTTGTATGTTCTCCCTGTGTTTGTGTGGGTTTCCTCTCACATTGCAAAGACATACTTATAGGATGTTTAGATTGTGAGCCTCAATAGGGACTGCGTTACTGATGTATGGAATTTATACTGCTATATAAATAAATGATTATTATTGTCAATCTCTGATAGTGGGATTTTACACACACCAAGCCCGCATCTTTCCTTGCACATGATGGTTGATCTGATCAGCTATCATGTGCCTCTAAAGGTACTGTTAGGGTAAGTGCACACTGGCCGGGTTTTCGGCGGTTTACCAGTGTAAACCGCCGTTTTGTTTACATTAGTTTTATGTTAATTTATGTTAATCCAAACCGGCGTTTGGATTAACATTAAAACTAATGTAAACAGCCCAAGGCTGTGCACACACACCGGCGGTTACCCAGCGTCATCCGTTGCTAACCCGCAGGTTTCCCAGCGGGTTAGCAAAGAATGACCATGTTCTAAAAACCGGCGGTTCTGCAGCGGCTGCAAGCAGAATCATGTGCTGCTTCCAGCTGCTGCAGAATCGCCGCCGAGAACCCGCTGGGCAGCCGCCGGATACCGCCCGCACATACCCGCCAGGAAGCCGGTGGACGGCGCCGGAGCATCCTGGCGGGTCCCGCCAGCTGCCGCCGACAAACACGCCGGGTAAGTGTGAACTTACCCTAACACACAGAGATATATTGCTTGCAACTCACTGATTGCAGTGGAATCATGGACACATTGTTACATTTGTACACGGCAACAAAATAGAACAATGTGTCCATGATTTCACTGTAACCAGTAAGTTGCAAGCAATATATCTCTGTGAGTTAAGGGCCTGTCACACGCGTCAATGTCGTCAGTGAGATGATCGCTGACGACATTGACGGCTGATCGCTGGTGAGCTGTCACACAGACAGACTCACCAGGGATCAGTGGACCAGAAACATCGTGGTAACGATTTAAATATCGTTTCCACGATGTCTTGCTCCCGCTGCCAGGCTGCTGGAAGCGGGAGCAGGCTGGTCTCCAAGGTAAACTGCGGGTATCTAGGCAGCGCGCGCTGCCTAGATACCCGACGTGTACCTTAGTTACCAGCCTCCTCCGCTCACCGGCTGGTATCTAAGGTACACAGCGGGTAACTAGGGACCCTAGTTACCCGCTGTGTACCTTAGATACCAGCCGGTGAGCCAGGGGCGGACCTTGCTGCCCGGGGGCCCTGGTGCAGCCTTTGGTGCAGCAGCAGAGAGAGGACGGGCGGGCTCAGCAGGGGGAAGCAGGAAGCTTCCCTGGTTAACCCCCTCTCCTCTGCCACACTGGCACAGGGACAGCGGAGCGGAGGAGGCTGGTAACTAAGGTACACGTCGGGTATCTAGGCAGCGCGCGCTGCCTAGATACCCGCAGTTTACCTTAGTTACCAGCTCCCAGCGCTTGTGAGAGGCGCTGGGAGCTGGAATATCGCTACTCCCGGTGTCACACGCAGCGATGCTGCGTGTCCATCGGGCGACAATCGCCAGGTTTTAGAGCAGGTTCTAAAACCTGGCGATCATCAACCATCGATTTATCACTGGTTGATTCAGTATGTCACACGCGTCAATATCGCTGCAACGTCACGTGCAGCCGAGATCGTGCAGGCGATATTGACGCGTGTGACAGGCCCTTAACGGAACCTTAACAGCCGCAGGCGGATGTGAAATCTGCCTTCAATTGTTAACCAATTAATCACGCTATCAATCTCTGATACTGGAATTTAATAAATGCTGGTGGGAACAAAATCTTCTTTAAAATCTGTATGTAATGTGTGCACGTGGTGAAGCAGATTTCAGTGCTGATTTCTTGCCCAGCTCCACAGTGTAATACTTTTGTTATGTGTGAACCTGAACTGAAGACAGATTTCATTTACAACTGTTCAATCTGCATTTAAAATCTGTAATGAAATCTATTGATTTTGGTGAACCAAAAGAAAGGGATAGCAGCGCTCCTTATAAGTTACAAATTCTGCCTTTATGGGGCCATCAGATGCAGCGTGCGACGTTTGATTTTGGCGGAGATATTTCAGTGATCTATTACTATGTGTGAACCTGACCTAAGAGCGTAAGAAAGTGTGAGAATATTCTAGCCATGCCACGTAGTGGTGTCCCCTGAAGCTCATGGGCCTGATGCGAAAGCTCCAAAGTGGCCCCCAATTATGGAAAATCCTTACTAGAGCTAGACTTTTGGGGCCCCCTAGGTGTGAAGAATATGGAAGATGCTACATGAGCCTGTGCTTCCACTGTGTTCAGAGCTGCTGTCTGAGGAAGGATGTCCATCCACAGACAGATGGGGAGGTGAGGGAGCTACTTAAGGAAAGTATGGAACCTCTGCTGGGCGTCTGAGCCTCAAAGAGACCCTTCAGTCAGACTGGTACTGTAATATATACAGGATTATGGAAATACCATATATCTGAGCCCTACAAAATTATATTACAGAAAATATGCCTGCTATAGTTGTGGGAGCTACACACACCCCAATATGTATAATTTCTCATAGGTGCCAACAAGTCTGAGGATATTGCTTTAACAATCCCTGGGAATTGCAGTTGCCCACCCCTAAGTACACACGATCAAGTCCTTCGGTCTCTCAGAGCAATTCTCGGTCTTCCTTTCCTTAACTAACTTTCTCACTTCCACATCTGCCATTGGAATCTATTGTTAGTGAGATGGAGGCATCCAGCTTAGAAGAAGCATAGGTTCATGTATCTCTCTTCCCTATTCTTCACAGGTATTGCCTACAGGGCATGAGGATGGCAGACAAGGATGAGATATCCACACTCGTGGCCCATATATTAACCTGGGTGCTCTCAGAAGGATATGGAGGACTTGTCCCCCCACCTGCAGTATATGCAGGGCTGCCACTAGTAATTTCAGAGCCCCTCACTGGCAAAATTTTGGGGCCCCGCGGAGACTCTGCCCAGTCTTCACCCTTGCTCTGGCTCCACCTCCATTCTAACAAAAACATACATACATACATACATAGAACACACACACTAGAGTCTGCTGCGGACCAAATACACAATACAGACTGCTGTGGGCCATATACACATTACAGATTGCTGTAGGCCGTACACACATTAGCGACTGCGGCCTGCCGTATACACAAAGATTGCTGCCGGCTGCATACACAAAGACTGCTGCCGGCCATGTAAACAGAGACTGCTGCTGGCCATATACACAAAGACTGCTGCCGGCTGTATAGACAGAATGTGCTGCCGGCCATACACACAAAGACTGCTACTGACCGTATACCAGAGACTGCTACTGGCTGTATACACAGAGACGGCTGCTTGCGGTATACACAAAGACTGCTGCTGGCCGTATACACAAATACTGCTGCCGGCTGTATACACAAATACTGCTGCCGGCTGTATACACAGAAACTGCTGCCGGCTGTATATACATTAGAGACTGCAGCTGGCCGTATACAGAAAGACTGCTACCGGCTGTATACACAGAAACCGCTGCCGGCCGTATACAAAAAGACTGCTGCCGGCCGTATACACAAATACTGCTGCCGGCTGTATACACAGAAACTGCTGCCTGCTGTATATACATTAGAGACTGCTGTGGGCTGTATACACATTAGAGACTGCAGCTGGCCATATACACAAAAACTGCTGCAGGCTGTATACACAGAAAGTGCTGCTGGCCGTATACATAAAGACTGCTGCTGGCAATTATTTTGAATGGCCGACATGTATCTATGACTCCTGCCTGCATGAGAATAGTTCCACGTTTTTACCACTCTTTACTCATTTGTTTTTTTCGTGCCAACTTCCTCTGACGTTTTGGCTTTCAGCAGCAAAATAATTGTCAGATTTGCAATATCTGAAATTCAGAACATTCCAAGAACTTGTCCGGGGCTGTTATGGGAGGATCAGACACAAGACAGAAGGACAAGTGAGGAAATGTCAGCTCTCATTACCATAACCCTTTTCTCCCGGGTTAACAATAAACTGTATCTATAAAAAAGTACAATAGAGAAAAAAAAAATTGCAGCTTTGACAAGAGACGACTTTCCACTTGTTAATTATGCAGAACCTAAAATAAACAATGTCAAAACTCTGTCAAAAAGTAAAAACCGAGATCAGATACATGAAAGTAACATCACCGAGAGCAGCGGCCTCCGGAGAGACGCGTTTTGTAAACAAATTAGACATTTGACACAAAGCGGGAGATTTCTTCCAGCTCAGATTGTAACAATGTAACAATGATTGGGATAAACAGAGCCGTGACGTTGTAACATTTTCATTCTCGGCGTTTAATAAATAATATCTTCATTGTTATGAATGTTTTGGCGTCTGACGGAATTTTGAAAGTTTGGTTGTCATCAGATTTCATGATCATCATGTAGATCTTAGACCTGATGAGGCCGGTGTGCTTACTGCGAAAATCTCTGATACAATGGCTGTAGAATGATTTTTGAAAGCTTTACCTATAGATATGACAAGAAACATTCTATGAGTCCAGGATTTTACTCCTATTCTGTCATAGATTATCATAGAAAGTACACCAGCCCCATCAGGTCTAGGATCTATGTTATAATGTAGCCAGTTTGTATTGTTTAATGATCTGATGTCCAAAAAGCACATGAGAATATGGGACGAATTATTAATAACAAAAATGGTATTTTCTATCTATTTAGAAACAATTGTAGCAATTCAAAGTGAAAATTATTCTTATTTTTTAATGAGTTTTTATGTTACTGATTGCAGATTTTTTTCTTAATTATCAGGGTGTTGGCACCCTTGTAATTGTTCCAGAAAATGAAGTATTTCTCCCATAATGTTATCCCAATTCCCCATGTTTTCTTATACACAGGTTCATTGCCTCTGTGTGTATTGGAACAACACAAAAAATCAGATTAAAAAAGGCAAATTGGACATAATTTCACACAATATCCCAAAAATGGTCCAGACACAATTGTTAGCACCTTTCCAAAATGATGGGTACATAACGTTCTTTCAGCCATGTGACGTTCGTTCACACTCACCCTCGACTAAATAACAGGTGTGGGCAATATGAAAATCACACACTAGTTAAAAAAGGGAGAAGTTGCCTCAATTTTTGCATTGTTTGTCTTGTGTGCTGCACTAAGCCTGGAGAACGCAAAGAGGAGACCGAGGACGAGAACCAAAATTATCAATAATCTCAAGGTTACATCTCAACCATTGTGAATGGTGGATCCTGTGTTGTCTACTGTATATAGAGGTGTTATCAGGTCATTGTACAGGAGGAGGAGGTGAGCTGTGATATCATCTATTGTGAATGGTGGATCCTGTGTTATCTACTGTATATAGAGGTGTTATCAGTCATGTACAGGAGGAGGAGGTGAGCTGTGATATCACCTATTGTGAATGGTGGATCCTGTGTTATCTACTGTATATAGAGGTGTTATCAGGTCATTGTACAGGAGGAGGTGAGCTGTGATATCACCTATTGTGAATGGTGGATCCGTGTTATCTACTGTATATAGAGGTGTTATCAGGTCATTGTACAGGAGGAGGTGAGCTGTGATATCACCTATTGTGAATGGTGGATCCTGTGTTATCTACTGTATATAGAGCTGTTATCAGTCATTGTACAGGAGGAGGAGGTGAGCTGTGATATCACCTATTGTGAATGGTGGATCTTGTGTTATCTACTGTATATAGAGGTGTTATCAGTCATTGTACAGGAGGAGGAGGTGAGCTGTGATATCATCTATTGTGAATGGTGGATCCTGTGTTATCTACTGTATATAGAGGTGTTATCAGTCATTGTACAGGAGGAGGAGGTGAGCTGTGATATCATCTATTGTGAATGGTGGATCCTGTGTTATCTACTGTATATAGAGGTGTTATCAGTCATTGTACAGGAGGAGGAGGTGAGTTGTGATATCACCTATTGTGAATGGTGGATCCTGTGTTATCTACTGTATATAGAGGTGTTATCAGTCATTGTACAGGAGGAGGAGGTGAGCTGTGATATCACCTATTGTGAATGGTGGATCCTGTGTTATCTACTGTATATAGAGGTGTTATCAGTCATTGTACAGGAGGAGGAGGTGAGCTGTGATATCATCTATTGTGAATGATGGATCCTGTGTTATCTACTGTATATAGAGGTGTATATAGAGGTGTTATCAGTCATTGTACAGGAGGAGGTGAGCTGTGATATCACTTATTGTGAATGGTGGATCCTGTGTTATCTACTGTATATAGAGGTGTTATCAGTCATTGTACAGGAGGAGGAGTGAGCTGTGATATCACCTATTGTGAATGGTGGATCCTGTGTTATCTACTGTATATAGAGGTGTTATCAGTCATTGTACAGGAGAAGGAGGAGAGCTGTGATATCACCTATTGTGAATGGTGGATCCTGTGTTATCGACTGTATATACAGGTGTTATCAGTCATTGTACAGGAGGAGGTGAGCTGTGATATCATCTATTGTGAATGGTGGATCCTGTGTTATCTACTGTATATAGAGGTGTTATCAGTCATTGTAAAGAAGGAGGAGGTGAGCTGTGATATCACCTATTGGGAATGGTAGATCCTGTGTTATCTACTGTATATAGAGGTGTTATCAGTCATTGCACAGGAGGAGGAGGTGAGCTGTGATATCACCTATTGTGAATGGTGGATCCTGTGTTATCTACTGTATATAGAGGTGTTATCAGTCATTGTACAGGAGGAGGAGAGCTGTGATATCACCTATTGTGAATGGTGGATCCTGTGTTATCTACTGTATATAGAGGTGTTATCAGTCATTGTACAGGAGGAGGTGAGCTGTGACATTACCTATTGTGAATGGTGGATCCTGTGTTGTCTACTGTATATAGAGGTGTTATCAGTCATTGTACAGGAGGAGGAGGTGAGCTGTGATATCACCTATTGTGAATGGTGGATCCTGTGTTATCTCCTGTATATAGAGGTGTTATCAGTCATTGTACAGGAGGAGGTGAGCTGTGACATTACCTATTGTGAATGGTGGATCCTGTGTTATCTACTGTATATAGAGGTGTTATCAGTCTTTGTACAGGAGGAGGTGAGCTGTGTCATCTAGTGTGAATGGTGGATCTTGTGTTATCTACTGTATATATAGGTGTTATCAGTCATTGTACAGCAGGAGGAGGAGAGCTGTGATATCACCTATTGTGAATGGTGGATCCTGTGTTATCTACTGTATATAGAGGTGTTATCAGTCATTTTACAGGAGGAGGAGGTGAGCTGTGATATCACCTATTGTGAATGGTGGATCCTGTGTTATCTACTGTACATAGAGGTGTTATCAGTCATTGTACAGGAGGAGAAGGTGAGCTGCGATATCATCTATTGTAAATGGTGGATCCTGTGTTATCTACTGTATATAGAGCTGTTATCAGTCATTGTACAGGAGGAGGTGAGCTGTGATATCACCTATTGTGAATGGTGGATCCTGTGTTATCTACTCTATATAGAGGTGTTATCAGTCATTGTACAGGAGGAGGAGGTGAGCTGTGATATCATCTATTGTGAATGGTGGATCCTGTGTTATCTACCGTATATAGAGGTGTTATCAGTCATTGTACAGGAGGAGGTGAGCTGTGATATCACCTATTGTGAATGGTGGATCCTGTGTT
This sequence comes from Allobates femoralis, assembly GCA_033576535.1. Lineage (NCBI taxonomy): Eukaryota > Metazoa > Chordata > Amphibia > Anura > Aromobatidae > Allobates > Allobates femoralis. Next base: position 120,724,810 of record JARQOC010000007.1, read on the forward strand.
ATATACTGTATATAGAGGTGTTATCAATCATTGTACAGGAGGAGGAGGTGAGCTGTGATGTCACCTATTGTGAATGGTGGATCATGTGTTATCTACTGTATATAGAGGTGTTATCAGTCATTGTACAGGAGGAGGAGGTGAGCTGTGATATCATTTATTGTGAATGGTGGATCCTGTGTTATCTACTGTATATAGAGGTGTTATCAGTCACTGTACAGGAGGAGGTGAGCTGTGATATCATCTATTGTGAATGGTGGATCCTGTGTTATCAGTCATTGTACAGGAGGAGGAGGTGAGCTGTGATATCACCTATTGTGAATGGTGGATCCTGTGTTATCTACTGTATATAGAGGTGTTATCAGTCATTGTACAGGAGGAGGTGAGCTGTGATATCACCTATTGTGAATGGTGGATCCTGTGTTATCTACTGTATATAGAGGTGTTATCAGTCATTGTACAGGAGGAGGTGAGCTGTGATATCATCTATTGTGAATGGTGGATCCTGTGTTATCTACTGTATATAGAGGTGTTATCAGTCATTGTACAGGAGGAGGTGAGCTGTGATATCACCTATTGTAAATGGTGGATCCTGTGTTATCTACTGTATATAGAGGTGTTATCAGTCATTGTACAGGAGGAGGAGGTGAGCTGTGATATCACCTATTGTAAATGGTGGATCCTATTATCCAAATAATATATTGTCACTTTCATTCTACATGTTTTGATATAGTGATTGCTGATATATTTTCTGCACAGAACACAGTGGATAAAATGAAAACTTCAAGATCTTTGTTGTGTAAAATTGAAAATAAAACATAATTTTTTTAAATTTAAAAACTTGAATAAACAACTTGTAATGACAGATTTCCTTCAATTCCACAGATATACAGAGATTTCCATTCATGTTTAATCTGAATGAAGTCTTTACTAGAGACATAGCAGCACTAATCCCCTCTGTGAACCATCTGCCAAAAAGGGAAATTAACCCATTGATTGCTGCTATATGGGTTTATGTATTTCAGTGTCTTGTCAAAGTCCTATCTATCTATCTATCTATCTATCTATCTATCTATCTATCTATCTATCTATCTAGGTTGGAAGAAGGTCATTACTGACCGAAACGTCGCCATCCTTATACCTGAAGGCCAATAAAGGCAGGATTTATAACTGGAATTGGAGTGCTGCAACCTTATTTACACACATCTATCTATCTATCTATCTATCTATCTATCTATCTATCTATCTATCTATCTATCTATCTATCTATCTATCTATCTATCTATCTATCTACAGTGTTGGCCAAAAGTATTGACACCCCTGCAATTCTGTCAGATAATCCTCAGATTCTTCCTGAAAATGATTGCAATCTCAAATTCTTTGCTATTATTATCTTCATTTAATTTGTCTTCAATGAAAAAACACAAAAGAGAATGAAGCAAAAAGCAAAACATTGATCATTTCACACAAAACTCCAAAAATGGGCCGGACAGAAGTATTGGCACCCTCAGCCTAATACTTGGTTGCACAACCTTTAGCCAAAATAACTGCGATCAGCCGCTTCCGGTAACCATCAATGAGTTTCTTACAATGCTCTGCTGGAATTTTACACCATTCTTCTTTGGCAAACTGCTCCAGGTCCCTGATATGTGAAGGCTGCCTTCTCCAAACTGCCATTGTTAGATCTCTCCACAGGTGATCTATGGGATTCAGGTCTGGACTCATTGCTGCCACCTTAGAAGTCTCCAGTGCTTTCTCTCACACCATTTTCTAGAGCTTTTTGAAGTGTGTTTTGGGTCATTGTCCTGCTGGAAGACCCCTGACCTCTGAGGGAGACCAGCTTTCTCACACTGGGCCCTACATTATGCTGCACAATGTGTTGGTAGTCTTCAGATTTCATAATGCCATGCACACGGTCAAGCAGTCCAGTGCCAGAGGCAGCAAAGCAACCCCAAACCATCAGGGAGCCTCCGCCATGTCTGACTGTAGGGATCGTGTTCTTTTCTTTGAATGCCTCTTTTTTCCTCCTGTAAACTTTTATTTTGATGCCTTTGCCCTTTGCTCTACTTCTGTCTCATCTGACACAGAACATTCTTCCAAAACGTTTTAGGCTTTCTCAGATAAGTTTTGGAAACTCCAGCCTGGCTTTTTTATGTCTCGGGGTAAGAAGTGGGGTCTTCCTGGGTCTCCTACCATACAGTCCCTTTTCATTCAGACGCCGGGCGGATAGTACGGGTTGACACTGTTGCACCCTTGGACTGCAGGGCAGCTTGAACTTGTTTGGATGTTAGTCGAGGTTCTTCATCCACCATCCGCACAATCTTGCGTTTAAATCTCTCGTCAATATTTTCTTTTCCGTCCACATCTAGGGAGGTTAGCCACAGTGCCATGGGCTTTACACTTCTTGATGACACTGCGCACGGTAGACACAGGAACATTCAGGTCTTTGGAGATGGACTTGTAGCCTTGAGATTGCTCATGCTTCCTCACTATTTGGTTTCTCAAGTCCTCAGACAGTTCTTTGGTCTTCTTTCTTTTCTCCATGCTCAATGTGGTACACACAAGGACACAGGACAGAGGTGGAGTCAACTTTAATCCATGTCAACTGGCTGCAAGTGTGATTTAGTTATTGCCAACACCTGTTAGGTGCCACAGGTAAGTTACAGGTGCTGTTAATTACACTAATTACAGAAGCATCACATGATTGTTCTAACAGTGCAATACTTTTGTCCACCCCCTTTTTTATGTTTGGTGGAATTAGATCTAATTTGGCTTTAGGACAATTCTCTTTTGTGTTTTTTTCATTAAAGACAAATTAAATGAAGATAATAATAGCAAAGAATTTGTGATTGCAATCATTTTCAGGAAGAAACTGAGGATTATCTGACAGAATTGCAGGGGTGTCAATACTTTTGGCCATGACTCTATCTATCTAACTATGGTGGGCGTGACATGCTACGATATATGTAACGATGTCAATATTTGTGCATCGTCCGTACGATGTGAAAAGTGAATCCTCGTCATGTAACACGCACAGACATGGGTAAGTCACCTCACCGATGCCTCGATTCTGCGCTCGTGTGGACGACCTAGCGATGGTGTTTTTACATCGTTATGACGCAGTCACACAAAAGCCTCAGTGAACGACTCAGCGCAATGTGGGCGTGTTTGTGTGTTGTTGTTCAATTTGAGCAGATAGGCGCTACATGGTGGTATCCGCGCCCCTCTCTCCATTATTGGTGGCCGCTAATGCGTTCCCATTGGTCAGGTATGCGTTCAAACATAGGGCACTATGTGATTCCTCTTGTCCTGTGATGTGTCTCAATACAAGTGTGCAAATACGGACTCATCTTTGTTGCGCCCTCTAAAACTATGCCACGTCGCAGAAGTGCTATCACAGCGGGACGCTCGTGTGTGCATTATGGGACCTGCAATGCAACTGCACGGGCCACACCAGAGTGCTCTAGTGCGCTGAGAAAGGGTGACCTCCACATAGTGCGTCCCGGACATGTTGTAAATGAAGATTTAAAATATAAATTTGTGGCTCGACGTCTCCAGTGTCCCTATAGGCGGAGGTCACATAGCGTCCTACAGCAATGCTTCCACGGCAGCACGCACCGAGCTGCTAACGTTTATTTTTTTTTTTTTTTTGGTGCCAATACACCGCCAGCCAATCAGAATGCAGGAGGGTTAACAAATCACAACAGGGGAGGCGAGACACAGATGAACACCGGGCTCGCCTACGTGCTAGATTTCCGCATCGCTAATTTCACAACTTCTCAACGATGTCGACCATTTAGACACGTTGATGCTCACATCCAATGTCACGACATCGTGTGATGTGGGGTCCGGTTCCCGTATCTGTATATAACGATCTGACCACTTATCGCTAGTCGTATCATGCTGTCACACGCAACGATGTCGTAGGAGCGATGCCAAATCAGGCACTTTCCAGCGATATGTTTGCATATATCGTAGCGTGTGATGCCCGCTTTACACACACCAACTTCTGACCAACTTACTGGTTGCAGTGAAATCACAGACACATTGTTCTATTTTGTTGTTGTGTACAAATGTAACAATGTGTCCATGATTTCACTGCAATCGGGGCAGATCCCCTACCACCCCCTGCCTATATCTATCCCATGTCTGTCTGTCTGTCTGTCTGTCCCTCTATATGACCAGGGGCATAATTACAATAGGTGCAGGGGCTACATTCCACCCGGGCCCTAGAGTCTAGGGGGCCCCAAAAGTCCCTTTGGCTTATAGAAAGACTATTGCTAAAAATTGCAATAATTGGGGGCCCCGTTGGAGCTTCACATCGGGGCCCATGAACTTCAAGTTTCACACTCTATTTTATCACTCTATCTCTATCTATCTATCTATCTATCTATCTATCTATCTATCTATCTATCTATCTATCTATCTATCTATCTATCTATCTATCTATCTATCTATCTAGCAGCCCTTTAAGTACTCCAGTGCTTTAATGAGGTTTTACCCTAATTCACATTGCACTTGACTCGGTAGTCAGCCGTGTAATATGTAACACTCGCCCTCCGCCCCGCGCTCCTGTCATCCCTATTCCCATTGCCATTGGGTCAGTGGCTGATAAGCCCGGTTTGATCCCTTTATGTTGCCGCCTGTATAGTTTCCTCTAGATCCACAGCCAATTTCGACTTTCTGGCTATTGAAAGGACGGACCCCCTAGGAGCGCAACCGGCTCCATTATCTGCTCCCCGGTATACGGGCAGGAGTGACATTATCAACCGCTTGTAAACAGCACCTGGCGGATTCTGTGCTCACCGTAAACAAGAAACATGATTATCTGCGAAGAAAATATACAGAAAACTCCAAAATGAAATTTCTGTCTATGAATAGAAAGTTTTAAAATGAAATAACAGAGAATTGAATAGAAATCACCAGACTTTCCCTTCCTGGAGAGCGGCTTTATCACAAAAATCTGCTTCTTTTTCCAACCAAGCGTTGTTTTTTGGTTTTCCTATGTGATCCATGTGGTCTTGTTGGTGGTTTCCTATGTGATCTATGTGGTCTTGTTGGTGGTTTTCTATGTGATCTATGTGATCTTGTTGGTGGTTTCCTATGTGATCTATGTGGTCTCGTTGGTGGTTTCCTATGTGATCTATGTGGTCTCGTTGTGGTTTTCCTATGTGTCTATGTGGTCTCGTTGGTGGTTTCCTATGTGATCTATGTGGTCTCGTTGGTGGTTTCCTATGTGATCTATGTGATCTTGTTGGTGGTTTCCTATGTGATCTATGTGGTCTCGTTGGTGGTTTCCTATGTGATCTATGTGGTCTTGTTGGTAGTTTCCTATGTGAACTATGAGGTCTTGTTGGTGTTTCCTATGTGATCTATGTGGTCTTGTTGGTAGTTTCCTATGTGATAATGTGGTCTTGTTGTGTAGTTTCCTATGTGATAAATGTGGTCTTGTTGGTAGTTTCCTATGTGATATCTATGGGTCTTTGGTGGTTTCCTATGTGATCTATGTGGTCTTGTCGATTGTTTTCCTATGTGATCTATGTGGTCTTCTTGGTGGTTTCCTATGTGATTCATGTGGTCTTGTTGGTAATTTCCTGCGTCTTGTTGTGTGTTTTCCTATGTGATCTATATGGTCTTGTTGGTGGTTTCCTATGTGATCTATGTGGTCTTGTTGGTGATTTCCTATATGATCTATTTGGTCTTGTTGGTGGTTCCCTATGTGATCTATGTGATCTTGTTGGTAGTTTCCTATATGATCTATGTGGTCTTGTTGGTGGTTTCCTATGTGATCTATGTGATCTTGTTGGTGGTTTCCTATGTGATCTATGTGATCTTGTTGGTGGTTTCCTATGTGATCTATGTGATCTTGTGGTGGTTTCCTATGTGATCTATGTGGTCTTCTTGGTGGTTTCCTATGTGATTCATGTGGTCTTGTTGGTAATTTCTTGCGGTCTTGTTGGTGGTTCCCTATGTGATCTATGTGATCTTGTTGGTAGTTTCCTATATGATCTATGTGGTCTTGTTGGTGGTTTCCTATGTGATCTATGTGGTCTCGTTGGTGGTTTCCTATGTGATCCATGTGGTCTTGTTGGTGGTTTCCTATGTGATCTATGTGGTCTTGTTGGTGATTTCCTATATGATCTATTTGGTCTTGTTGTGGTTTCCCTATGTGAGCCATGTGGTCTTGTTGGTGGTTTCCTATGTGATCTATTTAGTCTTTTGGTGGTTTCCTATGTGATTCATGTGGTCTTTGTTGCTAATTTCCTGTGGTCTTGTTGGTGGTTTCCTATGTGATTCATGTGTCTTGTTGGTGTTTTCCTAAGTGATCTATATGGTCTTGTTGGTGGTTTCCTATGTGATCTATGTGGTCTTGTTGGTGGTTTCCTATGTGATCTTTGTGGTCTTGTTGGTGGTTTCCTATGTGATCTATTTAGTCTTTTTGGTGGTTTCTATGTGATCTATGTGGTCTTGTTGGTGGTTACCTATGTGATCTATGTGGTCTTGTTGGTGGTTTCCTATGTGATCTATGTGGTCTAGTTGGTGGTTTCCTATGTGAACTATGTGGTCTTGTTGGTGGTTTCCTATGTGATTCATGTGGTCTTGTTGGTGTTTTCCTAAGTGATCTATATGGTCTTGTTGGTGTTTCCTATGTGATCTATGTGGTCTTGTTGGTGGTTTCCTATGTGATCTTTGTGGTCTTGTTGGTGGTTTCCTATGTGATCTATTTAGTCTTTTGGTGGTTTTCAATGTGATCTATGTGGTCTTGGTGGTTTCCTATGTGATTCTATGTGGTCTTGTTTGGTTGTTTTCCTATGTGATGTATGTGGTCTTGGTGGTTTCCTATGTGATCTATTTAGTCTTTTGGTGGTTTTCAATGTGATCTATGTGGTCTTGTTGGTGTTCCTATGTGATCTATTGGTCTTGTTGGTGGTTTTCCTATGTGAACTATGTGGTCTTGTTGGTGGTTTCCTATGTGAACTATGTGGTCTTGTTGGTGTTTCCTATGTGATCCATGTGGTCTTGTTGGTGGTTTCCTATGTGATTCATGTGGTCTTGTTTGGTAATTTCCTGTGGTCTTGTTGGTGGTTTCCTATGTGATCTATTTAGTCTTTTTGGTGGTTTTCCTATGTGATCTATGTGGTCTTGTTGGTGGTTTCCTATGTGATGTATGTGGTCTTGGGTGGTTTCCTATGTGATCTATGTGGTCTTGTTGGTGGTTTCCTATGTGATCTATGTGGTCTTGTTGGTGGTTTCCTATGTGAACTATGTGGTCTTGTTGGTGGTTTCCTATGTGAACTATGTGGTCTTGTTGGTGGTTTCCTATGTGATCCATGTGGTCTTGTTGGTGGTTTCCTATGTGATTCATGTGGTCTTGTTGGTAATTTCCTGTGGTCTTGTTGGTGGTTTCCTATGTGATCTATTTAGTCTTTTTGGTGGTTTTCTATGTGATCTATGTGGTCTTGTTGGTGGTTTCCTATGTGATGTATGTGGTCTTGGTGGTTTCCTATGTGATCTATGTGGTCTTGTTGGTGGTTTCCTATGTGATCTATGTGGTCTTGTTGGTGGTTTCCTATGTGATCTATGTGGTCTTGTTGGTGGTTTCCTATGTGAACTATGTGGTCTTGTTTGTGGTTTCCTATGTGAACTATGTGGTCTTGTTAGTGGTTTCCTATGTGAACTATGTGGTCTTGTTGGTGGTTTCCTATGTGATCTATGTGGTCTCGTTGGTGGTTTCCTATGTGATCTATGTGGTCTTGTTGGTGGGTTCCTATATGATCTATTTGGTCTTGTTGGTGGTTTCCTATGTGAACTATGAGGTCTTGTTGGTGGTTTCCTATGTGATCCATGTGGTCGTGTTGGTGGTTTCCTATGTGATCCATGTGGTCTTGGTGGGTTCCTATATGATCTATTTGGTCTTGTTGGTGGTTTCCTATGTGAACTATGAGGTCTTGTTGGTGGTTTCCTATGTGATCCATGTGGTCGTGTTGGTGGTTTCCTATGTGATCTATGTGGTCTCGTTGGTGGGTTCCTATATGATCTACTTGGTCTTGTTGGTGGTTTCCTATGTGATCCATGTGGTCTTGTTGGTGGTTTCCTATATGATCTACTTGGTCTTGTTGGTGGTTTCCTATGTGATCCATGTGGTCTTGTTGGTTTCCTATGTCATATATGTGGTCTTTATTGTTGTGTTCCTATGTAAGATATGAGACAGGAGTGTCGCTAGCGCCAATGATCTGGATCTATCAACATCACATCCATTGTAACTCTTTTATGTGTTGGGCAATACGGCGCTCAATAAAAGAAATGTAATATATTGAAACTTACAGAAAAAATCGTCTGACTGTATAACCATGAATTAATGAACACAAGCCATCATTGTGTCCCCTGAATATGTCATTGTGTATCCGCCTGTGCTGCTGCGTGTTTGTGTATATGTCACTCATCTGCGCTGTGTTTGTGTGTATTTTACACGTCTGTGCGTTTGTACGATGCATGTACATGTGTGTCGTGTAAGTTCTTGGTATTAGGTATGGAGCATATTTGGTTACATTGTGTCTACTGTGAATGTGCATGTACATATGTTTGTTTGTAGGGTGAGGAGTGGCCCAGACACGGGTCCTGCACAGGGGCCCCTCTCTGTCTGGGTCCTTAGTTTTGACTCCACGTTCCTCCTGAGTTGTTACATTTTGTATAATCTCTTGCAGATCCTGCAGACGATTCTCCAGGTTCCTAGAGGCGATCGATGAAAGTTGTAATTGCTCACAATTAGCCGAAGCGTTTCTTAAACTCTGTATCTCATTCCTACTATCCGAGCGGATGTTTCTCACCCGTCACCTCGAGGTCCCAGAAAACGACGGTCAGTATGAAGCGCGGCGCATAGACCACAATGGTGGAGATGATTGGTGAACGCTCCATCCACAGATTGGAAGACCCCCCGGGGTTTCCTCACATACACGGGTCAGGATGGAAGATAAGACACCGGCATCTTCCAAATGTTGCTCCTTTCATGATGTCGAGACTCGCAAGCTTTGTGCTCCTCAAATATATGGCTGGTAATTCTCCATCTCCACACCAGAGATTTCCAATCAGTCTGAGAGTGTGTATAACCTGACAGCCGGGATAGAAGTCAGTGGGAGGGAAGGTGCAGAACACGGGGATTAAAAGCTGTTTAAAATAAAACCAACTCCCTGCTTCATTGTGACCATTCTGTCTGGGCTTTTCTACATCACTGCACTAAGTCTCTGTATACAGGGAGCTCCCCCTAGTGGTGACTGCGGACAGGATCTTATCATGTATCTCTGTATACAGGGCACTCCCCCTAGTGGTGACTGCAGACATAATCTTATCATGTATCTCTGTATACAGGGAGCTCCCCCTAGTGGTGACTGCAGACATAATCTTATAATGTATCTCTGTATACAGGGAGCTCCCCCTAGTGGTGACTGCAGACAGAATCTTATCATGTATCTCTGTATACAGGGAGCTCCCCCTAGTGGTGACTACAGACAGAATCGTATCCTGTATCTCTGTATACAGGGATCTCCCCCTAGTGGTGACTGCAGACAGGATCTTATCATGTATCTCTGTATACAGGGAGCTTCCAATAGTGGTGACTGCAGACAGAATCGTATCATGTATCTCTGTATACAGGAAGCTCCCCCTAGTGGTGACTGCAGACAGAATCTTATCATGTATCTCTGCATACATGGAGCTCCCCCTAGTGGTGGCTGCAGACAGAATCTTATCATGTATCTCTGTATACAGGGTGCTCCCCCTAATGGTGACTGCAGACATAATCGTATCCTGTATCTCTGTATACAGGGAGCTCCCCCTAGTGGTGACTGCAGACAGTATCTTATCATGTATCTCTGTATACAGGGAGCTCCCCCCAGTGGTGGCTGCAGATAGAATCTTATCATGTATCTCTGTATACAGGCAGCTCCTCCTAGTGGTGACTGCAGACAGAATCTTATCATGTATCTCTGTATACAGGGAGCTCCCCCTAGTGGTGGCTGCAGACAGGATCTTATCATGTATCTCTGTATACAGGGAGCTCCCCCTAGTGGTAACTGCAGACAGAATCTTATGTATCTCTGTATACAGGGAGCTCCCCCTAGTGGTGGCTGCAGGCAGAATCTTATCATGTATCTCTGTATATGGGGATCTCCCCCTAGTGGTGACTGCAGACAGGATCTTATCATGTATCTCTGTATACAGGGAGCTCCTCCTAGTGGTGACTGCAGACAGAATCTTATCATGTCTCTCTGTATACAGGGAGCTCCCCCTAGTGGTGGCTGCAGACAGGATCTTATCATGTATCTCTGTATACAGGGAGCTCCCCCTAGTGGTGGCTGCAGACAGAATCTTATCATGTATCTCTGTATACAGGGAGCTCCCCCCAGTGGTGGCTGCAGATAGAATCTTATCATGTATTATATTTTGCTGTATTTGCACAATTAAAATCCCGCCAAATTATAAAAATATATATTTTAATCAATTCACTCATCTGATTTATTGCATTTAAATGATTTCACTTGCCTGAGTTGCAGTACTGGTCCCAGCCTCTAGATAAGGGTGGTGCTGTTTCAGAAAAAGAAAACCAGACTAAGTTTCCAATCTCATCCATGCATTGAATCTTTACAGTAACAGTGGATATTTCATTTGCTCTAGTTCTCCACGTCAGGAGGGAACGGGTAGAATTTTGTGATGCCTCAAAAATGTAATTGAGAATTATACATGCAAGGGGATCTCTGTGCCGAGGAGCCGAGCTATGGACGATCCCCTTTGAAGCTTCGCATCCAGTTCACTAAGAAAGGTCAACCCCATTGTAAGTGAAGATTTATTGAACCAGAGAGGAATAAAACTCTATTATATCTTCAGACGCTGCTGAATCGCCTCTTTCATTCCTCGCTGGGAGTCGGTATCGCGTATTATTTCCAGGGTTCTGCAATATGTATTGTCTTTTTTGAATGAGACTGAGAAACACAGAGAGAATATAATATTTTCTGCATCTCCGGTTCTTCAATAATGATAACTGTCAAATGAGGTTATTGGGAATCAAACTCCACTTTGATCAAGGAAGGGTTAAAAGCTTCAGCCCCTATAAAAGGTTTGCACTGTAATGATCTTGTAGGATCCTCCTGATCAGTGGCGTTACATGTAGCTTATGGGCCCTGAAAGCTCCAATGAGGCCCCCAATTATTGCAAATCTGTAATAGTCTATTTCTATAGGCCAAAGGGACTTTTGGGGCCCCATAGACTCCAGGACCCGGGTGTGATTGCAACCCCTGAATGTATCGTAGTTACGCCCCTGTTCCTAATGCTGCTGAAAAGCAACAAATAGTGCAATGCCTTGGACAAGGGATGAAAACATTTGATATTGCATAAAAACCTAAGCGTGAGCATCGTATTGTGGAGAGATTCGTGGCTGATTCTGAGCACAGATGTCTTCGTGCAGATAAAGGCAGAATGAGGAAGGTTTCTGCCAGGCAAGTTCATCAGATTAAGAGAGCAGCTGCTAAAAAGGCCTTACAAACCAGCAAACAGATATGTGAAGCTGCTGGAGCCTCTGGAGTCCCTCCAACCTCAAGGTGTAGGATCCTTCAAAGGCTTGCTGTGGGGCATAAACCTACTATTCGGCCACCCCTAAACAGTGCTCACAAGCAGAAACAGTTGCAGTGGGTCCAGATATACATGAAGACTAATATTCAGTCTTGTTTACTGATGAGTGCCGAGCAACCCTGCATGGTCCAGATGGATGGAGTAGTGGATGTTTGGTGGATGCCACCATGTCCCAACAAGGCTGTGACGTCAGCAAGGAGGTGGAGGAGTCATGTTTTGGGCTGGAATCATTGGGAAACAGCTGGTAGGCCCCTTTAACGTTCCTGAAGGTGTGAAAATGACCTCTGCAAAGTATATAGAGTTTCTGACTGAGAACTTTCTTCCATGGTACAAAAAGCAAAAACAGGAGCAAAATCATCTTCTCATGCCCCATCTCATGCTACAAAGAATACCTCTGTGCCATTGGCTGCTATGGGCATAAAAGGAGATAAACTCATGGTGTGGCCACCATCTTCCCCTGACCTCAACCCTATAGAGAACCTTTGGAGTATAATCAAGCAAAAGATCTATGAGGGTGGGAGGCAGTTCACATCAAAACAGCAGCTCTGGGAGGCGATTCTGACATCATGCAAAGAAATACAAGCAGAAACTCTCCAGAAACTCACAATATCAATGGATGGTAGAATTGTAAGGGTTCCTATGTTAACATGTAACTTGGCCTGTTAGAATGTTTTGGAGTTAAATAGCTTTTTATTTCAGTGAATGTGACCTCCTAATGCTGCAAATTCAACAAATCAGCATTTTCAGTTCTTTCAAACATCAAATGTTTACAAACTCTCCTGTGCCTAATAATTTAGATCAGGGCATTTAGAGGTTTTTTAATTTTGCAAATTATACTGTTATCATTGGGAGATTTCTTCACTAAAATTCAATGTATCCTCTAACGGGTGATGACTTTTATTACACTGACTGTCATCTGCACCGACCATTTAGGAAAATCAGAGAAAAAGAACATTTGCATAATAATTTGGAACATGGTGTAAAATTGATATTCTGTTTCATTTCTCCATTTCAACAACTTTTCTTGCAGTTGGTGAATGGATATGTACTGGTCGGACATAGAGGGGGCCGAGGTTACTGGCTATGACCAGCACAGGGGCCCACGAGGACCTTGGGCCCACTGGGAAATCACCCGCTGCCCTGATGGGCCAGTCCGACTCTGAATGGAAATATGCTTGCTTACATTTAGAGGCAGAAGAATCTATTGTGATCACAAAGCTGCGCACAGCAAAAAGGCTGTTACAATGTGTCAGTCTCCATAAATTATATATACCATTATGGAGGGGCTCAAAGAGATGTCTTAGACTACACTGATACATTGTAACAAACTACAGCTTTGAGAAGGAAGAGAAGGTAATGATAGGTTCTCAGAGTCTAAATATAAATTAGAAATCTATTTCTTTGTTGATTTAAACCCTGAAGATATGAATGTGGTCTAATTCCCAATCTAATGGATAATGAGTAGTGATAGGCGACCCAAACTGTAAAGTTTGTGATCCGTACTGAACACCAAGTGTTTGGGCACGTGGACTTCCCTGAGAAGTATTTACCGGGGTCTGCATGCTTGTACTTCTGGTCCGCTCATTACCTACCAGATTATTCACTGCACTGGCTCCAACAGCCAATCACAGATGCTCACTCTTTGTGACAGTGGCTGTGATTGGTTGTTGCGCCCCTCACCTATTGTGCCGACGTCTGTGATTGGTTGCCATAGGCTGTCATAGTAGTGTAAAATTTAAAAAAATGACACAGGGCTTTGCTGTATTTTTGATTCTCAACGCAGATAAAGCAGATAGCTATGGGCTGCCTATCCCAGCTGCCTGGCTTTACTTTGGCTGGCAATCAAAAATACAGGGGAGCCCATTATTTTTTTTATTAATTATTTAAATAAATATTTTTTTAAAAAAGTGTGGCCTTTATCCTATTTTTGATTGCCAGCCAAGGTAAAAACTAACTCCAAAGGGAACGAAGAGCAGCTCGCCTGCGCTGCTGCTGAACAACACCAGACAGTCGGAATATCTGGGATAAAATATTTACTTTATTTCCGACGCGTTTCAGAGCTGCTACCGGGCTCCATCCTCTGGAACAATCCAATCAGGAGCCCGGTAGCAGCTCCGAAATGCATCGGAAAAAAACGGAACGAGGAGACGGGCCGTCACTGAATACTGAGGATGGAGGAAACGGGCGGTCACTGAATACTGAGGATGGAGGAAACGGGCGGTCACTGAATACTGAGGACACAGGAGACAGGCGGTCACTGAATACTGAGGACAGAGGAGACGGGCGGTCACTGAATACTGAGGATGGAGGAAATGGGCGGTCACTGAATACTGAGGACACAGGAGACAGGCGGTCACTGAATACTGAGGATGGAGGAGACGGGCGGTCACTGAATACTGAGGATGGAGGAGACGGGCGGTCACTGAATACTGAGGACACAGGAGACAGGCGGTCACTGAATACTGAGGACGGAGGAGACGGGCGGTCACTGAATACTGAGGATGGAGGAAACGGGCAGTCACTGAATACTGAGGACACAGGAGACGGGCGGTCACTGAATACTGAGGATGGAGGAGACGGGCGGTCACTGAATACTGAGGACACAGGAGACAGGCGGTCACTGAATACTGAGGACGGAGGAGACGGGCGGTCACTGAATACTGAGGATGGAGGAAACGGGCGGTCACTGAATACTGAGGACACAGGAGACGGGCAGTCACTGAATACTGAGGATGGAGGAGACGGGCGGTCACTGAATACTGAGGACACAGGAGACAGGCGGTCACTGAATACTGAGGACAGAGGAGACGGGCGGTCACTGAATACTGAGGATGGAGGAGACGGGCGGTCACTGAATATTGAGGATGGAGGAGACGGGCGGTCACTGAATACTGAGGATGAAGGAGACAGGTGGTCACTGAATACTGAGGATGGAGGAGACGGGCGGTCACTGAATACTGAGGATGGAGGAGACGGGCGGTCACTGAATACTGAGGACGGAGGAGACGGGCAATCACTGAATTCTGAGGACGGAGGAGACGGGCAGTCACTGAATACTGAGGACGGAGGAGATGGGCGGTCACTGAATACTGAGGACGGAGGAGACGGGCGGTCACTGAATACTGAGGATGGAGGAGATGGGCGATCACTGAATACTGAGGACGGAGGAGACGGGCGGTCACTGAATACTGAGGATGGAGGAGACGGACGGTCACTGAATACTGAGGATGGAGGAGATGGGCAGTCACTGAATACTGAGGACGGAGGAGACGGGCGGTCACTGAATACTGAGGATGGAGGAGACGGGCGGTCACTGAATACTGAGGACGGAGGAGACAGGCGGTCACTGAATACTGAGGATGGAGGAGACGGGCGGTCACTGAATACTGAGGATGGAGGAGACGGGCGGTCACTGAATACTGAGGATGGAGGAGACGGGCGGTCACTGAATACTGAGGATGGAGGAGACGGGCGATCACTGAATACTGAGGACAGAGGAGACGGGCAGTCACTGAATACTGAGGACGGAGGAGACGGGCGGTCACTGAATACTGAGGACGGAGGAGACGGGCGGTCACTGAATACTGAGGATGGAGGAGACGGGCGGTCACTGAATACTGAGGACGGAGGAGACGGGCGATCACTGAATACTGAGGATGGAGGAGACGGGCGGTCACTGAATACTGAGGACGGAGGAGACGGGCGGTCACTGAATACTGAGGATGGAGATGATGCCTGTTATTAATTGATAAGAACAAACGTCCATTTTTCATTCATTCTTTGTAGCATTCTCACAGCTGCCTATCTTGCACAGTTCGGTACGTCTGTATGGTGTCTAGTGCGGGTTTATAGTGTGGACGTGTAGTGTATATATTATGTATCTGTCTGTATATGTAACCCGGGTAGTAGATTGCACACAGTTTTAATATATTTTTTTTCTCATGGGCTGGAAAATTTCAATTTCTTCCTTTTCCATGTCTGTGTACTCACCGGCGCCTGACGCCTCTTCCCATAATATATGCAGCACAGTCACTTGTTTCTGTATTGGAGATTGCGGCTTCTCAGAGGTGCAGAGAACGGGGAGACAATGCCGCGCTTTACCCTGTAGATCCAGGAGGTGACGGGAGCTTTGTTTAATTAACTGTAATACGTTCATTGCCCCGGGCCGGAGGCGTCACGGCGCACACACTTGGGTTTTATTTTCTAGACTGCGGTAAAGAATTCTGACACTTTTTTATGTGTTGTAGAAACTGAAGATGTTTTGTAACCGATGAGAAACATCACTAAGACTTTATACACAGCGACATAACGTGAGGCTCAGGGGCCCAAGGTGAAAGCTCCAACCGGGTCCCTAATTATGGCAAATCTTCAATAGCATTAGTCTTTTTCTATACGTCAAAGGGACTTTTGGGGCCCCCCAGGCTCCAGGTCCCAGGTGAGATTGTAACCCCTGACCCAAAAGTCCCATTGGCATATAGAAACATCCAGGCAGAGATACAATTGTTACATAATATCACGGTAACATTCCTCACGGGCAGGGTCCTCTCCCCTCCCCTGCTGTATCCTCACCCATCCCTTGTAGACTGTGAGCCCTCGTGGGCAGGGTCCTCTCTTCTCACCTACTGTATCCTCACTAGTGATGGGCGAATCCTAAATTACTCGGAATCGCTTGACTCTAGCGAGTCCGAGCCCAGGACTCGCTACTCGTTGCGAGTCTAGCGAGTCCAATGATAATGAATTGGGAAGCGAGTAATAGCGAGTAGTGTGAGATTTACAAATCACAGATGTGTCTCAGAAGCTTCAGCCTGAAGCAATCCTAGTTTTGCCATTGATTTGCATTGCTAGTTTACTTTGTAAGTAATCGCTGGTAAACTCGCACAGATAAGAGTCCTGTCTGCTCTGTGTGCTGGCTGCCGCAGCTCCAGGGTCCTAGAGCCTGCCTGCTGCCTGATGTAGCAGAGCTGAGATTGTTCTCAGTCTGCTCATTCCCTGTGCATAGAGATCTATATCTATACACAGGGGATGTAGCAGAGAGGACATCGCGTTTTGGACTGCGTCGGACGGAAGAGGATTTTTTTAATTAAAGATGGAGTCCCTAATGGCTTTTTTTTTTATTTCTAATAAAAAATTTTCTCTGTGTTGTGTTTTTTTTAAAACAATTTAATAGAAATTCATGGCGGTCATGTCTAATATTGGCGTGACCGCCATAAATTTCGGGCTTAGGGCCAGCTGATAATACAAAGCTGGCCCTAACCTCTATTACCCAGCGTGCCACCGCCACCAGGGCCGCTGGAAGAGCGGGGTTCAGCGCCAGAGGATGGCGCTTCAATGAACGCGCCATCTTCTGGGGCGGCTGCCGGCTGCAATTTGCAGCGGGGGGTGCCCAGAAAGCTTGGGCATCCCTGCGCTGCGGATTCCAGCCCCCAGCTGCTTAGCTGTACCTGGCTAGAAATAGAAATTGCGCGGAGCCCCACGCATTTTTTTTAAATTATTTCATGAAATTCTGAGATTCTGACTCTGACTCTGAGATTCTGACTCTGACTCTGAGACTCTGACTCTGACTCTGAGACTCTGAGATTCTGACTCTGACTCTCTGAGATTCTGACTCTGACTCTCTGAGATTCTGACTCTGACTCTGACTCTCTGAGACTCTGAGATTCTGACTCTGACTCTCTGAGACTCTGAGACTCTGAGATTCTGAGACTCTGAGATTCTGAGATTCTGACTCTGACTCTCTGAGATTCTGACTCTGACTCTCTGAGATTCTGACTCTGACTCTGAGACTCTGAGATTCTGAGACTCTGAGATTCTGAGATTCTGACTCTGACTCTCTGAGACTCTGAGATTCTGACTCTGACTCTGACTGTCTGAGACTCTGACTCTGACTCTCTGAGATTCTGAGATTCTGACTCTCTGATATTCTGACTCTGACTCTCTGAGATTCTGACTCTGACTCTCTGAGATTCTGACTCTGACTCTCTGAGATTCTGACTCTGACTCTCTGAGATTCTGACTCTGGCTCTGACTCTCTGAGATTCTGACTCTGACTCTCTGAGATTCTGACTCTGACTCTCTGAGATTCTGACTCTGACTCTGAGACTCTGAGACTCTGACTCTGAGACTCTGACACTCTGAAATTCATGAAATAATAAAAAAAAAATGCGTGGGGCTCCGCGCAATTTTTATGTCTAGCCAGGTACAGCTAAGCAGCTGGGGGCTGGAATCCGCAGCGCAGGGAGGCCCAAGCTTTCTGGGCACCCCCCGCTGCAAATTGCAGCCCACAGCTGCCCCAGAAGATGGCGCGTTCATTGAAGCGCCATCCTTTTGGCGCTGAACCCCGCTCTTCCAGCGGCCCTGGTGGCGGTGGCACGCTGAGTAATAAAGGGGTTAATACCAGCTTTGTTATACAAGCTGGTATTAAGTCCGAGATTCTTAATGTCAGGCCACGTTTGACCCAGCCACTAAGAATCTCCAATAAAGGGTTAAAAAAACACAGAGAAAATTTTTTATTTGAAATAAAAAAAAGCCATTAGGGACTCCATCTTTAATTAAAAAAATCCTCTTCCGTCCGACGTAGTCCAAAACGCGATGTCCTCCCTGCTACATCCCCTGTGCATAGATATAGATGTCTATGCACAGGGAATGAGCAGACTGAGAACAATCTCAGCACTGCTACATCATGTTTGTGAGCAGGCGGGCTCTAGGACCCTGGAGCTGCACAGAGAAGACAGCTGGACTCGGCTCGCAAAGAAACAGCAGTTATTTGCGAGTTTCCCTGCTATCACTGGCACAGTAGCCGAGTCTGATGCAAACAATGGCAATCCTAGTTTTGTCAGCGTTTGCCAATGATTTGCATTGGACTCGTGCGAGTAAACGCTGGGAAACTCGCAGAGTACCGAGTCCTGCGAGTCCCTTACTACTCGCCGAGTAACGAGTCCTAGCGAGTAGATTCGCCCATCCCTAATCCTCACCCATCCCTTGTAGACTGCGAGCCCTCATGGACAGGGCCCTCTCCCCTCCATTACTGTATCTTCCCCCATCCCTTGTAGACTGTGAGCCCTCGCAGCTGGATCCTCTCTCCTCATCTACTGTATCCTCACCCATCCCTTGTAGACTGTGAGCCCTCGTGGGCAGGGTCCTCTCTCCTCACCTACTGTATCCTCACCCATCCCCTGTAGACTGTGAGCCCTCGTGGGCAGGGTTCTCTCTCCTCACCTACTGTATCCTCACCCATCCCTTGTAGACTGTGAGCCCTTGTGGGCAGGGTCCTCTCTCCTCTCCTACTGTATCCTCACCCATCCCTTGTAGACTGTGAGCCCTTGTGGGCAGGGTCCTCTCTCCTCTCCTACTGTATCCTCACCCATCCCTTGTAGACTGTGAGCCCTCGTGGGCAGTGTCCTCTCTCCTCACCTACTGTATCCTCACCATCCCTTGTAGACTGAACCCTCATGGGCAGGGTCTTCTCTCACCTACTGTATCCTCACCCATCCCTTGTAGACTGTGAGCCCTTGTGGGCAGGGTCCTCTCTCCTCACCTACTGTATCCTCACCCATCCCTTGTAGACTGTGAGCCCTTGTGGGCAGGGTCCTCTCTCCTCACCTACTGTATCCTCACCCATCCCCTGTAGACTGTGAGCCCTCGTGGGCAGGGTTCTCTCTCCTCACCTACTGTATCCTCACCCATCCCTTGTAGACTGTGAGCCCTTGTGGGCAGGGTCCTCTCTCCTCTCCTACTGTATCCTCACCCATCCCTTGTAGACTGTGAGCCCTTGTGGGCAGGGTCCTCTCTCCTCTCCTACTGTATCCTCACCCATCCCTTGTAGACTGTGAGCCCTCGTGGGCAGTGTCCTCTCTCCTCACCTACTGTATCCTCACCCATCCCTTGTAGACTGTGAGCCTTCGGATGCAGGGTCCTCTCTCCTCATCGACTGTATCCTGACCAATCCTTTTGAAATCAAAAGAAGAAAAAATGTGACTATTCACTTTATGAATGCATTTCAGCTCTGGCACTTGGGTTGAGTTAAAGGGATCCTGTCACCTCCAGAACGCCTCCTAAGCTAGCAAAACATGTCCCTGCACCATCCTATCTCTAATCTCACACTTCTTTTGTCTCCTAAAAGCCTCGTGGGAAAGTGCATAAAAACGGTTTAATACTCCCTCATTAGTGATTATAATTAGCAGGGGCTATATTCTTTAGTCACCAAGGCGTGTTGTTTTGCAGCTCCAGGATCCACCCTCTCTCTGTCTGTGCTGCTGTGATGTGGAGCTGAAGGCAGGACTAATGATTTGCTTTCTGTGAGTGATAGAGAGGGGGGAGGGTAAAGCCTGCACAAGCAAAGCAAACAGACAGAGGCTGGATCTTCGAGGCTGCAAAACAGCCCGCCCTGGTGACTAAAGAATACAGCCCCTGCTAATTATCACTAATGAGGGAGTATTTTTATGCACTTTCACAGGATGCTTTTAGGAGACAAAAGGAGTGTGAGATTAGTGATGGGATGCTGCAGGGACATGTTTTGCTAGCTTAGGAGGCGTTCTAGAGGTGACAGGATCCCTTTAAGCCTTGTATGGATCCTGATCCTAGTTAAGGCTTTTCACATTTTGCCTATAAACTGGACCTATAGTCGCATGTTTTCTTATTTTGGTTTGAATTGTTATTTCAGTGACTGACCAGATTGATACAAAGTCTTTACGATGCTCAATTTGTTATTGTAACCCTGCCCCCGAGGTGCACATGGCTCCGCCCCTTCCAGTTATCATTTGGTTAGCCCCACCCCTTAATTACACTCCCTTTATTATTATAACCAGGGCAACTCCGGCTTCTACAGCCAGATTTTAATAAAGTCCAAAGGAAAAAGAGTAGTTTTTTAGTTCCTAAAGAATATGTATTTAAATTAGAGTGAGCCACCAAGAGTGTCCATATCATAGTGTCCATATCATAGTGTCCATATCATAGTGTCCATATCCATATCAGAGTGTCCATATCCATATCATAGAATGGTCTTGCAAGTGACAGTGGTAGAAATCTGTCTGGATCGGGGCTGTCCCAAAGCTTCTGGACTGACGGCACAATCTTTATGTAATTACCCACAACTAGTGAACATAAATGGCTGCGGAGAGGCCAATATTCAACTTTGAGGGTCAACTGCTTTGTCCTATGGGTAAAAGGTGTTTGCTAGAGTTTCATTGACCTGTGAAATAAGTTCAGTTTGTAGCTTTTTGCCTAAGGCAGAGCGGCTTGTGGGAGACCCCCGAACTCACAGACGAATTCCTAGTTAAGTCATCTGCAGCCAGAATACACAAAAGCTATAGATGGCTCCAAACAAGCCCTAATACTCAAGGTTAGGCTAGGGTCACATGCATGTAAAATCTGCAAGTGTGACCCTAGCCATAGGCTGGAAACACACAGTCCGAGAGGCATGAGAGATACTCGCATGAGTCTTGCAGCCCTCACCTGGCACGGCGATGGCTTTCTGGAAATGGAGTGTGTCAGCTGTATGTATTTCTATGCAGCTCCACACACCTGTCCAGAGAGCCATCAGCTGTCCCAGGTGAGTCATGCGAGACATGTGTGAGTATCTCACATGCCTCACCCAGCATGGGCGACAGCTGCCTGAATGGAGTATGTCAGCTGTATGTGTTTCTAGGCAGCTCCACCCTCCCGCTCCTGGGTGAGTCATGTGAGACTTGTGCAAGTATCTCACATGACTCACCTGGCACCACTGACTGCTCTCTGGATGGGAGTGTGGAGCTGCACAGAAACACATAAGTGAATGTCTATCAGAGACATAGCTGTCGTGAGTCATGTGAGACTGCATGGTCTCCATGACTCACCGGATGCTCTGGATGGAGTGTAAGCGCATAAACACATAAGCTGACATGTTCCTCGAGACCGTCAGCTGCGCAGTGAGTCATGTGAGACTCATGCGAGTATCTTGCATGCCTCTCGGACCATGTGTGTTTCCACCCTTAGGTAAAATTTCTCAAAGGACTGAACCCTCAACTCAAAGTTTCTCTCTATATAGAATGTATGACAGAACGGGATGGCGCCAATCGCTACGTGATCCAGATATATAAGTCCGAGCGGCTTCCTACATTTCTATCACGATATGAAGGCGCTGCCAGACAATGCTTTTCCTATTAGCATCTTATTCTGCATCCCGTCAATAAGTGATTTCCCGCGTGTAGGACCTGGTGGCGGAGGTCAGCCGCCGGAGAAGCCTTTCCCAGCCGCGCGCTGTTGTGTTCTCTTATTACTTCTTCCTCCACAGCACAAACAATTTACAAATTGTCAGAATTAAGAGCTGTTGTCATAGCATTTAGCGCTGTCCTGTGGGGGCATTGTGCCGCCTGACACCTCGCAGCGGATGCCACGTGACTCATTGGCGGTCTGCAGTGCGGGGACGGAGCATTGCTGAATCACCATCAGTAGATATATAAACTCCTGACATTTGTAGATGAGTATAGTCAGTCCGTCAATATTACTCCTTTATGTGCACCGCCATTGTAGCAGCTCATCTGCCTCGGCTCCGGGGCCGGGTTCTGCTCCCTTCCTCTATGGCTGCTGCTCTTTGTTGTGATCCACAAGTTCCCTGGCTGAACTCCTGGGAAATGATCACTTACGACCTCTTAAAGGGGTGTACTTAAATTCTTAATGAGAGATTGCCGAGTGATGCTGATCTTCAGTTCTCCCATTAGATGAATAGAGAGGCAGCGCGAATGATCAACCGGTTCTTAAGATTCGTGGTGGCTAAAAACGTTGATTGTAAAATGATCGAATATTCTGTGGATAGGGAACGTCTTTAAGACTTGACAACACCCTTGAGGCTGACATTTGAGTATTCAGTAAGCTTTGTATCCAGGTATCATGTGCCTTGGAGTTTGTATCATCTTTTATTTCTGCAATGTGCATTTCCTTCCTGGCTCAGACCTGCTGCTCGTCCTTCATCTGCTGTAAGCATTACTAACTCTTCACATTACAAACACTGAGGCAACAAACTAAAGGCCGATTCATCAGAGCTGCCAGAAGTGGGGAATGGAATCTTTTAAAAATCGCAACATATTTGTGACTTTTGACATTTTTATGCCAGCTGGAATCAGATCCGCCAAAATGGGTGGAGCAGGAGAGGAGCCAGGGTGAGAGAGGAGAGACGTCACTCTCACCCATCCGAATAATCAAAAATGTCAATGTTTTGTACTGCAGAAATGCTGCTCCACTCATTGATTTCGCAGCATTTGTGGCACGTGGTGGAAGCGAGTGCCACTATGAAAAGTGATGAATTCATTAAATAGTGTGTGCCTCGAATGAATTTGTGATACAAAAAGAGAGAGAAAAGCGCTCCCATAAGGAGAACCCACATGCACATTGAAGGGGAAGGGAAGGTTGTCACAGGGTGGCTCTCACCTTTTCGGGTTGTGCCGCCTCCGCACAACCCCAGTGTATTCTCAAGGCCACTTGGGCCGGAGGAGCCGTCCAGGTGCCAGACGCCTGTCAGTCACGTGGTGTCTGCGGTCCCGTAAATTATATCCACCAATCACAGGTGTGGACGTTCCCACAGGTCCGGTGCTCCACAGGTAGTGAAGGATTTTCAGCAAGGTGCCCCGCAGCTTCTGAATAACTCACACAAGGGTGAGATCCAACAGTTCAATATAAGGTTATTCTATAGCGAGCGCAGGGGCACAGATAAGGCAGGTAGTTATGGAGCAAGAATCCTCTTTATTCACCACAACATGTTTCCACGAAGGCTTATCGTCTTCCTCAGGTGGATCTTCTGGGAGCAGTGGATCTACGTATGTCTCTCTCCCCTCCATCTTGTTGCACGACACAGTTGAACAGCACAACCATAGCAGTCAATATCAATCTAAAAACTGATTCTGGCTATCAACTACTATCAGTGACTCTCCAGTGTAAATGGAGGGTGTCATGATCTAATGTATCTGTCAGGACTCCGATCTTCTGATGGCATTTTGTGCATTCTTACCCTTTTCCAAGATGGCATCCTCTTCTTCATTCCTCTCCATGTGTGGTTTTCAAGGGACATTTTCCTAAAAGGCTTCATTTAATATTTTCACTCTGTTTTTATAATCTTTGATTTTCCACTGAACTTCGTTTGATCACCTTGTGTTACAATGTTGACCTTTTCAACAATAAACTTTGTTTCAGTTGTGTCTTGCCTCACGCAAAAAGATTCCTGAGTTATCCATTATACGTATTAGGGTATGTGCACACAGGAAGGTTTAGTGGAGGTTTAGCAGCGAAAACCGCCGGCGTTTTAGCATAGGTTTTATTTAAATTTATGTAAATCCTAAGCAGCTTTAGGACTTACATGTAACCCTATGTAATTTGGAAAACGCTGTGCACACAATGTCGGTTTATGTGAGCGGATCCGCCCGCGATTGAGTGGTTTCTCAGCGGCTTAGCAGCATACAGCATGTCAATTCTTTTCAGCGGTTTTTGATCGGAATCGCTTGACTCTAGCGAGTCCGAACCATTCATTAACATTGGACTCGCAACGAGTAGCGAGTCCCGGGCTCGGAATCGCTACTCGGAATCGCTTGACTCTAGCGAGTCCCGGGCTCGGAATCGCTACTCGGAATGGCTTTCTGAGTAGCGATTCCGAGCCCGGGACTCGCTAGAGTCAAGCGATTCCGAGTAGCGATTCCGAGCCCGGGACTCGCTACTCGTTGCGAGTCCAATGTTAATGAATGGTCCTTGCGAGTCCTGCGAGTCCCATAGAAAACCGCAGGAAAAACCACCGGTAAACCGCTGTGCACATGCTAAAAAAACCGCCGGAAAACCGCCGGAGATATCAGAGCTCTGATCTCTAGGCTCCTGATAATTTCCAGCGGTTTACTGAAGGTTTGAACACCACTAAACCTTCCTGTGTGCACATACCCTTACAGTATCGAGTATCAATCTCTGAACCGGACTGACGAGTGGTCTCCTATTCTGGGACTGTTGGTACACTGGTTGCCTCTTGCTGCACACTCCATATCATTGATGAAGTGAGTCTCTGCCTCCTTTCGCTCTCCCATGATGGCTCTTTTTGCTCTGTCGTCTCCAAGTTTGAGACATTAATATTGAAATAACCATCTTAGAGACTTGTTGGCGGTCCTCCACACCTGCTCCTCTGCTCCATCTCTTCCATGTCCTGCTATTCCTTTCCCTTTATTAAAGGGATCCTGTCACCCCCAAAACACCTCCTAAGCTCTTAAAAGCTGTCCCTAGTGCATATTAACACTTTCCCTACACTCCTTTTTGCTCCTAAATGCACCTAATCAAAGTGAAGAAAAACGTTTTATAAGTACCTGATTAGTGATGATAATGAGTGACTATCTATTCATAGTCACTCATCCAGGCAGCCCCTCTTCATGATATCACGCCTATTCAGGCGTGATCTTCCTAATAGATTCAAAATCGCGCCTCTCTGCGCGCCTCCTCACTCTCCCATTACGCACGGGCTTCAGTGGGGGCATTATGACGCGATTCGCGTCATTTCCTAGCGCCGGGTGACGTAGTACACCCGCGCCGCTCGCTTTGAGCTTCAAGTGCCTCACTGCGCATGCGTGCGGGAGCGCACTGCGCATGCGTGCGGGAGCCGGAACAGAGCGGCCGGCGATCCGGAGACACAGGCACAGAAGAGGATTCCATTCCTCATAACAACAGTACGGCGGTCCCATTACAAACCCCTAAGTTAGGGGTTTGTAATGGGACCGCCGTACTGTTGTTATGAGGAATGGAATCCTCTTCTGTGCCTGTGTCTCCGGATCGCCGGCCGCTCTGTTCCGGCTCCCGCACGCATGCGCAGTGAGGCACTTGAAGCTCAAAGCGAGCGGCGCGGGTGTATACGTCACCCGGCGCCAGGAAATGACGTGAATCGCGTCATAATGCCCCCACTGAAGCCCGTGCGTAATGGGAGAGTGGGGAGGCGCGCAGAGAGGCGCGATTTTGAATCTATTAGGAAGATCACGCCTGAATAGGCGTGATATCATGAAGAGGGGCTGCCTGGATGAGTGACTATGAATAGATAGTCACTCATTAGCATCAATAATGAGGTACTTATAAAACGTTTTTCTTCACTTTGATTAGGTGCATTTAGGAGCAAAAAGGAGTGTAGGGAAAGTGTTAATATGCTCTAGGGACAGGTTTTAAGAGCTTAGGAGGTGTTTTGGGGGTGACAGGATCCCTTTAACCTACACTTGCTTTTGCTGTGATTTCTGCAAAACTCTTCCCTTGGGAGTCATACCTCCCCATTCATTTCCCTCTGAACCCCAAGTTTCATACTCTCACCCCAATCTTGAAGGACAATACCCTGATGACTCCATTTCAGCCATTTTTTAATATTACACAAGGAGCCAGTTCTACTAAAGATTATATTTCACATCTCAGCCTTTACAAGATGTGATTGCAGGATTACTTCGTATCAATGAAGTATCGTTATCACTATTAGTAAACAGTTTTCTCTTTTGGTTGAATGCTCACTTTTATGAGTGCAAGTTTTTTTTTTCTTTTAATAATTCTTCTGTCTTTTAATTTATGATATTTTTCTTTCATCCTAGTAGATTCTATAGATTGTGTGAAGGTTGATGTGCCTCTGGAGTGACGCCGCCACTAGATGTTGTGTTCTCCGCGTCTAATAAGAGATTGTGTCAACTTTATATACAACTGTGATATCTGCAAAAAATAAAAAGGCTTTCACAAAGTTAGAAATCTGGGGTCAAACATTACTCACACAACTAGTACCGCCAACTGGGGACTTCACTATATTACTTCATATAATATTTAAGGTGCTCTCCAAGGTGCTGAACCTGCATTGACACAATGTGTCCATAACAGACAGAGAATATAGGAGCAAGGAAGGGTGAGATAGTGAGAAAAAGAATCTTAAATACAACAAATATCATCATCTACTATGGGGAGTGTTGTAACAATCCTCTACATAGGAGCAGTATTATAGTAGTTATATTCTTGTATATAGGAGCAGTATTATAGTAGTTATATTCTTGTACATAGGGGCAGTATTATAGTAGTTATATTCTTGTATATAGGAGCAGTATTATAGTAGTTATATTCTTGTATATAGAGGACAGTATTATAGTAGTTATATTCTTGTATATAGGAGCAGTATTATAGTAGTTATATTCTTGTACATAGGGGCAGTATTATAGTAGTTATATTCTTGTATATAGGGGCAGTATTATAGTAGTTATATTCTTGTATATAGGGGCAGTATTATAGTAGTTATATTCTTGTACATTGGGGCAGTATTATAGTAGTTATATTCTTGTATATAGGAGCAGTATTATAGTAGTTATATTCTTGTACATTGGGCAGTATTATAGTAGTTATATTCTTGTATATAGGGGCAGTATTATAGTAGTTATATTCTTGTATATAGGGGCAGTATTATAGTAGTTATATTCTTGTATATAGGAGCAGTATTATAGTAGTTATATTCTTGTATATAGGAGCAGTATTATAGTAGTTATATTCTTGTACATAGGGCAGTATTATAGTAGTTATATTCTTGTATATAGGAGCAGTATTATAGTAGTTATATTCTTGTACATAGGAGCAGTATTATAGTAGTTATATTCTTGTATATAGGAGCAGTATTATAGTAGTTATATTCTTGTATATAGGAGCAGTATTATAGTAGATATATTCCTGTATATAGGGGCAGTATTATAGTAGTTATATTCTTGTATATAGGAGCAGTATTATAGTAGTTATATTCTTGTATATAGGGGCAGTATTATAGTAGTTATATTCTTGTATATAGGAGCAGTATTATAGTAGTTATATTCTTGTATATAGGAGCAGTATTATAGTAGTTATATTCTTGTATATAGGAGCAGTATTATAGTAGTTATATTCTTGTATATAGGAGCAGTATTATAGTAGTTATATTCTTGTATATAGGAGCAGTATTATAGTAGTTATATTCTTGTATATAGGAGCAGTATTATAGTAGTTATATTCTTGTATATAGGGGCAGTATTATAGTAGTTATATTCTTGTATATAGGAGCAGTATTATAGTAGTTATATTCTTGTTCATAGGGGCAGTATTATAGTAGTTATATTCTTGTATATAGGAGCAGTATTATAGTAGTTATATTCTTGTATATAGGGGCAGTATTATAGTAGTTATATTCTTGTATATAGGGGCAGTATTATAGTAGTTATATTCTTGTATATAGGGGCAGTATTATAGTAGTTATATTCTTGTATATAGGAGCAGTATTATAGTAGTTATATTCTTGTTCATCAGTTGAGTATTTTAGTGTTTTGTAGTCTGTTACAGCAGTTTGACCCTTTAGATGGGGTAGTTTGGACTGAACCAAATCTGCTTTGGATAATGCATATAAAATCTCTATCTGTACTTTGACCAATTGGTGCAAATCTAAAAAGCGTGAGCAGCTGGCACTGAATAAATATCATAGAATGGTTCCAAAAACAAAAAAACAGATATAATATTTAAAGAAATCTACAAATAATTGAAATAGTAAAAACCTTTGAAGCCAGTTTTTCCCATTTTCTTTGCTTTATGTTCACATTATAGATTGGAATCTTCCCAGTTTTTGGGGATTTATAGACGACGTCGTGTCTATATATAAGGAGTCAGGTCTGAGTATTTGAGCTTTTTCCCTCTCCTGCGACTCTTGATACAATGGTGAGATCTTCTGTATTTGTACCATGTGTCTCTCCATCTCTATAGTCAGCAATTTTCATCTGTATCCATTCATTGCGCTGCGTTGGTTCCCAGTGTGACGCTGACACTAGGTGACAGGATTCTGTGAGCGCTCATTTATATTCTATGAATTTCGACGGATGATGTGTGATTTTTTTAGACACTTTTTGTAGAAAAAATTACACACAATAAAAAAGATCATACACTAAACCCTGAGCATTTTGTAAGCGTTAATTATGGATTTTATGGACAAGTGAAGTCAATTGGCGCCATTTCTTAAGAGGTCTTTTTATTTACTTAAAGTGAAATGAAAATTGCCAATCAGAAACAATTCAGTGGTTTATCTTGTGTGTGAGAAGACTTTGTAATGGATTCAATGACCTCCTGTGACCAAAATCTCTATATAATGTGCTGAAAAAGGCTTGGATTGTATGGACAACCCCTGTCTATAGGCACCATATGGGCAAAAGGACACATGGGGCAGAGACCATCACTAATCCTACAGTGTCAATCAAGCACTCACTAGAATGGAGAAAAAATTCCCATCATGGTATAATACTGCCACCATATACAAGAATATAACTACTATAATACTGCTCCTATGTACAAGAATATAACTACTATAATACTGCTCCTATATACAAGAATAAACTACTATAATACTGCTCCTATATACAAGAATATAACTACTATAATACTGCTCCTATATACAAGAATATAACTACTATAATACTGCTCCTATATACAAGAATATAACTACTATAATACTGCCCCTATGTACAAGAATATAACTACTATAATACTGCTCCTATATACAAGAATATAACTACTATAATACTGCTCCTATATACAAAAATATAACTACTATAATACTGCTCCTATATACAAGAATATAACTACTATAATACTGCCCCTATATACAAGAATATAACTACTATAATACTGCTCCTATATACAAGAATATAACTACTATAATACTGCCCCTATATACAAGAATATAACTACTATAATACTGCCCCTATATACAAGAATATAACTACTATAATATAATACTGCCCTATGTACAAGAATATAACTACTATAATACTGCTCCTATATACAAGAATATAACTACTATAATACTGCTCCTATATACAAGAATATAACTACTATAATATAATACTGCCCCTATGTACAAGAATATAACTACTATAATACTGCTCCTATATACAAGAATATAACTACTATAATACTGCCCCTATGTACAAGAATATAACTACTATAATACTGCTCCTATATACAAGAATATAACTACTATAATACTGCTCCTATATACAAAAATATAACTACTATAATACTGCTCCTATATACAAGAATATAACTACTATAATACTGCCCCTATATACAAGAATATAACTACTATAATACTGCTCCTATATACAAGAATATAACTACTATAATACTGCCCCTATATACAAGAATATAACTACTATAATACTGCCCCTATATACAAGAATATAACTACTATATATATAATACTGCCCCTATGTACAAGAATATAACTACTATAATACTGCTCCTATATACAAGAATATAACTACTATAATACTGCCCCTATGTACAAGAATATAACTACTATAATACTGCTCCTATATACAAGAATATAACTACTATAATATAATACTGCCCCTATATACAAGAATATAACTACTATAATATGCTCCTATATACAAGAATAACTACTATAATACTGCTTCTATGTAGAAGAATATAACTACAATAATATTGCCCCTATATACAAGAATATAACTACTATAATACTGCCCTTATATACAAGAATATAACTACTATAATACTGCCCCTATATACAAGAATATAACTACTATAATACTACTCCCTATATACAAGAATATAACTACTATAATACTGCCCCTATATACAAGAATATATCTACTATAATACTGCCCCTATGTACAAGAATATAACTACTATAATACTGCTCCTATATACAAGAATATAACTACTATAATACTGCCCCTATATACAAGAATATAACTACTATAATACTGCCTCTATATACAAGAATATAACTACTATAATACTGCTCCTATGTACAAGAATATAACTACTATAATACTGCTCCTATATACAAGAATATAACTACTATAATACTGCTCCTATATACAAGAATATAACTACTATAATACTGCTCCTATATACAAGAATATAACTACTATAATACTGCTCCTATATACAAGAATATAACTACTATAATACTGCTCCTATATACAAGAATATAACTACTATAATACTGCTCCTATATACAAGAATATAACGACTATAATACTGCTCCTATATACAAGAATATAACTATTATAATACTGCCACTATATACAAGAATATAACTACTATAATACTGCTCCTATGTACAAGAATATAAACTACTATAATACTGCCCTATGTACAAGAATATAACTACTATAATACTGCTCCTATATACAAGAATATAACTACTATAATACTGCTCCTATATACAAGAATATAACTACTATAATACTGCTCCTATATACAAGAATATAACTACTATAATACTGCTCCTATATACAAGAATATAACGACTATAATACTGCTCCTATATACAAGAATATAACTATTATAATACTGCCACTATATACAAGAATATAACTACTATAATACTGCTCCTATGTACAAGAATATAACTACTATAATACTGCCCCTATGTACAAGAATATAACTACTATAATACTGCTCCTATATACAAGAATATAACTACTATAATACTGCCCCTATATACAAGAATATAACTACTATAATACTGCCTCTATATACAAGAATATAACTACTATAATACTGCTCCTATGTACAAGAATATAACTACTATAATACTGCTCCTATATACAAGAATATAACTACTATAATACTGCCCCTATATACAAGAATATAACTACTATAATACTGCCTCTATATACAAGAATATAACTACTATAATACTGCTCCTATGTACAAGAATATAACTACTATAATACTGCTCCTATATACAAGAATATAACTACTATAATACTGCCCCTATATACAAGAATATAACTACTATAATACTGCCCTATATACAAGAATATAACTACTATAATACTGCCCATATGTACAAGAATATAACTACTATAATACTGCCCTATATACAAGAATATAACTACTATAATACTGCCCTATATACAAGAATATAACTACTATAATACTGCTCCTATATACAAGAATATAACTACTATAATACTGCCCCTATATACAAGAATATAACTACTATAATACTGCTCCTATGTACAAGAATATAACTACTATAATACTGCCCTATGTACAAATATAAGTACTATGTAAAGAATACAGCTTTAATATGACGCGCCCCTCCTATGATTGATGTGCGTTGTCCTCTGAGCGTCATCCTCTTCCAGTCTCGTTGTTACGGGTTCTTTATCACTGGCGCTGACAGATCAGTACATGACAGGTATCACTTGTGTTGTTGTACTTGGACCTTTGCAGTAATTCCCTCGTCTGATTAGTGAATCGTCTCATGGGATTTTCCCTTTAATTACAATTAGAAGAGAGGGAAAGTATAAATATAGAAATATAAGTGTCATTGTGTGACGGGTCCGGGGGGGGGGCAGAGGAGCAGGATGATTTGGTGCGGGGATGATGGTGACTGCAGACGCTCCTGTAAATAGGGACGATTCTGAGTTTCTGTCTAATTTACTGATCTCTAATTAAATCTTCTGTAACTTTCCTTTCCTTGTTGTTTTAGTTACATTTTTCAGGGCCGGCTGTTTCATAGCTGAAGCAATTTCGGTGCTTAATTGTCTATAGCATGAAGTGTCTGCTCCTCTCCCGCAGTGTTATGTGTTGACGCTGTGGAAGCTTTGTGTAAACTGTGGGAGTTTCCTTGACTAAATCTTAATGATTGTATCTAATATTTTCCTAAATTTCAAGATAGGATATTAGTTTTTAGACACTGGTGTAAGTTGAAGTCCCAATATTGCAATCTTTAATAGCATTAGTCTATTTCTATAGGCCAAAGGACTTTTGGGGCCCCCCAGGCTCCAGGGCCCGGTTCCATTGTAGCCTCTGCACCCATTGTCATTACGTTACATCCGACTGTTCACACAGCTTCTAGAAGACCAGCAATCCCCCTCTGGATTTATTATCTTTGTGCTATATTTCCCAATATCTATGGATACATCTTTATTCTCCTATCACTCATCAAAATGTTTACAATGTATCGTTAGTTTCCGGTATCTTAGAAATGCTGTCTTGTGTGCACTACATGAGGTCTATTTCTGACTTGTATTCTGCATTTATTCACCTATCTCTATCTTTCAGTTGTCTCTGAGCTAGTGGGTAGAGAATAGCTACTATGAAGTGTCCCATACACAGCGCACACAGACATGAGGGATTCTGCTCTCCTGTCTTTGTGTTGCATATTTTAAGAAGCAGCAGTACAATGGAGGAAATTATACAGCAGTACTGAGCAGTGTAGATGTGAATACAGGACTTAGATGAGATAAAACATTAAAGGGAATCTGTCAACCTAATCTGAGAATAACATAATATAGGATCCGAGATCCTGATTCGATGCGTCACTTACTGGGCTGCTCAGTGTAGTTTGATAAAATCACTGTTTAATCAGCAGGAGATTATCATTAGCAGTCTACTTGGCCTGCTGCCAGGTAGTCGGCATATTCACAGACTGCTAAATCTGCAACATAGAAAACACTAATTTTATCAAATGACAGCAAGCAGCTCAGTAAATGACACATGCTGGAATCAGGTCTCTTATTTCTACATTATGCTGCTCTCAGATGGGATGGCAAAAACCTGGTGATAGGTCCCTTTAAATAGAAAGCAGCAGCAGGATGGAGGAAATTATACAGCAGTATTGAGCAGTGTATATGAGCATACAGAATTTAGATGAGATAGAATACTTAATAGAAAGCAGCAGTACTGAGCAGTGTGAGTGAACAAAGAATTTAGATAACTAGAACACTTAAAAAAACTGCAGCAGTGAGGTAATATACAGCAATACTGAGATTAGATTGAACAGAGAATTTAATGAGATAAAATATTAATAGAAAATAGCAGCACATGGAAACATTGATACAGCTATACTGAGCAGTGTAATGTGAATACAGACCTTAGATGGATAAAGTACTTAATTGAAAAGCAGCAGCATGGACAACACTTTACAGCAGTACTAAGCAGTGTAGATGTGAATACAGAACTTAGATAGATAAAACAATTAAAGTAAGCAGCAGCATGGAGGACATTAACAGCAGTACTGAGCAGCGTAAATTGAATCAGAACTAGATAGAAAACACTAATAAAAAGCATGCAGCAGAATGGAGAATTATACAGCAGTACTGAGATGTGTAGATGTGAATATAGAATTATGTAAGGGAAAACACTTAATAGAAAGTGGCAGCAGCATAGAGGACATTATACAGCAGTATTGAGCAGTGTAGATGTGAATACAGAACTTAGATGAGATAAAACACTTAATAGAAAGCAGCAGCATGGAGGACATTATACAGCAGTACTGAGCAGTGTAGCTGTGAATTCATCCTTGGGATGTGATAAACCAATAACAAGTAACAGCACCTATTTTGTCCCGCTTCTGCCCCTTTCTTCCGTATAGACTTTGAAAGGTTGGTGTAACTCCCTTATTGAGCTGCTGGTCAACAGAAGGAGCAAATGAATGAAATCATTTATCCCCTTATCTTCCTTGTCTCTTGTTGATGCATTGACAGGAGGAATAACAGAGGTAAGACTTTAACATCTTCCTTATGTCTGAAAACACAGACAAAAACTCCTTGTGTGTTTTTCTATTTAGTAACTCGGGGATCTTACTGGATACAGTTTTTTGGGTTTCAAAACTCCTGAAGGTGTCAGAAAAACATGTAAACACGGCTTAATGGAGAATACAATCACAATAGTTAGTGCATGGATAAAAAATATTTTTATATTTTTATTATATATTATACCATGTATGTCTTGCAGTTGTGTTTTCTACCTCGTATACTGGTGGGCCTGCTCATCACCCACTGCAGCATGTCGAAGCCGGCGGCAGGATGACGTGGCCACACACTGCAGCTGTGCTATGTATTACAATCACTGCCAGTCCTCCAGCAGCCCTGAGCAACCACCTGGGCACTGGCTCTGGGGGCATATGCATTCCTGCCACCTAGTCCTCCCCGCCCCTGGATACTGCACCTCTTTGGATGATCTGTAAACTAACCACTATGTGCTGGTTGAGATAGAATGGACGTGTACGTGTGCAAGTGCATGGCTCTAGACTCTGATCTATAGGAGCTATGCTGGTAACCATCGTTTTCATTTGTATTTCAGAAATCTATGGATCACATGAAAATAAGCAACTTTGTAATAATCTTATCAGTCAAATGTGCTTCTTTCCCTCCCAGAATTGATCAGCCATTATCAAAATTCTCCATTTGAGGTAAAATATGTATTCTGTGAAGACTTTCCCATTACTGAGATAGGAGAGGACAGCTGGTGCTGATGATGGTGGATAGAGGAAGGGGTGGAGCTAGGAATCTAACGCCTCCCTCCTCCGGTCATGATAGAAGATGCAGTTAGTGCTGATGAGATACTATGTAGATAGAGGATAGGGAGGAGCGCTACCACTAGCCCCTCCCTCCTCCAGTAATGATAGTAGATACATTTGGTGCTGATGAGATTCTATGTAGAATGAAGGAGGATGCGGAGATCTACCTCTAGCTCCTTTCTCCTCTTGTCATGATAGTAAATGCAGATGGTGTTGATGAGATTCTATGTAGATGAGGGGTGGAGCTTGCCTCTAGCTCCTCCCTCCTCCAGTAATGATAGTAGATACAGATGGTGCTGATGAGATTCTATGTAGATGAGGGGTGGAGCTCTGCCTCTAGCTCCTCCCTCCTCCAGTAATGATAGTAGATACAGTTGGTGCTGATGAGATTCTATGTAGATGAGGGGTGGAGCTCTACCTCTAGCTCCTCCCTCCTCCAGTCATGATCGGAGATGGCAGTTGGTGCTCATGAGATTCTATGTAGATAGAGGAGGAAGGAGGGGTGGAGTTCTGCCTCTTGCTCCTCCAACTCCAGTCATGATAGGAAATAGCAGCTGGTGTTGATGAGAATCTATGCAGATAGAAAAGGAGGAGGTGGAGCTCTGCATCTAGCTCCTCCTCTCTTCCAGTAATAGTAGGGATACAGGCCTAGAGTTTGAGACCCCTGCTCTAGCACCTCCCTTCTATGATCATGATAGGGGATGCAGTTGTTATTGATGAGATTCTATGTAGATAGAAGAGGGGGTGGAGCTCTGCCTTTAGCTGCTCCCTCCTCCTGTCACAATAGGAGACGCAATTGGTGATGATGAGATTCTATGAAGGTAGAAGAGGGAGGAGGGGGTGGAGCTCTGCATTTAGCCCCTCCCTCTAACTCCTCCCTTTGTATCTAGCTCCTCCACTGCCTCTAGATCCTTCCTCCAGTCATAATAGGAGTTGCAGTTACTGCTGATAAGATTCTAAGTATATAGAACAGGGAGGAGGGGTGGAGCTCTGCCTCTAGCTCCTCCACTGCCTTTGGATCCATCCTTCTTCCATCATAATAGGAGATGCAGTTAGTGCTGATGAGATTCTACGTAGATAGAACAGGAGGAGGGGGTGGAGCTCTGCCTCTAGCTCCTCCCTCTAACTCCTCCCTCTGCCTTTGGATCCATCCTTCTTCCATCATAATAGGAGATGCAGTTAGTGCTGATTAGATTCTATGAGGATAGAAGAGGGAGGAGGGGTGGGGCTCTGCATCTAGCCCTCCCTGGAACTCCTCCCTCTTTATCTAGCTCCTCCCTCTGACTCTAGATCCTTCCTCCTCCAGTCATAATAGGAGATGCAGTTAGTGCTGATAAGATTCTATGTAGATAGAACAGGGAGGAGGGGGTGGAGCTCTGCCTCTAGCTCCTCCCTCTAACTCCTCTCTCTGTCTTTAGATCCATTCTTTCTTTGGTCATAATAGGAGATGCAGTTAGTGCTGATGAGATTCTATGTAGATAGAACAGGGAGGAGGGGGTGAAGCTCTGCCTCTAGCTCCTTCCTCCTCTTGACATCATAGAATTTCATCAGCACCAACTGCCATCTCCTATCTTAGTAATGGGAAAGTCTTTACTGAATACAGATATTAACTTAGAATTGAGATATTTGACAATGGCTGATCAATTCTAGCAGAAAAAGAAACAAAATTTGTCTGATAAGATATATTATATCTCATATTATCTATTTTCATGTTTACCATTGATTTGTGAAATAAAGATTAAAACAACTGTTATGCTCTAAGTATCTGAGTTTTTCCACAACTCCCATAGAAGTGAATGAGTCGATCATGCACGCGTTCAGTCTGCCTCATTCTACAAGTGGCCTTGAATGGAGGTGAGGTACGAGCTGAGGGACCCAGAAGAGGGTCCAGTCCCAGAGATGGGAATCACATCTATTAGTTTTTATGGCATTATCCTTTGGAATGTGAGCTGAAAATACTCATTTTAAAGTGTTAAATCAATGAATTTTATAGATATAAAAAGTATACCATACACCATATATATATTTAGTCATTTCCTCTTCTAAAATACATAATCCAGTTAATAATTGAAATTCCTTATAACCCCTATAAACCTCCGCTATAAAGTAGTGCAGGTACATCGACGATGTGTAAAAAAAAAAAAAATTGATTTATGTACATATGAGAATATTTTCAGCCAATATCTGTGAACACCACCCCCATTGGTCTAATTTAATGCCCACCGATGTCGATGTTCTTTTCCTATACTTAAAACTTACATAACGGATAACTTCCACTCTCCTCTTGGCGCAATCAATGTTATAATTATATTATAGAAAATAACAAATAACAACATAATTGCACGTTCTGCTGAGCGAAAATGGCATATGAGACATTTATCATAAATGGGGGAAGATTGCGCACAATACACACATAATAAGCCCTTATTAGTCTGGAAAAATGTCCTGTCGTTCCGAGGAGGTCATCAGAGCTGAATATTTATAGCTATCTCTTCCACGGTCGCATTTAGACAGGCGTAGGTTAATAACATATACTCTTTTTTTTGCTACAGTAAAGAAAATCTGCATTAATTATACGGATAGTACAATGCAGTATAATAATGATCGCTTGGGGCCAGGGACAGGAATGATTTGGGAGTGAGGAAGTTGATACAATGTAAAAAAATAAATAAATAAATAACAAAAAAGAAACAAAGGAGAATAGGAAGGAATGAGCTGACACCACTTGTGTTATTTATTTTTAAATGTAAAATAAAATAAAGAAATAAACAGAAAAAATAAAAAGTATATGTTTCAGTGTGGAGATACAAATGTTAATGATTGTTGATACTTTTTAGCATTTTTATCTTATTTTTACTGCAATTATATCTGCATTTCTTGAATGTGATTTTTTCTTTTTGTGCTACCTCGATGCCGCTGTCATCTCCTACTAATTATCTCGGCTTCTACAATGGCTCCACGCCCACTGCTATCTGCAGAAATGGGTCTGACCTGCGGATGGTTCAGGAGCAAGACAGAAAAATAACAGTTTAGAAAGTCGGAGAAAAATAAGCCGCTTTTTGAGTAGCTGTAGACAAAGTATGTGAGATTATTTGTTTACATGGAGAGAATCTATTAGTTGATGAGACAAAAGTATAATGGTGCAGTTTGTTTGCAATAAAGTATCATTGACCATAAACTAAAACTTATATTCGGTGCAGGATATAGACAGTTTTCTATAGATGGATCTAAACCATGAAATGTCATTGGGGCTCACCCACCCGGGTTCACCCCTGTTCACATGGCCGCAGGTGGTCTGGGTAATGACCTGTTTGTATGAGTTGTGTCACTGATGTAATTGTACTTTATGCATTGTTAATGCACTTTATAACGATGTAATTCTTTGCAGCATGCCCAGGATTATATGTATCATTTGGTCTATGTGATTATTGCTAATATTATTATTATTTATGTATAGAGCACTTGATTCAATGGTGCTGTACATGAGAAAGGGTTACATACAAACAAGTTAAGAATACAATGAACAAAGTGAAGCGACAGACTGATACAGAGGGGAGAGAGGACTCTGCCCTTGTTGGTTTACATTCTGCATGGTGGTGGGGAGAGAGACAGTAGGTTGGGTCTGCTGTGTGGTGGTGGAGCCCCGGGTGCGATGGTGGTGGAGTGCCAGGTCCAGTGGTGGTGGAACACCAGGTCCAGTGGTGGTGGAGCACTGGGTCCAGTGTTGGTGGAGCGCCAGGTACAGTGGTGGTGGAGTGTCGGTCCAGTGGTGGTGGAGCTCCAGGCCAGTGGTGGTGGAGCACCCGGTCCAGTGGTGGTGGAGGGCTGGGTCCAGTGGTGGTGGAGCGCCAGGTCCAGTGGTGGTGGAGCGCCGGTCCAGTGGTGGTGGAGTGCAGGGTCCAGTGGTGGTGGAGCGCCGGGTCCAGTGGTGGTGGAGCCCCGGGTGCGATGGTGGTGGAGTGCCAGGTCCAGTGGTGGTGGAGCACTGGGTCCAGTGTTGGTGGAGCGCCAGGTACAGTGGTGGTGGAGTGTCGGGTCCAGTGGTGGTGGAGCTCGGTCAGTGGTGGTGGAGCACCAGGTCCAGTGGTGGTGGAGGGCTGGGTCCAGTGGTGGTGGAGCGCCAGGTCCAGTGGTGGTGGAGCGCGGGTCCAGTGGTGGTGGAGTGCAGGGTCCAGTGGTGGTGGAGCGCCGGGTCCAGTGGTGGTGGAGCACACTGGGTCCAGTGGTGGTGGAGCGCCGGTACAGTGGTGGTGGAGCGCCGGGTCAGTGGTGGTAGAGCGCTGGGTGCAGTGGTGGTGGAGCTCCGGATCCAGTGGTGGTGGAGCACCACTGGGTCCAGTGGTGGTGGAGCGCGGGCCAGTGGTGTGAGCGCGGCAGAGGTGGTGGAGCGCCGGGTCCAGTGGTGGTGGAGCGCCAGGTCCAGTGGTGGTGAGGTGGCACTGTGGTCATTGCAGGCTGTAGGCTGTTCTGTAGAGTTGGGTTTTCAGGTTCCTCTTGAAGGTTTCGAGTGTGGGGGACAGTCAGACATTTTGGGAGCAGAGTTCCAGAGGATGGGGATGCTCGGGCGAAGTCTTGCAGGCGATTAATATGATTTGTCCTTGAGGTATTTGTACCTACGATGCACTTTTCATATACATTATTTTAGACCTAGGCACTGCTCTTCCCTATGAATGCTTTGTTGGCTGCTGTTTGATGTGCAGAGTTTAATGATGCTCTTGTTACAGTGTAATTACTCTGATATTTGTGTGACTATGTACTAATTTCCCATCTATCTGTGTCAGTGTGACCTGTGTCGCCTAGCACCTCCACCTTTCCTGAGCATCCTTAATGGTCTATGAAATAAATCAGCCCCTTAATGCAATATTTGAAGCCTTGACTCCGTTTTATTTCTGATATAGCTATTTATTGAGTTGTGAGAGTCACAACCACTATAAAAGCAGATCACGGCTTCTGCAGTCCCCAGCGTGGTGCATATAGAGTAGGGAGGATGAAGGGTTAAACACCACGCTGCCGTATTCCACCAGACATCAAAGGGTGAATATAATATTGATTTATTAGTCCACGTGTTTCAGGGCTCCCAGCCTCTTCCCCAGGACAAATCAGCATCATATTGCCATGTATCAGGAGGTTTCAGGGAGTAAATTCATATTTGAATATTCATTTTACGTTACAGAATTAGACTCGATATAAAATGAAATACTTTCAGCCCAAACTCAACCACGTTTTTTTTTCTCCCCAGAAGATAATATGTTATCGTTATTTGTAAATCTTCAACACAATTATTGAGAGAGAGAAAGGAAAGGAAATCCTTGTAATCTTGGCCCATTTCAGCTTCCAGAGGCATTGAAGCAAGCACAGCCATTCTGGGAACAATGAGCAGACAGATAACTTGAAATTATGTTTTTTCCTAACAAATGATTCATATACAGTCACAATTTTACTTCTGATCCTTTGCGTAAAGCTGAAGAAAACTTTCAATGTAGTTCTGGCAGGAAAAAAAAAATCTCATGGGAATGTGGTTAACTGTATGACTGCCAGATCAAATGTATTATACAAGTAAATTATGTTTTAAGTGAATGTTCCTCCACTCCTATGGAGCTTCACATCTTACAGCCTATCAGTGAGCAGCTCCTCCTCTGCAGAGCTTCACATCTTACAGCCTATCATGAGCAGCTCCTCCTCTGCAGAGCTTCATATCTTACAGCCTATCAGTGAGCAGCACCCCTCTGCAGAGCTTCACATCTTACAGCCTATCAGTGAGCAGCTCTCCTCTATGGAGCTTCACATCTTACAGCCTATCAGTGAGCAGCTCCACCTCTGCAGAGCTTTACATCTTACAGCCTATCAGTGAGCAGCTCCTCCTCTGCAGAGCTTCATGTCTTACAGCCTATCAGTGAGCAGATTCACTTCTGCGAGCTTCACATCTTACAGCCTATCATGAGCAGCTCCTCCTCTGCAGAGCTTCACATCTTACAGCCTATCAGTGAGCAGCTCCTCCTCTATGGAGCTTCACATCTTACAGCCTATCAGTGAGCAGCTCCACCTCTGCAGAGCTTTACATCTTACAGCCTATCAGTGAGCAGCTCCACCTCTGCAGAGCTTCACATCTTACAGCCTATCAGTGAGCAGCACCATCCTCTGCAGAGCTTCACATCTTACAGCCTATCATGAGCAGCTCCACCTCGCGGAGCTTCACATCTTACAGCCTATCAGTGAGCAGCTACCACCTCTGCAGAGCTTCACATCTTACAGCCTATCAGTGAGCAGCACCATCCTCTGCAGAGCTTCACATCTTACAGCCTATCAGTGAGCAGCTCCACCTCTGCGAGAGCTTCACATCTTACAGCCTATCAGTGAGCAGCACCACCTCTGCAGAGCTTCACATCTTACAGCCTATCAGTGAGCAGCTCCTCCTCTGCAGAGCTTCACATCTTACAGCCTATCAGTGAGCAGTCTCCTCCTCTGCGAGGCTTCACATCTTACAGCCTATCAGTGAGCAGCACCACCTCTGTGAGCTTCACATTCTTACAGCCTATCAGTGAGCAGCATCCACCTCTGCAGAGCTTCACATCTTACAGCCTATCAGTGAGCAGCACACCTTGCAGAGCTTCACATCTTACAGCCTATCATGAGCAGCTCCTCTTGAGCTTCACATCTTACAGCCTATCAGTGAGCAGCACCCCTCTGCGAGCTTCACATCTTACAGCCTATCAGTGAGCAGCCCACCTCTGCAGAGCTTCACATCTTACAGCCTATCAGTGAGCAGTCCATCTTCACATCTTCGACAGTAGCTACACACTTCTTACACAGCCTATCAGTGAGCAGCCCCCTCTGCAGAGCTTCACATCTTACAGCCTATCAGTGAGCAGCTCCTCCTATGCGAGCTTCACATCTTACAGCCTATCAGTGAGCAGCACCTCCTCTGCAGAGCTTCACATCTTACAGCCAAACAGTGAGCAGCTCCACCTCTGCAGAGCTTCACATCTTACAGCCTTCAGTGACAGATCTCACTCTGCGAGCTTCACATCTTACAGCCTATCAGTGAGAGCACCTCCTCTGCAGAGCTTCACATCTTACAGCCTATTCAGTGAGCAGCTCCTCCTTGCAGGCTTCACATCTAACCTATCGATAACTTCACATCTCACAGCCTATCATGAGCATCACTTCTAACTTCAATCTTACAGCCTATCAGTGAGCAGTTCACTTGCAGCTTCACATCTTACACTACGTGAGTAGCTCCACCTCTGCGAGCCTCAATCTTACAGTTCAGTGAGCAGCTCCTCCACGAGCTTTACATCTACACATCAGTGATACACTCCTCTCAGAGCTTCACATCTTACAGCCTATCATGAGCAGTCACTCCGCGGAGCTTCACATCTTACAGCCTATCAGTGAGCAGCACCACCTCTGCAGAGCTTCACATCTTACAGCCTATCAGTGAGCAGCACCACCTCTGCAGAGCTTCACATCTTACAGCTATCAGTGAGCAGCACCACCTCTGCAGAGTTCACATCTTACAGCCTATCAGTGAGCTAGCTCCACCTCTGCGGAGCTTCACATTTAGCAGCCTATCAGTGAGTAGCTTCTCCTCTGCGAAGCTTCACATCTACAGCCTATCAATGAGCAGCTCCACCTCCGCAGAGCTTCACATCTTGCACGCTAATGAAAATGTCTTCTCGTTACTGTAACCTGTATAGAGATTAAAATATTTGGGTCCCAAATCAGGTTATTGCCTCAGGCATTTCGAGTTCCACCCATCCCACTGACAACCACCCAGTGGTTGGTGGACTCTTCCTATCTCAATTGCCAGGGATGGATTATTGGGAGGGCACTTAGGGCACATGCTGAATAATTCCCCCACAATGTTCTCCAGTCATTTATGGAAATCAAACCATGTGGGGGATTCCAAAGTCAAGTAGAGGCAAACCTTGTCCACTGTCATCACCACGTGGGCCTCAGAATAAGTTCAGAATATTTATTTCAATTATTTATATGCACTTGCTTTTTACTTATTTATTTATAGCAACTTTTATTAAAAGGTTTTGTCTGTTTAGTGGTCAGTGTGAACATATACTTTCCGTGTAGTCAGTACAAATAGGGTGTTACTCCCCCCCTTCACTGAGCTTTTGATATATAATGCTTCCCATGGATGTGTGTCCATTATTGGGACCCGATCACTCTCCAGCCTTATTCACATTGAGGTCTGTTTTGACACAGGTAAGGTTTATAAATGTGTGCATCAAGATGAACTATTGGGCTTCAATCATTGATCTTGCACAGGGGCTTCTTATATTGGTGACAAAAGGCCCAAGGCAATGGCCATATGCGGCATATGTGTTGACATCCATTATGGCTGCATCTCTATGGTCACTGAC
This sequence comes from Allobates femoralis, assembly GCA_033576535.1. NCBI lineage: Eukaryota > Metazoa > Chordata > Amphibia > Anura > Aromobatidae > Allobates > Allobates femoralis. Next base: position 120,768,097 of record JARQOC010000007.1, read on the forward strand.
ATCAGTGCAGAGGGCCATGAGCATGCATGGCCACTTCTTCTATATGAAGGTTGGATGGAGGGAGATGAGGTCTGGATACAAGAAATTGGGGATGTACTTTCCCTCTTAGTAGTGATCATTGGCGTAACTAGAGTCCAAAGGGCCCCAGTGCAAAATTTGGACCGGCCCCCACCCCTTCCCCCACTCGCTCACATTGGTCAGATGTATGGGCCCTTGTAACGTTCTAAATCCTATAAAGATAACAATTGACCCTCTCCCCTTCATTATGTATCAATGTCCCTCATCCTGCTATATATGGTCCTCCTCCTGGAATATGCCCATATTCTGGCATATATGGATCCTCCATTATAGTAAAATGCAGCCTTACAGCCCTCTATATAGTATAATGCAGCCTCACAGCCCTCCATATAGTATAATCAGCCTCACAGCCCTCCGTATAGTATAATGCAGCCTCACAGCCCTCCATACAGTATAATGCAGACAGTCATATAGTATATCAGATCATGGCAGTATAATTGTATATACAGAGTCTGGTGTGGGCAGGGGCAGCTCTCTGTATATAGAATTGTACATACAGAGCCTGGTGTGGGGGGGGCAGCTCTGTCTATAGACATTGTACATACAGAGCCTGGTGTGGGCGGGGGCAGCTCTTGTCTATAGACATTGTACATACAGAGCCTGGTGTGGTGGGGGCAGCTCTCTGTCTATAGACATTGTATATACAGAGCCTGGTGTGGGCGGGGGCAAGCTCTTCTATAGACATTGTATATACAGAGCCTGGTGTGGGCGGGGCAGCTCTCTGTCTATAGACATTGTATATACAGAGCCTGGTGTGGGCGGAGCAGCTCTCTGTCTTTTAGACATTGTACATACAGAGCCTGGTGTGGGCGGGGCAGCTCTCTGTATATAGACATTGTACATACAGAGCCTGGTGTGGGCGGGGGCAGCTCTCTGTATATAGACATTGTACATACAGAGCCTGGTGTGGGCGTGGGGCAGCTCTCTGTCTATAGACATTGTATACATACCTGTATGGTGTGGGCGTTCTCTGTCTATAGACATTGTACATACAGAGCCTGGTGTGGGCGGGGCAGCTCATTGTCTATAGACATTGTAATACAGAGCCTGGTGTGGTGGGGGCAGCTCTCTGTCTATAGACATTGTAATACAGAGCCTGGTGTGGGCGGGGGCAGCTCTTGTCTATAGACATTGTAATACACAGCCTGGTGTGGGCGGGAGCAGCTCTCTGTCTATAGACATTGTACATACAGAGCCTGTGTGTGGGCGGGGCAGCTCTCTGTTATAGACATTGTACATACAGAGCCTTGGTGTGGGTGGGGGACAGCTCTCTGTTATAGACATTGTATATACAGAGCCTGGTGTGGGTGGGGGCAGCTCTCTGTCTATAGACATTGTATATACAGAGCCTGGTGTGGGTGGGGAGCAGCTCTCTGTCTATAGACATTGTCATACAGAGCCTGGTGTTGGGCGCTGCAGCAGTGATCTATGTGATAACATGTATATCAGAGTTTCCGGGGCTACATTTCTTAGGCATGTTCTTTCCCTTTGAGTGCATGTGGCAGGTCTCTCTATAGACACGAAACCCCTTGTATCTTTTCTCATAGACTCATTTTCAAAATGTTCGACATTGTTAAAGATTCATAGAACAGACCAGGTGAAGAAAGGAGGCAAGCCTTGTTCTCTCTTGTACATACAGAGCCTGGTGTGGGCGGGGGCAGCTCTCTGTCTATAGACATTGTACATACAGAGCCTGGTGTGGGCGGGGGTAGCTCTCTGTCTATAGACATTGTACATACAGAGCCTGGTGTGGGCGGGGGCAGCTCTCTGTCTATAGACATTGTACATACAGAGCCTGGTGTGGGCGGGGGCAGCTCTCTGTCTATAGACATTGTACATACAGAGCCTGGTGTGGGCAGGGGAAGCTCTCTCTCTATAGACATTGTACATACAGAGCCTGGTGTGGGCGGGGGCAGCTCTGTCTATAGACATTGTATATATAGAGCCTGGTGTGGGCGGGGGGTAGCTCTCTGTCTATAGACATTGTATATACAGAGCCTGGTGTGGGCGGGGGGTAGCTCTCTGTCTATAGACATTGTACATACAGAGCCTGGTGTGGGCGGGGGGTAGCTCTCTCAGCTCTGTTGTGTTCCTGAAACTAATCTCTTTGATTGTGTGAGAGCGGCTGCAGCCAGTGATCTATGTGATACATCGTTGGATTCAGGATTTCCTTGCCTACATTTTCTCTAGGGTTCATGTCCTCATTCCCTCTGAAGATGCATTTTGCAGGTCTCTCTTTAGCATGGTCATAAACTTGACTTTTTTTGCAAATATTTCAAAAATTGATAAAAGATTCATAAGAAAAGACAAGTGAAGAAAGGAAAGAAAACCTTGTTCCTCTCCTTCGCTTGGTGACAGCTCTTGATTCATATCACTGAAGATTTTAATGAAGCTTGAAAATTGTCATAGAACTGTGTTATTCCTCGTCCCATGTGTAAATTATAAATGCGGAGCCCTATTACATTTACCTGCAGGCTCCACGATCGGAAGCGCTTTTACACGTTTTTTTTTTGCATTTAAAGCTTTTACAGACTCAACTTTTTGTAGGACAATGGAAACGGTTAAAATTGCAGATAATGTATTTTTAATTCCTCCTATTATTTGTGAAGCGTCATCCTGTCTTGCAAATGCAAAACTCTTGTAACCGGCGAAAAGAAAAAATATTAAGAATGTTTTAGTGAAAAGTCGGAGACACTTTCCGTTTGACAGATACAAGTCCTAACAGAAGTCGGTTATCTGCTGCTTAATGGGGTTTGTATCTATCGCTTCTGTTACCTAACTTGACCTCCTTAAAGGGGCTGTCCGGATCTTACAGAGACCCTGAAATAAAGGGAAGATCCTGACAGCAAGTGCCTGTCACGCTGGACTAAGGAGGTGTCCTGCTGCCATGCATGACACCAGGGGGGACAAATACAGCGGAGGACCCTGCCATAGGGAACGGAGGATAGGAGACCTCCTGCACTCACCTGCGATCTGTGCCCTGATCTCCCTACTGTCCCTATACAGGTTCTTTCAACCCATCGCCGAACAGGATACCTAGTCCCTTGCTGGCCCTGATGTTAGCCTCAATAGGGAGATGGCTGGCGGAGCACGAGTTGCAACAGCTGCTATAATGACAAAAAAAGGAAAGGATAGACAGATAGAGGAAACACCAACACAGTTCACGCCTGATTGCCACACTACTTGACAGCAGATGGCTTGGCAGTGGTCAGGACTCAAGAGAATCTCCTTCACCGCAGGTAGCCGGGCCAGGAATATGTTTAATCACCAGCACAGGATTCTGGAACCATGTGACCATATAAAGGGGATGGGAGTGATCATAAAGTAGCCACACCTGGACAAAACTTGCTAGCAACATAAACTAACATTAACTCCTCAACTACCACATTTAATATGATTCATGAGTGAGACAGGTCCCAAAAAAGTGACAAATCTCCAAAGTAAGAGAGACCAATGTGACGTACCTAATTCTTCACAGTTGTCATTGAAATTAATGGATACCGGCATTCCAGCACCTACGTCAGAGTCAGGATGATAAAAAATCCCAAGGCCAATAGGGGATGTAGCTGACCAACCAATCACAGGAGCCGATCTGGGATCAATTAATGGATGGGTTCAGTGACCAATCATCTCTCTTGTTGCTCTATATCAATCCCTGTGTCCTGTCAGTTGTTCCTTTTGGATATTATTGCTGAACTTTAGTCTTGCCATTGACAGTTCTCCTTATTAGCCCTGAATGACTGCACTGGGTTTATTTTACCCCTTGGACTCTTCTTGACTTTTTTGTTCTAACCCTTGGTTGGTTTGTTTCCCATTTGTTCATTTGATCAGAGCTTCTCCAGACACAACCGAGGAGCCACCACAGCAAAGTCCCAAGGACTTTAAGTAAAACAGGCCATCCCAAAAGAGGGCCCATAGACCCCAAATATAATAAAAAGAGGGGCCCATAGACCCCAAGACTTAACACTAAAGAGGGCCATAGACCCATAGACACAACAACATGTGCAGCCTGATCCTGGAAGCCCAATGTGAGCGGATGGATTGCCTCCTTTCCATGTAGCTCCTGGTCATACGGCCCGGGTCCTCCATAGTGACACTGTATGATGGAGTCTTTGCCCCAATTGATTGATTAACGTTCTGGGTAATGGCCTGTAACCTTTTGACTAAGAAGAGGGAATTTCTAACAAGACAATCCCCATAACTTATAACCAGAGGTTAAGGTTCACCAGACCCATAGATGTCTCGGAATCAACAATCCTTAGTTGCTAATGGTTTGGGGGGTGTACTCTTTTATATGTGTCATATCTAATGATTAGTGAGGAGTGAGGAGTACTATGCTATGGTGCTAGGACAGGCACGATTTGAGTACCGAGTATAATGGAAGTCAATGGGGAACTCAAGCATATTTCCATTGACTTCCCTTATACTCGGGCACTCAAGTCGCTCCCATCCGAGCATCCATCTGCTTGTTTCGAGGACCGAGCACCCAAACTGCTAAGGACGTTATCCAAATTTCCAAAAGTTCCCGAGATAATAAACTTAGTAATGTATACAATCGATTTCGTTTCTCAATTGGATGGAGACGGGCGCTGCCATATTTGTGTCTGCAGATACAGTATCAAAATCTCATTGACTTCTATGGAATTGTCATTTACCTGTTGCATGATGGTGACCCATTATGCACTTTGGATACATTCTTAATGCTCCTGTAATTGCAGATGTATTGAGTCTCCCAGGTGTTGGTAGCCCGTGTATCCCATGTTGGGTTGTCAATACATGTGCATCCCATAGAACAGTCAATGTAGCCTAAGTCAAAAAGATCGCCACAGATACTGCATTCAGAGGCATCAGATCCCGCTGACCTTGACAGGTTGATGAGCCTGAAAGATAATTCTCCAGCATTTGGGATCAGTAAAATAAGAAATATAGAGGCTGAAATTTGACCCAAGCCGTCATCGTGCTTCACTTCAGAGATAAGCGATGACAGCGGCGGCTGCTGATCATGCAACATTGAATGACTATACTGTAGAATTCACATTGAACAAGTCCTCTCCATTTAATGCTATGATGATGGGATAATCAGCAGGAGCAGCGTCTGGCAGAACTTTGACTCTTCTGCATAAAGGTGGAAAACCCAATTACAAAGGGTTGTGTCAGAAACAATTGTACACTGTTAATGAATAGATCTTATAATAAAAATAAGTTCCACAATTGGATGTGCTGAAAAAATTGTATATTCCGTCTAAGAACTTACATCTGACCACAGTATAAGAGTGTCATGACTTACTGCAGGAACAGAAAAGGATATACCCACAGCTCCAGGGCACGGAGTATAAGAGTATACAGACATTACAGCATGGGGATCACAGAATATAAGAGTATACAGACATTACAGCCAGGGATCACAGAATATAAGAGAATACAGAATTACAGCCGGAGATCACAGAATATAAGAGTATACAGACATTACAGCTGGTGATCACAGAATATAAAATATACAGACATTACAGCGGGGATCACAGATATAAGAGTATACAGACATTACAGCCGGGAATCACAGAATATAAGAGTATACAGACATTACAGTACAGGATCACAGAATATAAGAGTATACAGACATTACAGCCGGGATCACAGAATATAAGAGATACAGACATTACAGCCGGGGATCACAAATATAAGAGTATACAGACATTACAGCCGGGATCACAGAATATAAGATATACAGACATTACAGCCGGGATCACAGAATATAAGAGAATACAGACATTACAGCCGGGGATCAAGAATATAAGAGTATACAGACATTACAGCTGGGATCACAGAATATAGGGGTATACAGACATTACAGCCGGGATCACAGAATATAAGAGATACAGACATTACAGCGGGGATCACAGAATATAAGAGTATACAGACATTACAGCTGGGATCACAGAATATAAGAATATACAGACATTACAGTCGGGATCACAGATATAAGAGTGTACAGACATTACAGCGGGGATCACAGAATATAAGAGTATACAGACATTACAGCCAGGGGGTCACAGAATATAAGAGTATACAGACATTACAGCCGGGATCACAGAATATAAGAGTATACAGACATTACAGCCGGGATCACAGAATATAAGAGAATACAGACATTACAGCCGGGATCACAGAATATAAGAGAATACAGACATTACAGCCGGGGATCACAAAATATAAGAGTATACAGACATTACAGCCGCGGATCACAGAATATAAGAATATACAGACATTACAGCCAGGGATCACAGAATATAAGAGTATACAGACATTACAGCCGGGATCACAGAATATAAGAGAATACAGACATTACAGGCCGGGATCACAAAATATAAGAGTATACAGACATTACAGCCGGGATCACAAAATATAAGAGTATACAGACATTACAGCCGCGGATCACAGAATATAAGATATACAGACATTACAGCCGGGATCACAGAATATAAGAGTATCCAGACATTACAGCCGGGGATCATAGAATATAAGAGTATACAGACATTACAGCCGCGGATCACAGAATATAAGAATATACAGAAATTACAGCCGGGATCACAGGATATAAGAGTATACAGACATTACAGCTGGGGATCACAGAATATAAGAGTATACAGACATTACAGCTGGGGATCACAGAATATAAGAGTATACAGACATTATAGCCGGGGATCACAGAATATAAGAGTATACAGACATTACAGCCGGGATCACAGAGTATAAGAGTATACAGACATTACAGCTGGGGATCACAGAATATAAGAGTATACAGACATTACAGCCGGGATCACAGAATATAAGAGAATACAGACATTACAGCTGGGGATCACAGAATATAAGAGTATACAGACATTACAGCCGGGATCACAGAATATAGGAGTAAACAGACATTACAGCCGGGGATCACAGAATATAAGAGTATACAGACATTACAGCCGGGTATCACAGAATATAAGAGTATACAGACATTACAGTACGGGATCACAGCTGATTCTTACCATTCTGTGCCCTGCACAATCATAACATTGTAATAAGTTTGTGATAAAGTGTAATTTTCCATTTCCACAAATATTGACATAAATCAGATCAGTCCAATCGGTTTTATAGTTCGTCAGAAAACTTTTCCACCCCAAAAAAGTCTTGGTGAAGATAATGAGATGTAAATCCATCATATTTCTGGCAAGGTCAGATATTTCCAAAACACAAACTCTCGTCTAAGTTATTACAATCCCTGAGCGACATTTTAATATTGAATGTGTTCGGCTGTGATTCATTTCATTCTATACGGAGTCCTCGCTCTTCTTCATTTCTAGTCTTTCAAAATTTAATATCGTTTTATGTTACCTTAATGCTGAAAGTCCTCGTCTTTAATTTATCAGACCCGTGCAAGAAAAATTGGGCAAATGTTTCTGCTATAATGCGGCTTAATATATCTGACCACAGGAGTTCACACAGGGGCTGGCAGCAGGACGGCTCTTAGGGGCTGTGAACACATTTAGGGTTGGTGTAGAAATTTCTGCATCTTGGCACGAAAAAAGCAAAAAATGCACGTTTTGCCGCTTTGGTGCAGTTTTGTTGTGCATTTTTGGTGTTGATTTTTACTATTCATTAAAATGGGGGAAACCTGCAGCAAAAATGCTGCAATAATTGACGTCCTGCAGATTTAGGCTGAGTTCACAAGTCCAGTGATCATCTGTCAGATCCTGCAGGGATCCGTTGGCAAAGAAGTTCTGCAAACTCAACTGTCTTGTTTGTTGGTAAATAATTAATTTCTGATCCTTTTTTTATTATTTGAGTCTATGAAGAACGGATCCGGTAACTGATCACTATTTATCCTCTGTAACTGATCTAGTAAGAAAAAAATGGATCCTTTACAAAGGAAAGAAAAACGAAGATCACAACTCCAAACTCAATACAATGAGATAAGTCATCCGGGTCTCATTTAGGTTTCTTCCTGGCTTCATTCTGGTCTCATTCTGGTCTCATTCTGGTCTCATCCTGACATCTTTCTGACCTTGTCCTGATCTCATCCTGTTCTCTTTCTGGCCTCATTCTTTCCTCTTTCTGGCCTCACTCTGGCCTTGTTCTGGCCTCATTGTAGTATCTTCTGGCCCTGTTGTGGCCTTGTCCTTTTGTCATTCTGGTCTCATTCTAGTCTCATTAAAGTCTCTTTCTGGCCTAGTTCTGGGCCTTGTACTAGGTTCGTTCAGGCCTCTTTCTGGTCTCGTTCTGGCCTCACTCTGGCCTTGTTCTGGCCTCATTGTAGTATCTTTCTGGCCCTGTTGTGGCCTTGTCCTTTCGTCATTCTGGCCTCATTCTAGTCTCATTAAAGTCTCTTTCTGGCCTAGTTCTGGGCCTTGTACTAGGTTCGTTCAGGCCTCTTTCTGGTCTCATTCTGGCCTTATTCTGGCCTTGTCCTGTCCTCTTTCTGGCCTCATTCTGGCCTTATTCTGGGTTCCTTCTGACCTTGTCCTGTCCTCTTTCTGGCCTCACTCTGGCCTTGTTCTAGTCTCATTCTGACCTCATACCGGTCTCACTCTGGCCTCACTCTGGCCTTGTTCCAGTCTCATTCTGACATTATACCGGTCTCACTCTGGCCTCACTCTGGCCTTCTTCCAGCCTCATTCTGACCTTATACTGGTCTCACTCTGGCCTCACTCTGGCCTTGTTCTTGTCTCATTCTGACCTCATACCGGTCTCACTCTGGCCTCACTCTGGCCTTGTTCTAGTCTCATTCTGACCTCATACCAGTCTCACTCTGGCCTCACTCTGGCCTTGTTCTTGTCTCATTCTGACCTTATACCGGTCTCACTCTGGCCTCACTCTGGCCTTGTTCTGGTCTCATTCTGACCTCATACCAGTCTCACTCTGGCCTCACTCTGGCCTTGTTCTTGTCTCATTCTGACCTCATACCGGTCTCACTCTGGCCTCACTCTGGCCTTGTTCCAGTCTCATTCTGACCTTATACCGGTCTCACTCTGGCCTCACTCTGGCCTTGCTCTGGTCTCATTCTGACCTCATACCGGTCTCACTCTGGCCTCACTCTGGCCTTGTTCTAGTCTCATTCTGACCTCATACCAGTCTCACTCTGGCCTCACTCTGGCCTTGTTCTTGTCTCATTCTGACCTTATACCGGTCTCACTCTGGCCTCACTCTGGCCTTGTTCTGGTCTCATTCTGACCTCATACCAGTCTCACTCTGGCCTCACTCTGGCCTTGTTCTTGTCTCATTCTGACCTCATACCGGTCTCACTCTGGCCTCACTCTGGCCTTGTTCCAGTCTCATTCTGACCTTATACCGGTCTCACTCTGGCCTCACTCTGGCCTTGTTCTTGTCTCATTCTGACCTTATACCGGTCTCACTCTGGCCTTGTTCTTGTCTCATTCTGACCTCATACCGGTCTCACTCTGGCCTCACTCTGGCCTTGTTCAGGTCTCATTCTGACCTCATACCGGTCTCACTCTGGCCTCACTCTGGCCTTGTTCCAGTCTCATTCTGACCTTATACCGGTCTCACTCTGGCCTCACTCTGGCCTTGTTCCAGCCTCATTCTGACCTTATACCGGTCTCACTCTGGCCTCACTCTGGCCTTGTTCTTGTCTCATTCTGACCTTATACCGGTCTCAGTCTGGCCTCACTCTGGCCTTGTTCCAGTCTCATTCTGACCTTATACCGGTCTCACTCTGGCCTCACTCTGGCCTTGTTCTGGTCTCATTCTGACCTCATACTGGTCTCACTCTGGCCTCACTCTGGCCTTGTTCTGGCCTTTCTCTGGTCTCTTTCTGGCCCTGTTGTGTTTTGATCTTGTCCAGGCCTCATTCTGATATCATTCAGGTTTCTTTCTGGCCATGTTCTGCCCTTGTTTAAGCCCCATTCTGGCCTTGTTCTGGTTTCATTCTGAACAATTCACCATGGCCACCTAATACTAATGCACGAGCATGGTGTAGAGAACTTCCCAACATGGAGATGGGGCAGCACTGGTGCATTATGCAGATGGCACAGCCACTCTCAGCCTCTTATTGAAGGTGAGCAGCTGCTTGCATAACGAACACTAATTATACAGAATAGGGAATCTGTTTTATTGATAGGTGAGATACACACAGTGCCTGAACAACAGCCTATTAGTGACGCCAGTTGCGGCAGGCTAGTTAACACTGCATGAATATATGCACTGTGTCTGAACAGTAGCCTATTAGTAACGCCCAGTGTGGCGGGCTAGATAACGCTATATGAGTGTATCTCACAAAACAGACTCACCAGTTTACCATCTAAACTCAGAAAGCCCCACTAAAAAATGTATAAAATGTGCATGAACAATGTGGGGCATTAGTTGGTATTTTGGCCAAAGCACGGAAGCTACCAACCCACTCATCAAGGGTTTCTCTATGCGGTATCATTAGCGTGCATTATACAAGCAGCTGCTCACCTTCAATAAGAGGCTGAGAGTGGCCGTGCCGTCTGCATGATGCACCAGGGCTGCCACCATCTCCAATCTGGGGAAGTTCTCTGCCCCCGGCTTGTGCATTAGTATTGGGTAGCCATGGTGAGTTCTTTTTGACTTTTTGTGGCCTCATTCTGGCCTTACTTTGACCTTGTTTTGGTCTCATTCTGTTTTTGTTCTGGCTCTCATAGAGATGCATTGAGAGTTTGTGACGTAACTTCTGACTTCCGACCAGTCAGAAGTTTTGGGCACAAGATGGCGCTGTGGGACCCGAGCTGTGTCAGTAAATAGTGAAGCCTCTGGAAGGTGAGTATATGACTGTAGTCAGGGGGCTTACATTTAAAGGGTCACTCCAGTGCTGAAAACCCCCCAAAATGCTGCAGTCTCCGATGCATCCAACATCTGTGAGGAGGAAATGAATATATTATTGTGTCTGTGGCCAGATGCCTTCAGACGTCTGTATAGCGGT